>OY804581.1:96745863-97225863 GCA_963680875.1 Bathymodiolus brooksi | reverse complement strand
ATTGTCGGATTCATTAAAATTTCCCTGTATTTTATCTTACTTTTTTTCTATGCCATAAAAATGTAAATATCTGATGATTTAGTGCACACGACACGTTTCAGGAATAACCGTCATCATGGACGCTTAAAGTCAAAAGATTCAGAAGACAAAATGAATAAATGTATAAATAAATGAATAAATATTTTGGAGAAAGATAACCAAAGGACCTAAACAGTATTGTCAGAATCAGCTATTGTTACGAAAGACGAACTTTATTTTCAATT
This sequence comes from Bathymodiolus brooksi, assembly GCA_963680875.1. Lineage (NCBI taxonomy): Eukaryota > Metazoa > Mollusca > Bivalvia > Mytilida > Modiolidae > Bathymodiolus > Bathymodiolus brooksi. The sequence continues at coordinate 97,225,600 of OY804581.1, read as the reverse complement.
AAAGAAAGAGATTATTACACCCATTGACTACATCTCTGGAAAAGGTCTGTATCGTGGAAAAAGGACCATACTGAATCAGCCATATTAAAGGCCAAGATGTAACACTTTTGTTCAAATAACAATAATATTAAGTCATGAAATAATGTTTAAACAGTGATGGTCAGCATTTTCACCAATATCAACAAAACTAACAACTACCCATCACTTTAAACCATTGCGCAAAAAAAAGACCACAAAATATGGTTTGGGATTACATGCAAAAGTTCCGATGTTCCACAATCACTCTAAGAAAAGTTGAGGATATTAATGTAGTGGTAAGAAGTCGTAAATTGAAGGGGGACAGACAATGCAACGGTCAAAATAAAATGAACAGAAAGACAAGCAATGATCTGCAAAGCTCTACATAGAAAACAAAGCAGTAAGCAACGGGAACCCCATTAATTTTCTTTAAAATTAAATACCATATTGTGACTGTGAGATGCACAACATCAACACGAGCGCTCCATTACATTAGTTTGTTTCTTAAAAGGGGGTTAGGTTAATGGTGTTTAACGCCATGTTCAACAATATTTCAGTTATATCGTGGCGGTCAGTTTTAATGGTGGAGGAAACAGGAGTACCCGGAGAAAACCACCGACCTGCCGCAAGTCACTGACAAAGTTTATCACATAATGTTGCATCGAGTATACCTCATCTGAGCGGGGTTCAAACACACAACTGTAGTGGTGAGAGACACTGATTACACATGTATAAATCCAACTATCATACTATCACGACCACGACGGCTCCTTGTTTCTGAATATAATATTGTAATTTCTATCATGTTTATTTAGAAACGCACTCTCTTTTGTAAGCTCCATAATACATTGTAACTATGATATTATTTTCGTCTACGTCTCGAGTGGGGGCAAATATCGGGTTTCAAGCACCTGTAAAACAAATGATGCTTCCCCACGAAGAATCTATACATGTAGAATGTGTCAGATACAGATATTATGAGATAAATTGGTCTCATTTCATTTCTATTTTAAATGACATTAATATCGATAATTTAAGGTACGTAACGGATCGAGTATCTAATAACATTATATTTTTTGTTAGTCAAAGTTTCAATTACTGAAAGAATAAATCACTGCTACGTAAAAATGTGTGGGTAAAATATATACAGGTGGGGTTTTGTGGGACTGTTGCATAACCTGTGTTCAAGCCCTATTCCACATGTATTTGTTGTGGAATAATACATGTACAATCGAGTCAATGTCATAATGCATAGATATCAAGTTGATTAGTTTTGAAAAAAAGAACACAAATTGTCAATTTCTCTGAATTTGAGGCATGATTTCTAACTCAAATGTTATGTCAATTTTAAAAATGATTAAATAAATGAGCTACCTACATGTACATGTATACCGCAAATTTATCCTATAGATTGTACAACATCTTTGACCGAAAACGTCTTTAAACGGGTTTTGAAATTTTCATAGGGAATTGTACTGCAAATTGTAGAAAATATATAGTTTGAATAAATGAATTAAAAGAAAAGAACCATAAATTATATTATCCAGAAGTCTTTAGAGTTTTTCAGTAACCAGATTTGATTAATGTTACCACGTGAATAGACATTGTCACCAGGGGCGGATCCAGGGGGGGGGGGGGTGCGCACCCGGCGCGAGCCCCCGACGGGCTCGCCCCCCCCTAAAATTGGAAAAAATATGATTTTTTGGCGTAAAATCGTGATTTTTCACACGAAATACCCCTAATATTTTCGCGCCTACCTCCGATCGGCGCAAATTTTGTAGCTGCGCCCCCCCCCCCTAACTTGAAATCCTGGATCCGCCCCTGGTCGCAGTACATGTATTTCATTAAATACGCTTGCTAAAATTCTAACCTCACATCACGGATAAATTCTATCCATCGAATTTATTCGACTTGTCAAACATTGAATTACTCAATTGGAAATGTAACACCCACTTCATTCAATTTTTTCATGTCATTTTTGGTTATTGAAGATGAACATCTAAAGATTAAAATTGTAATTGAAAGCAATGAACTGAAAATGTCTTTATTGAAATACCTATAAGGTATCATTCTGGTATCTTCTGTTTGTCACTTGACTCTAATCTGTTCATACAAAACTCATTTATTAAATTTCAATCTTGATTTTTCATGTTTTCATGTTATTTACAAAGCTACTACGTGTATCCTATTCATGTCAGAATTATTGTACCGAAGCTGAAAAGGCTTAAAAGGTAATAAGTGAGGAATTAGCTTTATTTATGAAAAGATATACACTTAGTCAACTTGTTAGCTCATTATAATTCTAAAGTTCTCTGTTATATTATGTGATGTTGTAAATATCTTTGAGTATATTCAATTAAATAATGTTACCTGTATTTAAAATTTCAATTTGTATATCTCGAGATAAAGTTAAGAATAATTCCCCAAGATATATCACATGCATTGTACGTCACATTTTTTCATAGATGAATGGAGGAATATATCGTGCAAGGATGTCAATCAAAACGAAGGAAAATCTGGATAAAATAAAATACAGAGACTACAATAAACATAAAGATATAAAGTCCTGGATAAAACGAACTTCTCCCAGTAGAACAAATCTAGATTGGTAGATTCTAATCAAAAACATCAATGAAGCTTCCACCAAAAGTGGTATAAATCATGTTGTAGTAGGAATATAACACTCGGCTATGTCTTATTATGACACTGGAAACATGTATGCAATTAGTTCAAACTAAATTTGGAAGAAAAAAATCCTCCATCAAGGAAATCGTGTTAATATCAGGCGTGTTGTATCGTTACATACAGCCTATTTCACAATGACGAAGAAATAGTAGAAACCAGCATAGACAATAATTTCTGTGATCACTCATTCATAGCCTAGACCATTGTTATTCGGTTTGCTAACAAATTAAGCAAGTAGTGTAAAAAACTAAAGAACAGTTCCAAAGTCCAACCATAAAGTCGTAGAAACCGAGACAAGATCACAATCCCTACCATAGATAAACACTCTCATGGTGTGGATAGAAAGGCTGAGGTTAAACTAATTTTATGGGCCAACACCTCTTCGTGAAATGATGCGGCCATTGCAAGTGTTTTTCATATGTGAGTAAATTGCCGACCCTCTGCAATAAATGACAGAGCTTGCCTTGTGCATAATTCTAGTCCTAAAAGAGAGACGATGGCCTCAACATCATTTAAATTTAGATAGTAAACAAGCAATCGTAACTACTCGGACATATAATATAATATAACCTCGTAAGTAGGTGGCGAATAAATAGAACTACTTTTCACATGTCAATTACATGAAAGTTTGATAAAGTTATATTTTAAACAATTTTCTATATTTCAATTATTTTCATGAATAAAAGTTAAAGTTTGAATTAGTTTTGCATGATTAGATTTTACTTAGAATGTCTTCATTATTGGATTTTCGTGGACTATATTTTTCTGCGGCTTCTCTTCCGGCAATTTTTTTTAAGAAGAATGCATACTATATACCTACGAGGTTATTGGAACGGTAGCGAGAATGGCCGAGTAGTTACGATTGAGTAAACAAGGCCATATGTTTGTATATTGTAAGACAAGTTTAAAGATATCAAAAGCCGTCTATCGAAGAAGTACAGACAATGCAATGAACAAGCCACAATAACACCGCTAAAAACTTGTGTTGAACTTATGTGCTCCGAAAGGGTAATATCACCGATGTAGTCGGAATTCAAGATAAAACAATTAAACATTTTTATTAACGAGCGACGTACGGAGATGTGATGCTGACAGGCAATATCGTTTATGAACGATATTGATTTTGATCCCACACAAATGATGCTTGGTTTCAAAACAACATATCGAGCTATTAGGAACTGTATCTGGCAAAATTATTCCTAATTATGGGGCTTTATGATCAAAGTTTGTCTTGTCTTTCAGTAAACCAAACAGGACGATTAATTTAAACAATATTTATTTAGAAAATAATCAGAATATACAGTACATCAAACATAGTAAATACAGACAGGATTAAGAAACAAGTAATTATTGCTTTTATAAATCTGTCTCCTAAGGACGATTGAAATTGTCTGTCATTATTTTTAATTTCTGAACGTCTGTAAATGAAATTAAATGATCCATACAGTTAATATTGATATAAAATAATTACTTGCTATCAAAATAAACACATGTATTTTTAAAGAAATAATTACGTCAAACAGTTACAATACACAAAAAAATGCAATTTATCAAATAAAAATTCATTCATTCATAAAGTCCTGTTAACTATATATTATAACTCAACATATGTGAATGTTTTATTTATTAAAGAAATACAAATAATTAAAAGAACGTTCTATAAACAATAGATGAGAGTTTGTCAGTGGCTTGCGACTGGTGAGTTGTCTTCTCCTGTTTTCTCCACCAATAAAACTGACCGCCACAACATAACTGAAATATTGTTGAAAGTGGCGCTAAACACCATAACCATAACCATAGAACTCGATATATATAATATTAATGAAATAACAGTGGTATATTAGGGATGTTCTCTGTTTCTACGATATTTCGATTCGATTTTTGAACTGTTCCGACAATGTATTCCCTTTTTCTTTGTATTTTTCTTTCATTTTTCATTCTCATATTATGGACATATAGAATAAAGGGCATTTTGTTTTCGATAAAGACAGTATCGAAAACAAATAGCCCTTTAATTTGTTTATCGGTAATTTACATACAAGAATCATTACAACGTTGGGAAAAAGATTTGTTTGCAGATACAGAAAAGATTTCGGGTCTAAACTCTATTTCTATGCAAAAGCTATTATTTCTGGGGACTACTTTTTAGCGTATTTTGGTTTGTGAAGCGTCATTCATTCAAACCGTACGCGCTTCATTTTCAGTTGAACTATGAATGTGACGTCATTTTCCTCAAGCAGTTTTTGTCTGTGTACACATGATAATGTGCGGCACACGTTGTGTCAAACTGTCATGACTCGTGGTGTGCTTTCGTTTTCGACAGGTAAACATTCCAAATACTTCCATCGGATATGTGTATTCATTCACATTTCAAGATTAAATCATCATCACATGCCATGAGAAACATAATACCATCAAATAATGGTCTAGGCGTAAAAAGATTGTCATTTTCCTGGTTACTGGAGAGTACTTTATTTATGTTGAATCTTAGTACATTTTTAGTAGCTCGTGTATATGGCAAATAGAACATCAAGACATCTACATTTCTTTAGTTGATCACCTTAAAATAGTTCATGTTGCATGCATTTTTGTAGATTTTCGTATAGCAGACGATTTCCTGCTGGAAATCTCGCCAAGATGTAGTGTAATTAATAGGAATGTACCATGGAAACAAAGTGAATTATATTAATTTATTTTTTCTTCAAATTTAATTGAATTTCATTGCAAACAACGGCATTTTACAATATACTTCCCGAAACAGCGTGACATTGTTTTCATTAGCGACGACCGACATTGACCTAGCATGATTGCGTCACAGTACATATCCTTCCGCGTTGGTCAGCACATATCAAATGATGAACTGACCCAATAAATTTCTGATATGGAAAGTGTCGACGTAACGTCTTTATACTTTCAGTGTGGGAGACGTAACGCCTTTATACTTTCAGTTTGGGTGGTGTTATGTCTTGATACCTTCAGCATGGGTGGTGCTATGTCTTTGTACCTTCAGTTTGGGTGGTGTTATGTCTTTGTATCTTCAGTTTGGGTGGTGTTATGTCTTTGTACCTTCAGTTTGGATGGTGTTATATCTTTGTACCTTCAGTTTGGGTGGTGTTATGTCTTTGTACCTTCAGTTTGGGTGGTGTTATGTCTTTGTACCTTCAGTTTGGGTGGTGTTATGTCTTTGTACCTTCAGCATGGGTGGTGTTATGTCTTTGTACCTTCAGTTTGGGTGGTGTTATGTCTTTGTACCTTCAGTTTGGGTGGTGTTATGTCTTTGTACCTTCAGCATGGGTGGTGTTATGTCTTTGTACCTTCAGTTTGGGTGGTGTTATGTCTTTGTACCTTCAGTTTGGATGGTGTTATGTCTTTGTACCTTCAGTTTGGATGGCCTTTTGTCTTTGTACCTTCAGTTTGGGTGGTGTTATGTCTTTGTACCTTCAGTTTGGGTGGTGTTATGTCTTTGTACCTTCAGCATGGATGGTGTTATGTCTTTGTACCTTCAGTTTGGATGGTGTTATGTCTTTGTACCTTCAGTTTGGGTGGTGTTATGTCTTTGTACCTTCAGTTTGGGTGGTGGTATGTCTTTGTACCTTCAAATTGAGTGGTGTTATGTCTTTGTACCTTCAGTTTGCGTCGTGGTATGTCTTTGTACCTTCAGTTTGTGTGGTGTTATGTCTTTATACCTTCAGTTTGGGTGGTGGTATGTCTTGTACCTTCAGTTTGGATGGTCTTTTGTCTTTGTACCTTCAGTTTGGGTGGTGTTATGTCTTTGTACCTTCAGTTTGGGTGGTGTTATGTCTTTGTACCTTCAGTTTGAGTGGTGCTATGTATTTGTACCTTCAGTTTGGGTGGTGTTATGTCTTTGTACCTTCAGATTGGATGGTGTTATGTCTTTGTACCTTCAGTTTGGGTGGTGTTATGTCTTTGTACCTTCAGTTTGGGTGGTGTTATGTCTTTGTACCTTCAGCATGGGTGGTGTTATATCTTTGTACCTTCAGTTTGGGTGGTGTTATGTCTTTGTACCTTCAGTTTGAGTGGTGCTATGTATTTGTACCTTCAGTTTGGGTGGTGTTATGTCTTTGTACCTTCAGCATGGATGGTGCTATGTCATTGTACCTTCAGTTTGGGTGGTGTTATGTCTTTGTACCTTCAGTTTGGGTGGTGTTATGTCTTTGTACCTTCAGCATGGGTGGTGTTATATCTTTGTACCTTCAGTTTGGGTGGTGTTATGTCTTTGTACCTTCAATTTGGGTGGTGTGATATCTTTGTACCTTCAGTTTGGGTGGTGTTATGTCTTTGTACCTTCAGCATGGGTGGTGTTATGTCTTTGTACCTTTAGTTTGGGTGGTGTTATGTCTTTGTACCTTCAGTTTGAGTGGTGCTATGTCTTTGTACCTTCAGTTTGGGTTATGTTATGTCTTTGTACCTTCAGTTAGGGGGTGTGTGTCTTTATGCTCTCAGTTGGGGAAGTGTTATGCCTTTGTACCTTCAGTGTGGGAGACTTAGCGCCTTTATACTTTCAGTGTAAGGGTTACGTCTTTATTCTTTCAGCTTAGGACGTGCTATGACTTTGTACCTGTGGTGTGGGGAGGTTTATAGTGTCTTTGTACCTATAAGTTTGTGAGTCGTTTTTAGGCATTGTATCATCTACACTAGTGCATGAGTAATTTTATTTGGTTTCACAGTCCATTCATTTTACTTAATGTCTTGCAAACAATAGACGAGAATCCATTGACTGTGCTTGTATTGTTATTTTGGTATGATGCTTCTGATTCTGCGAGTAATAAAACGCCCTTGGGAGTTGATAGTACTGTTCCAATGCAGTGCAATGGCCGCTTCCTACTTGTTGTATTGTGCGAATTGTATTTACTAACTAAAAACGGTCATAGGTGACCTTAGTCGATTTTGGCTATCATGCTTAGGCCAATTGGTTCCAAAATTTTAAATTATTTGGTTTTCCAATCTTTCGATTATGAGCATACCTGATGAAGGTTATTCCAGAAACGTGTCGTGTGCACTAGTTTTGATTTCTACGTTTTTATTCAAGATTTCATTGTTTGTGTGCAAATTACAAAGAACTAAACAACACTAAAACCGCTGTCCCTTAACCAGTGATGTTTTTTTTTAGAATTTAACATTCCTGTGGATTTTTTTTCATGTTCACCTACACAAATCTATATTGGAATCATATGACATTAACTTGTGAAATTTGTAATATTTCAAGCAACAACAAGAAATGTCTTGACAAAATGGATAAAATAAGGTTTTTCATTTTTTATTTCATTTTTTAATTACAGTCTAAATCGAATTCATGTAATAAAGACCATACAGTCCCTATACAGAAATCTATAACCGATAACCGTTCTATCTAAAGTATCTCTTTAGATATAATGAGGTTCGGGGTAGACAAGTAAGTTTTTTTTTATCTTTGTATATCTTTACAGATCTTAATATATTTCGATTGTTCTTAATTCAGTCCACCTAAACAAAACGATAGTTATAAACTCTGGATCAATATGAAATCATGACCTGCAAAATGTCATATACAATTTAAATAAGTCCATTCTAAGACCCCATGACCTCACGGTCGTATATGAACTCTCCTAGTCCAGACCCAACACGTTTGAGTTGGGTAATATGATCAGATATTTCCTTAATGGCGTTCACCTGCTCCTCCAAATATTCAGCTTCGATGAAATCAGTCATCTAAAACAATACAAAAAATATTTATTTCAATATATCAACAAGATTTTAGATGAATAAAGAGTATAGAAATATCACTAGTTATATAATAATTCCTTTGACCATGATTATGTGTTGTACAAAAACAGTTTTAACAACAAATAGACTTAATTGTGACTCCTTTTTGTAACATATGACACTGGTGCTTAAAACTGGCTTCTTATCCTGAATTTGTAAATGTGTATTTCAAATCATACATAGTATAATACTAACAATATGTAATATTCATTTTTTTAGAGGAGGCCGCCGTGGTCGTAATCATATGGTAAGTTGTGCAATTAATGGATATCACAACTAAACTTGTGAGTTCGTTGCGAGGTGTACTCGATATAACATTATGTGTTAAAGTTCGTCAGTGACTTACGACAGGTCTGTGGGTTTCTTCGGGTACTCCGGATTGCTCTACCAATAAAACTGACCACCACGATATCACCGAAATATTGCTGAATGTGGCGTTAAACACCATAAGACCATCATTTAAAAAAAATATACACTACAAACTTTGCCAGTATACCAATACTTCGAATCTTACATACTATGCATTTGCGACTCGGGTTAGATAACGACTCCTTCATGTGTTTCATTTGTGTCTATCGAATGTTTATTTTATTTAGGTTTACAGTCAAATCTGTATTAAGAGGTCACCTTTAGGACAAAGAAAATGTTGCCTTATAAGACAGGTGACCTTTTAAAAGAAATTTTTAATGACAGGACAAGAAAAGAGTGACCTTTTATTACAGGTGACTGCTTAATAGAGATGACCACATGGGCAGGTTTGACTGCAAATATTGTGTTTTACCTGGCCATCATTATGACTATCAGCCATTTTATGAAGATCCAGTAGTGACTGGTTCACGGTCTTCTCCAAAGAGAGAGCCACCTGCATAGCATCAATGCCGTGTCCCCATTCGTCACGGTCAGCTTTCTATTATATAAATATAATATCATTAGTTTGAAGTTAGTCAACAAATGAGTTATTCATTGAAATGAAGCGTCAGAAAAAACATGTTAATTACTAGTACTTTAAAGGTTAGATTTCGTTAATTGAGTTTTAGTTGTGAGTGTAAATACTGTTCACAAAGTACGATGAAAAAACATGAAATGTTGAATAATAATATTATTATAGTGACAGCCGGAACCTTTGAGCCGTAATGAAAGCGGGAGGTTTGGAGCTTTAAAATCTGATTCAACCCACCATTTCTTTAGAAATGCCTGTTCCAAGTCAGGGTCATTACGGTTTTCATAGTTTTCCGGTTGTTGACTGATTTTGTCTGTTTATATACTTATGAGTTTTTACTTTCCCTTTGTAAGATTGCTCGGAGTTCGGTAATTTTGTTATTACCCTTATTAACACTTTGTCTCTTCACAAATTTGAGCATAGCATGGAATATCTGTATCGCAAAATTATATCCACTATGATCAAGGCGATTCTTGTATGCATAATATTTGTTCGAAATAATTTTCTATAATTTTTTTTTATATTTGTTTGTTTTGTTTGTTTGATGGTGTTCAACACCACTTTCAACAATATTGCAGTTATATCGTGGTGGCCAGTTTTATTGGTAGAGGACATCGGTGTACCCGGAGAAAACCACCGACTTGTCGCAAGTCACTGACAAACTTTATCACATAATGTTGTATCGAGTACACCTCGCCATGAGCAAGATTTGAACTCACAATGTTAGCGATAGGCACTGATTGCATATAAAGTTATTGACTTTGGTTTCTTATTGTATCTTATTACTTCTGTTTACCTTGATGTCCTGAAGAACGATTCGTCCACCTCTCTTGTTCTGATATTTCATCAGCTTTTCAGCATGTTCACGTTCTTCGTCAGATGATTTCTTGAAGAATTTACTGAATCCTGGGAGGGCTACGTCATCCCTATCGAAGTAATAGGACTGAAAAAAAAACCATTCAAAGTTTATACAGTAAAACTCTTATATAACAAACACGCTTACAACGAATTTACACTTACAGCTAATCATTTTTATTGAACCCCCGCAAACGCTTTAACAAGTCTATTCTTAAAAGTATTGTTATAGCGAATTCGGTTAGTACGAATTTACGGATATAACGAACAATTCTTTATTCCTTTGAAATGCAAATATACATTTATATGTAAACTCGCATGGATAGCAATAATACAGAATATATTATACGGAAGCTACGGAATCTTGTTTTCATGATTGTTATAGGAATGCCTAGTCATTGATTTCTCCGTGAAGTTAAAGGGATATATATCTATGATACTTATTTTATCTCCCGCGTGTTTGCTTCTGATTTAGTTAGGTCTAGTAAATATGTGTTGAGAAGCAGACTGGTCATATGGGCATTTCCCGGTAGGCCACTCACATAAGCATGGGCCGATCTAATAGGTGACGGATGCCCGGGTCACTTTTAAGACCCAGTCCGTTTATGTCGTGTTTAAACCAACTAATATACGTGTACTTACCATGGACTGGTAAACATAGCAGGCATACAATTCCATATTGATCTGGCGGTTGATTCCAGCCTCACTTTCGATGTGGAAATTTTGACGAGGTTGACTTTGAGACATCTTTGTTGGTAAGAGATGATACTGGATGTTAAAAGTTGTTGTAAGTTTGGTTATTTCTGAAGACTATTTGTCCGTACGTTCACTGACGCAGCAAGACAATTTAGACTGATTAACTGTTGACTGGGCGTACGGGTCCTTTTATACTGATCAGTTATCTATTGGTGTTATCAAATGGTGTGGTATTTCTAGTACAATAATAGAAATGAATTATCTATGTACTGATAAATACACTGTGGACAATGAACCTATGTACTCACCGATATATTATTATTTACAATGTACGTAAGTGTTCAAAATATCACAATATTACTTGTACAAGATATATGGTCCAACATTGTGTTTGTCATCATGACCTCTTATAATAAATTTAACCTTGATCTGCGTCTATGACTATGAGGCATATTAAATGAACATCAATGATGACTTTCAACGATATATCAGTTTTAAAGGTAGAGAAAACCAGAGTACCCAGAGAAAACCACCGACCTGCCGGGCAAGTCACTGACAAACTTTATCACATAATGTTGTATCGAGTACACCTCGCCTGAGCGAGATTCGAACTTACAACGTTAGTGGTGATAGGCACTGATTGCATAGGTAGTAATAAATCGATCACGACTGCCCCTGACAAGTTAATTAAATACAGTTATGTTTTGCATTACACTGGGGACTTCAAACATAAAAGGTGTTATTGTCAGATTGACGTTAACATCTTATAAAACATAACAAGGACTACGCCTGGTACATAATGATACGACCGAAGAAAGACGACATGGGCTTCCTACGGCTGGACCGGTACACACACAAAGGTAAATCAAAGCAAAAGAATAAGCATCCAAGCAACCAAAACTCGCTCAATAAAGTGTGACTACAATGTGCTTCGGAAGAGCTAACATATCCTACTCCAGAAATGACTCCCGCCCCAAAACTCTAATTACCAAAGAAAATTAAAGAATCAAATACTAGTATTCTTATGTTCTGATTGAAGAGAGTTGATATACTGGCTTTCAGTAAAAATGTGGACCGACTAATCGAACATTGACTGACACTTATGTAGAACTAGTATATATATTTCAGTACCTAACGCCTAAAGTAATTCGATATATCTGTGTTTTTACACACAAGATTTATATTAAATCTGTTAGAAGTGTCAGTTTTTATTTTTTTGTCTCAAATCTCAAGAGAAATTAATTGTCTTTAACCAACAGATTATACCTCCAGTTCCTAGCAGTCAATTAACTACAGCATTCAATTACCCTGCTAGTGTACACATGTACTGTCCATGTTTATTTGTGATAGGATGTCACTATGTGTTCTATTTGTGTAGAAGCGAATCCGTACAGGTTTTTTTTTACCTTGTATATATATATTGCCATTTGAGACCCAATTATCAAGAGGGGCTGGAATCCCATTAACCCGTTTAACTCTGCCACATTATTGTGCCTGTCCCAAGCCAACACCTGGATTTCCAACTCGTATGTTTTATTGATATTGGTGGATTTATTACTATCACTTGAAACTTTCTTTTCATAACATTACTGAGAAATTCAATATAATGAGCATCAAAGGGAAAGGTATATATTATAAATGCTCAGTTCTAGTAATGATATTTCAGTTGTCTCTGATGTTATTTACATTTGTACTCATTCTATTTTATTCATTGATCAATATCAGACCCGTTATACACATAATGACGATCATAATAAATCTAAAAATAAATGATCTGTAAAAATATGATGAGTTCGTTAAATGATTACTGTATTACAGAACTGAGATCGTATCACGTTTTAACAATTTGAACTTTGATTTCATACCGTTAAGTGATCAGCTCACTGATAAAAATAAGAAAAAAATGAGATAAAGACACCAGTTATTATGATTTTTTTTTTGTCCCAAGAGTAATGTCTCTAACAAACAACCTAATAGTCAGCAAACTACGAGCATTCATTGACCATGTTATTGTACTGTCCATGTTATTGTTGTCATTCATTGTTGTAATATTATGTGGTCTTTTTGAGTGGAAGCGAATCTGTACATGGTTTTTTTTTGTGATTGTCTCAATCCAGGACCTGGATTTCCAACGTCAATTTTTGTGTTTTCCCCCTTTTTCTGTTTAGTGAGTGAGGGTCCGAGGAGATTGTTACTTTTGTTGATATTGGTGGAATTGTTTAATATCACTGTTGAAACTTTCTTTTATAATTAACTGGAAACTACTCGTTTGCAACATTTCGTATTTGCTCTGTTCCTTGACATACATGTATAATTAATTTGGCTTGTAGCGTATTGCTAAGACATAACATATTAGGTATATCAGGAATCATCTAAGTTGTAGTACGAACATATCCGTACAATTTCATATTGGTACTATAACAGTTAATAAGCAGATGCTGGCATAGAGCCCTACAATTTGCAAAGCATATAGTATTCAGCATTTCATTCTCTTTGGAATACCAGCAATGCCTATAATTATTCAAACCTCCGGAGTTTCACCTCCTGGTCCCATACCAGAGCTGTCCGTTTGGGACCTTGATGCACCTTAGAATCTCTCCTAGATTTCACAACCCATCCTATCATTTATATCTAGATCTGCGCTCGACAGGCATGAAATTGTCCGGAGCTTCAATTTGGGAATTCACTTCCTGGTTCCCCTTTACCCTCTTTGGGACCTTACCGCTCTCAGACACCTCGTCTAGACTTCACGCCTTCTCCCCAATAACGCCAATACCCGGATCTGCGCCTGGTAGCCTGATGGACATGAAATTTAATTAAAAAAGCATGACAAAACCTTTATGGTGCCACTTAAGATTTAGCGACATATTATAGTAGGATGTTCATTTCATCAAAACAATTAAAACTGACTGCTATCACATTAGTCAGCATGTCAGAATCGATAATATTTTAGCGTCAAATAAGCAATATTTCAACTATATATTCAAGCACAAAACAAGTGTGGCCGTGCAATCAGTGCCTATCACCACTAAAGTTGTGATTAAGAAACCCGCTCGTGGCGAGGTGTACTCGATACAAACTATGTGATAAAGGTTGTCACGACTTACGGCAGGTCTATGGCCTACCTCGGGTGCTGGGGCTTCCTCCACCAATACAACTGATCACCACGATATAAATAAAATATCGTTGAAAGTGAAAATTTATCTTGATTAAAAGGTTTCCATAGTGCGCACGTGTGAATCGAGGTGACAAACTGTTAAGAAAAGAACATTAATGGATAACTTAGTAGAAATGTGCTGATAAATCAGATTTAAATGAAACAATATTTTATTTTTCATATTTTGTTTCTGTGGTTCAATTTGATTTGATCGATTTCCATGCCGTATCTATCACTTATCATTCACGTATTCTTAACGGTGATAATAGCCCCATTTTTAAGTATCTTTAATATCATGATATAAATTTGATTTACTGTCATCAATCACTCGGGATGGTTGTTGTTGAACATAGATAAAGTAATTAAAGTGAATATATTGATGACATCTTCAGTTATTATGAGGGGGTAAGACAGTCTACTGGTTAACTCGATCTATTTTAACCAAACTATTTTTTATGAAGCAGTATTCAATGATTGTGTCAATTGTGACAAATACCACGAATAATTAGTATCCACATTTTCAAGACAAATTTTAACAATTTATAGGAAGTATTGAAAAATAAAATGTAGAAATATGGTCTAGAAACCCACTCCCACCTTTGAAAAATCCTGGATCCGCACCTGTCTGCTAACAGTGGTTATCTCATATTAATTTTCATTACACTTATATAACACAATTATAATCTTTACACACACTATGATGACTGCAAGAACAACCTTTATATTTTTCAAAGTACGGATTCAATGCAATGGAATTCCAAAACAATCGGATTTCCCAAGAAAAGTATATTTTCCTACGGTTCAAACCCCAAACGTCTGATGCGTTTACCAACACAGAAATAACGTTTATCATACAGTGGAAAACCAAAAGGATTAGCTAGATCATTTAGTACAAGGGTTAGGGGGTTATAGTGTTTAACGCCACTTTCAACAATATTTCAATTATATAGTGGCGGTCAGTTTTATTGTTGGATGAACCATTAGTACCCGGAGTAAACCAGTGACCTGTCGCAAGTCACTAACAAACAATATCACACAATGTTGTATCGATTACACCTAGTCATGAGCAGGATTCGAACTCACAATTTTACTGGTGATAGACACTTGTTGCACAGGTAGTTGTACATCCAACTAGCATAAGATCACGACCACGACGCCCCCTCCCTCAATGCATGACATGCATTGCCAAGATGCATAAACAGTGATGAACACCGGAAAAACAGTTAGTGCTGAAATAAAATGTACTAAAACATTAGCTAATCAAATTATCAGAAACATTAAATTTTGTTTACATGTTTTCTAATGCATAACTCAAAAGTAACATGTTAGATAAATGCTTTATATACATGGATATTCCCTAAGTAGGTTTTACACTGATGTAGATGGGCCGTCATGGTCGTGATCGTATGGTAGTTACAACTACCTATGCAATCCGTGCCTATCACCACTGATGTTGTAGGTTCGACTTCCGCTTGTGGCGAGATGTACAACATTATATGATAACATTTGTCAGTGACTTGCGGCATGTCGGCGGTTTTCTCCGGGTCCTCCGGTTTCTTCCACCAATAAAACTGACTGCCACGATATAACTGAAATATTGTTGAAAGTGGCGTTAACCACCATAAAACCAACCAATCAACCATAACGTAGCCTCTAACACAACTGTGTAATCTTCGACTACATTAATACTGATTTTTGTAAAGGAAACTAATGGCTGATTACTAAGCTCTCTGTAAGCTAATACTGCTATAGCGTAGTTTGAATTTAGGCCATATATATATTTTCAATGTGAGTGCCAGAGGTTATCTCCATATACATATCATCATGCATTTTATCTGTTAGCGCCGTCATTATTCCTTATTGTCAATACCGTGTTATGGTTTTTTAATAGATCTTAATTACATGATTTGTATTACAGATATTAATAAATATAGTGAAAAAAAATATTAACATAAACGTCAAATTTATCTGTGATATGAACAATTATTTTTAATGCGTTTTTGATCGTGATAATTTAATGAATACTTATCTGATAAATCACATGGTACAGACACGTGATACGATCGCTAATTAAACATGGATTTTGCCATATTTTGTATTTAATGGCATATTTAATTTACTTCAAATATGGACTAATGAACTGTGCAATTATTAATCATTATTTATGACTAAACGGTGAAAAACATTTAAGAAGATTGTTTACTATGAATGTAAAATGGAGGCAATTGTGTTGAGAGTGATAAAACTTGTCTGTTCTGTTTTAAACGAACATTATATACTACTCTGTATGAAGCATACCCTATCTGAATAGTTGAGGTTTGTTTTGTTGTTTGTTTGATGGTGATTAGCGCCACGTTCAACAATATTTCAGCTATATCGTGGCGGTCAGTTTTATTGGTTGAGGAAACTGGAGTACCCGGAGAAAACCACCGACCTGCTGCAACTTCATCACATAATGTTGTATCGAGTATACTTCGCCTGAGCGCGATTCGAACTCACAACGTTAAACTTGTTAATGGACATAACTACACAAAAACGGAATTAATAGACCCCGAAGGTAATCAATATATGTGACCTTGAAAATGGTAATTTGGTCATAGGTCATAGGTGACACTGACGTTTGGTCTTGTTATATGTTATACTCCGAAACTGAAACTGGACAATTATGGGGGAAGGTTTACTATATAGTAAATCTTTCGGGAGGTTAATCTACTATGGGGGAAGGTTTACTCTATGACACCAGAAATTGACGGACTACAATGCGATACCGATTACAATTTCTTTATATAAGCCCGCTAAGGTAATCTCGAGAAGATGGATAAATCCATTCGATTTTATTTTTTATATCACATGGTAAAAAATGCATTATGAACTATAAGTACATGTATATGATAAATTCTGATATCTACTTCGCTACACTCAATGATATCATTAATGAAACAAACTTAAAACCCTTGTCCAACTTAATCCACTGATAATCCGGATTAGTATATTTAAAGATCTTGACATAAGGTTTGATGTTATGTTTTCGTAAGATTATCAAGCGACTAAATTAAAATGCTGATTATTATTTTTTGACCTTCAGTTTTACAACAGTACGTGCTAATCAGCGTATATGAACTGGTTTCTAATGGGCAGTACGCCTCGTTTATACACTTTTTAATTTAAAAAAAAATACAAATCCAATTATTATTCATATACGTTGATCTCTTGAGTTATTGAGTCGTACTAAATGCTCCTTAACTTGTGTTGTCTTATTATGCATCTTTAAGTTCTGTGTGTGATGTAATGTCCATTACGATTTACGCATAAAAACGGTACTCGGGTCGTCTTTACCTCGAGTTGACTGTTGTTTGTAGGAGGGCTCATACGTTATTTATATATTTGTGCTTGTTTGCGTATAGTGGTGTCCAACACTTATCGTGTTGTATTTTGTTTCGTCTGTCTTCGTCTTGTGTACCCTATGTTTCCAGTTTCTCTGGATTGGAAATATTTTATTGTCTCTTCGGTATTCTCTAGCGTTTATTTGTACATTTAAGTTCTCAATTTCTTCGTTCTTTTCCTTCAACTTCTTTTCGGAGATGTCCTGATCATCAATAGCATTTGAAATAAATATTTTCAACTGTTCTTATGAAATAGACATCTCTCATGAGTGAAAGCTACTTATTTATGTTGTTCTTCGCGATGCACAGCACTGTTCTCAAGGCTTCAATATTTTCATATTGTTTTTCGTCTTCACCTTTTCGAATTTTGTTTTGTAAGACTGAAAAAGTTTCTGATGCGGAATAGTTTGATGTTGCCATAACAATATCTTGATTCTACAGTTTTAATTATCTTGTTTGTATTTTCAGAAATTATTTTTATTATATGGTAGCATCGATTATTACTGTTTGTTGTGTTATTATTTAGACCACATTAACAGGAAGTGTTAATAAGTTTATCTGTATATCTTTTGTCAACCTCTATTACCCAATGTACTATTATTTAATGTTAAGTTCTCTTTTGTGCTTTTGAATTTCATTCAGATGGGGCCGTCGTGGTCGTGATAGTATGGTAGTTGGATTTACAACCTCCTGTGCAATCAGTGCTTATCATCACTAACGATGTGAGTTCGAACCTCGTTCATGGCGAGGTGTACTCGATACAACATTATGTGATAAAGTTTGTCTGTGACTTGCCACAGGTCGGTGATTTTCTCCGGGTACCCCGGTTCCTTCCACCAATAAAACGGACCGTCACGATATAACTGAAATATTGTTGAAAGTGGTGTGAAACACAATGAAACCAAACCTAACCCTATATATACTAAACCTTTCAGATATGATTCATCATTTTGATCATTGTAAAACACGCGTCTTGCAGATTGAATTAGATGTATAGGTTATTATTGTAATTGTGTAAATTCTGATGTATAATTGACATGAGTGTGGGGAAATCCTCATTAAGAAGGTCAGCACGGTCTCGAAAAGCCAGACTTATTGAAAAAGAGTCAGCTGGTATAACATTTCATCTTTAGTGTTTTTTACATCGATTGTAATATATTTTTGTGTATGTGATCGGGAGATAGTTGGAGCGATTATCGATTCAAGAGACTTCCTTATCACCGTTCCTGCCCAGAAATTCGCAGAAATTCAGACTATGTAATAGTATACATGATTTGCATTCGGCTATGTGTAGTTCGAAAAGCAAGAATTCTGGAGCCTTTTTTGTATATGATGGAATCAATCTTTTCAAATTAAAAACGATTTGCCTTTGCTGTGCTAAGCTCAGAAAGTTTTAACGGAAGAACGTTATTCAGTCGAGACATTTGCAAGAGTTATAACTATATCTGAGTTACGAAGTTCAGCACCTACATTGAATCTATGTTTGCAACGTTCAACCCATGTAAAATTAAATGTGTGTACGAATTGAAATGCGAAGCGCGCTATTTAATTTTTTTTTCTTTTATCGCGCAATCGACAAACTGGAGACGAATATTTAAAAAAAGAGAGATAACTCTAATCAAATAAATTTATAACATGTATTCAACTGTAGTAGTCTCCCTTTACATGTCATGGTTGGAAATATTTGCATATATTAAGAAATATATTACAAATCTATGAATTACTCTACAAATTGCTTTCTTTGAGAGAAAAAGAGTGAGTGAGTGAGTGATTGTTGCTTTACGTCAACTCACTACTTTTTCAGCTATGTCATGGCGAGAGCAAGTTAATTTTCAATGAGATGATGATGAGGTTCGCTTAGTACTAGACCAACAGACTTAGTTGAATTTGTATAATGCTAGCTCACTGTAACAATGTGCAGTTCGCCGGTAGACATGTCCCCCCACAAGCACACATTATCCTGATTCCAAACCAACCCGTATTTGTTCTTTCTCCTTAATGCTGCGTGCTTAGCGAAGATCTACAAAACTCGAGGCGAGCACGCAAACCATTACACCATCGATGCAGGGTAAGCTGCGTGCTTTGCGGAGATCTACAAAACTCGTGGTTTTCTCCAAGTATCCCGGTTTCCTCCACCAATAAAACAGACTGTCACGATATAACTGAAATATTATTGATAGTGGCGTTCAGCATCACACACTTTTAAAAAAAACATATTACAAACCTTATTATCATATCATTAATAGTATAAAAATATTTACATGGGAATACATTTCAGCTCTTCGTACTTCGCTTAAAATAAATTTATACGCCCACGTGTCTCAATGATCTGTTCGGACTTTAGTGTAAGTAATTGGCATTTTGCTAGCCATAGACTGAATGCCATGTAATTTAATGTTGTCTTGCAGGTACCAGTGGTTATTATCCTTGACATCAATAGTATGCTTGGCCTCCTTGTTTCCGTAGAAGCATATATGACTAGAAATCCATTTTAATGATACTCCGATAAGAGTGGTGTACTATTGGTATGCCTAGTCACATGTTTGAAATACAACACATCGTTGTTAATGATGGTTTATGGTGTATAACACCACATTCAACAATATTTCAGTTATTACGTGGCGGTCAGTTTTATCGATGGAGAAAACCACCGACCTTTCAAAAGTCGACTGACAAACTTTATCACATAATGTTGTTTTCAATTCACCTCGCCATAAACAGGGTTCGAACTCACAACGTTAGTGGTGATAGGCACTGATCGCACAGATAGTTGTAAATCCAACCACCATCCGATCACGACCACTACGACCCTTCGTTGTTAATGATAACTTGCCAAGATGATGTATATATTTATT
This sequence comes from Bathymodiolus brooksi, assembly GCA_963680875.1. Lineage (NCBI taxonomy): Eukaryota > Metazoa > Mollusca > Bivalvia > Mytilida > Modiolidae > Bathymodiolus > Bathymodiolus brooksi. The sequence goes on along the minus strand of OY804581.1, from coordinate 97,205,248 downwards.
ATGATTGATGTATTGTAAGGTAAATAGATCAACAAGAAATGCTTAATTATTGGTTAGGACTAAATGTTACCCAGGGTTCTTTTTTTTCGGATTATCTAGAGAGAAGCCTTATTGGCTGTAATCATTTCGGTTCATTGGTTGGTTATTCGGTTTTACAATCCGGCTACCATCTGGAGGTATTGCGGACTTATGACGTTCATGCAGACTAGTGATCCGTATGTTTTCTTCTATCGTTTCGTCTATGACGCTCTTGACGTTAGTGATTCGGCGTTGGTGATCGGTTGCCAAGGTCTATATCTGTGTCGTATGTTGGGTAGCGGTCCACTTGGTAGGCGTTAGCAGGCTGTCTCTAATGTGGAATCTGCTTTGTGTGGCCCGTTCCTTCTTTTGTACTACTTCACTGGGAGGTGTGTTCTAGTTCTGATATTGACTGCGTAGCTGCTTAGTCTGTGTTGTGTCGTCTGTCTAGATGTATTGATTGTCTGTCAGTGCATATAATTCTGCTTTCAAACTAACAATGGCTCAATTTCTTTTCGCTTTGGTTTAAGCGCTGTGGCTTTGCTTCGTGTGGAAAGAGACATGTGCTTCTTTTGAGGGCCTCCAAGGCTACCATTCCCAATTGTAGCAATGGGGCACTCAGCCTTGATCCACATCAGTTTTAGTGTGACTGCGCTAGACCAGTGTTAACCTGAAGATTCCAAGTCAATTTCTTGTCGTCTACATCTACGCATTTCACCAGTTCGACCAATTCAACAGGGAAGTCCATTGTTGTATAATATTAGTTGTGCTGTATTCACTGATGAATCGGTTCTAGCTTTGGATTTTGATTTTATTACAAGAATTCACTGTTTATTTGTTTACCTTTGGGCACAGTGATATTACTATCTGACCAAATTAAATGCACTCTAATATGAACGGGTTCTGATCACTAAATTACACTAAAAAACTGGAAATAAAATATATATATAAAACGACCGACATCCATATAAACTAAGATGAATGTTTCGATAAGGATTGTATCTCTCTCTCTCTCACACACACACACAGACACGCATCTATATATAGAAGTCTAGAAGATTGTGCAACGATACCGATAAAGATGTTACTCATTAAGTTCTCTGGTTGGTAGATTCCCTTAGACTTTATATATATATATATATATATATATATGTTACAGTAAATTTGTATAATCAGGAATTATGCATAATTACTGAATTTTCAGTAATTATGTATAATTACTAAACATGCTAGTGATTATATATAATCCCTGAAATTGACCAGTAAATATACATAATTACTGAAAATTTTGTTAATTATTCTACAAATTTACTGGTTTGATTTTAGGAAATTTGAATAATAATAATCATCTCTAGACTTGATCAGTCAATGTTAATGCCATATATTAAAACATAGACATTGAATGTTAATCTTTATAAAACCTTAAAAGTGAGTAGATTTTGTTTGGTTATTTCTTCTGAAGTTAGTTAATCTTAAGTGAACACTAGTTTTAAGAATGACTCTTTAAATATTACTGTTTAACAACATTAATGCATAAAATATGGATCAGGCACAACTGTCTCTTGGATTGGAGCAAAACTATGCTCAAAAGTTACTGCAACTTGCAGAAGATAAATCTAAATGTAAGATATGGACCAGGAGCAAATATGATGAGGTTGTGGACTGGATGACAAAAGAGACATGCAAAGAAGACAAAACTCCTGCATATTATTACCTGTTTAAAAAGTAAGTTTATTTTAAACATTTTACTTGTGTTTACTCTATAACTTATGTGAACAATTACCAATGCAAAACATATTTTCCATGACGAAAGTTTTCAAATTACAAAGATATTTGGGTTTGAAAGGTATTTAAAATGAGACCCTTACTATATCTGTCAATAAAATATTCATAGACTTTCTAAAGTGCATCTTAAGTATTTGTACTTCGTTATGAACTGGAACATTGCAATAACATAGAACTGAACCTAAATCAGTCACTAAAAATTGAAAGGATGTGGTAGAGATGCCAGTCAGAAATCAATTACAGGGGATGCTTGCTGTTTTTAACCATTAGATAGAGCCCAATCTAAGAAGAATTTTGAACATTCATTTGTAAAAATTGGATGAAGGGTTAAAAAAATTATGAGCATTTGAAATTGCCTATTTTTGGTCAATAATTTTCCCAAGATGGCCGCCATCAATAATGGTTTTAATGACTGTTTTAGAGTTCTGATTTTTTGTGTAAACAGCAGATAATGTCTCTACTTTTGTTTTTTCCCATAGATTATAAGTTATTCTGTCAGAAAAATGTGGTTGTTGTGGTAAAAACAGACGTGAAACAAATAGATGTGCATGCAGAAAGGCTGGACAAATGTGCAATAGTAGATGACATCTAAATCTTGCTTGTAAAAATAAATGAATGTATTTACATGTATCACTTCTTCTTTGTAAAGTGTTTTATGTGACATTGATTTAGCCCTTTTCTAATGCATGTAAAGTTAAATAAGGAGAAATGAGCATTTCAGTAATTATGCATAATTCCTGATTATACAAATTTACTGTAACATATATACGTCTGAAAATTAAACCAAACAGTGTTAGAATTAGATTTTAGAGCTGTCAAATTGTTGTTCTTCCCTCGACGGGATTTGAACCCACACCATTGATACACTGCAGCACCATTCGCTTAGCCTTACGTCCAGCGTCCTAGACCACTCGACCACATCCACTCCCTATTAAAAGTGTTGTACTAATGTTATATTTGGCATAGTCCTTCAAAAAAGATATGGTAAATATAAATACATGGCTAGACTAGACCTGAGTGGGTTTATCAAAATTCAATATTTTCTTTGTGGTGAACTGCAAAACGGCTATATGTTTAGTTAAGATGTAGCAAATGATATATGTGGTATTAAATAAGTAATGTATTACATGAAAAACAGTAGATTTCACAAACGTCATAGGGCAGAATGATGATAACGTATATAATTACCTTTTTACCAATGACCTGTCATGCCCTTAAAATTTCCAATATCTTTCCAAACACAAATTTCCTAAAATCATAGCAATTAACTTTCTCAATCTAAAATTCATGTAATTGTGGCATTCCTTCACATGACATAAATGTCTCAAAAGGAAATTTAATTATGGGAAAGGATCAATTTTATGTTCTTTCTATAATTGCTCCACTAATAAAAAGTAAATAAGATAATAAAATAACACACTTGAGAAATCAAATACCAGGTTCATTGCAGGTTTACACGCTAAAACAAACAAAACAATGTGTTCATAAACAAAGCATTAAAAGTTTACAATGTCAGGAAGTAACCACGATTGGTCATGGCTGACAGTACAGAGTAAACAGGTTTCGTTTTAAAAATAGATTTATACATACGTTCCATTGTTTAGCAGAACATGGATCGAACAAATGGAAATTTCAGTACAACTGAATGAGATTCCTCAAAGGAGTTAGTGACACATATCTTCACTCGTTAAAATCATATTTCTTTTGGGGTGGTCGTGGTCCTGATCGTATGGTAGTTGGATTTACAACAACCTATGTAATCAGTGCCTATCGTCACTAACATTGTGAGCTGTTCGAATCCCGTTCAAGGCGAGGTGTTCTCGATATAACATTATGTGATAAAGTTTGACAGTGACTTACGGCAGTTCAGCGGTTTTCGTCGGGTACTCCGGTTTCCTCCACCAATACAAATGACTGAATGTTGTTGAAAGTGGCGTTAAACACCATAATTCGGACCTTTTTTACTAAAACGGTTGATACATTTTAGGTTTTATTTTCCAAAGATGTGCATATTCATTTTAAATCACGAATATATATTGACAACAATAAATTGTTGATCCATCGTTTCAGTAAAACCGTTTGGTTTTCCAATAGATCCATCTGTACTATAGCCAGTATCGAGTCATAATCTAAAACGGCTATGTGATCTTGTTTTTCATTTCTAATGACAAAAAATATTTTAAAAAATATCCTAAAGCATTAATATCATCTGGGCATTGTATGTTTATATTTTTAATCCGTGTTTAATGTCGTGGTAAATCTGGTAAACAATGTACAATATGGAATCCCCAACTTTACTGTCACAGAGAAAATATTGTGACGTTCATTCACAAAAGTAATTAATTCATACTTTACTTCTGCGATTCAATTGTAGCCACCTTATATGCAAAATGTATCATTACTCTTGGCTTTTGATATACATTTTTCAACGTTTTTCCCATTTTATTGATAAATATACGTAAATAATCCATCAACTACCAACAAATGCATCTTACAATATGGCGAATTCCTTGTTCTTAAAGGGGAAACTTGATTTCCAACCTGACTTTTTATTATTCAATTTAATAAACTCTTTTGTCTCAGCTAGTTCTAGACTGCAATTTCTTAAATTTAGGCTGAAGTTGATTTGATTTATTTCTGGCTTAATCGGGAATTAAATTCAAAATGCATACCCAATTTATTTTGCAATTATTCAGATGCCCTATTCAAAAATATACTGACCGTCCAAATAACGATAGACGGTCACTGTGGAGCTCAGAACTTATAATATTTGATTGAAATATTCATAATCTTTTTTCTCTGAAACGTTCATCAATTGGACCAAAGCTGTCTAAGTGGACATTATATAATTGAGCTGCATCAGTTTTCATACCTGTCTAGACAATCAAAAAAAAACAACTGACCTATGAATAAAAGAACATTGTGATTTCGATTTAAATCCGATTTCTTTTCCTATTCATCTTCATCTGAGAAACAGGCTACTGGTCCAGGGCTATACAAAGATTCGCCTTATTCGATCTCTTAAAAAGTTTATATTCCGATACCAAGATCTTGTCGAAATATATTCCGTTTCTGCAGAAAAGATTATAAACGATGAATTTTCATATAGTGAAAATGTATATAGAAAAGGTGTCAACAAAAATGTCAAAAATATTTTTTTATCAATGTGTGACGTAAAGGTGTCTTTGACATTTACTTCACTGAGTTTGATGCTGCTTTGACAACTGTTTTACCTGTTTTGTTCAAGTATTGTTGTAAATACTGTTATAGTGACAGCCGGAGACTTTGAGCCGTAATGAAAGCGGGAGGTTTGACGCTTTAAAATCTGATTCAACCCACCATTTCTTTAGAAATGCCTGTACCAAGTCAGGGTCATTACGGTTTTCACAGTTTTCCCATTGTTGACTGATTTTGTCTGTTTATATACTTATGAGTTTTGACTTTCCCTTTGTAAGGTTGTTCGGAGTTCGGTAATTTTGTTATTACCCTTATATATTCGACACGCCCGCCATACATTTAAGTGATGAACCAATTAAGAAAGTCATCCACAGGACCTAAATTCACCTCCATTGTTTTGTGGGGTTCATGTTGCTCAATTTTCAGTTTTCTCTTTAGTGTTTTGCAGATCAGTGTTTGTCCTTTTTTCTTTTGGACATTTCATTGTCTGTCCTGCTTCTGATTATACCTGGGACCGTCGTGGCCGTGATCGTATGTTAGTTATACCCCCACTCATATATGAGTGGGGGCTATATTGCAATCACCTTGTCCGTCCGTCCGGCCGTTTGTCCGTCCGTCCGTTCTCACCTTTGTAACAGATCTATCAGCTTCTATTGGAAGAATTGATTTTATATTTGATATATGGCTTTGGCATGGTGACTTGTACCGTGTCTCCCCTTTCCAGGTTTACCGCACATCTACTTCCTGTTTACAGTGCGACTTAGAATATTTCATGTTTGCTGTAATGAAAACTTTCGTAACAGTTATCTCAGCTTCAACTGGAAGAAATGATTTTATATTTGATATATGGCTTTGGCATGGTGACTTGTACCGAGTCTCCCCTTTCCAGGTTTACCGCACATCTACTTCCTGTTTACAGTGCGACTTAGAATATTTCATGTTTGCTGTAATGAAAACTTTCGTAACAGTTATCTCAGCTTCAACTGAAAGAAATGATTTTATATTTGATATATGGCTTTGGCATGGTGACTTGTACCGTGTCTCCCCTTTCCAGGTTTACCACACATCTACTTCCTGTTTACCGTGCGACTTACAAATGACAGAGTGGGGGTATTCTTAGCACGACGTAGCGTGCAACATCTTGTTGCATTTACAACTACCTATGCAATCAGTGTCTATCACCACTGATGTTGTGAGTTCGAATCAGGGAGAGGTGCACACCATTATGTGATAAAGTTTGTCAGTGACTTGCGACAGATCTGTGGTTTTTCTGAGGTTTCCTCCACTAATAAAACTGACCGCCACGATATAACAGAAATATTGTTGAAAGTGGCGTTAAACACCATCAAACAAACAACCAAACAACATCTGATTGCACCCGAGGTATCTCCAAAATTTCTAGCTAAGATGGTTAGAACAAAACGAACAATTGTCGATTATTGAAGTTGATTTGTGCTATTTCTAGCTTGATCGGGATTTAAATTTAAAATGCATACTCAGTTTATTTTGCAATTATTCAGATGCCCTATAGTATATAAAATTTGATTGAAATCTTGATAATCTTCTTTTTCTGAGACATTCATCTATTGGACCAAAGTTCTCTAAATATACAATATATTATTGAGGTGCATGTCTATATGCCCATGGCAATCAAGATTTCTAGACAATCAAAAAATCCAACTGGCATATGAATAAAATAGCATTGTGATTGCGATTTAATTCCGTTTTCTTTTCCTATTCGACACGGGCCATATATGTTTGTTTCTTGAATATCGGTATTTGTTTCTCAAACTTACAGAATAGACAAACAGAAAAACACACGACGTGAATATTAATAACTACCGGTATAAGAATATACATTAATTAATATTAACAACATATAGCTGCAGGAAGAGATATTGTACTTGTAATAAATACAATGTATGTCATAGTATTAGTCAATACTCAATATGACAAACAATTCTCATCAAAATTAACTAGTATTTTGAAGGGAAAAATGTCATTGGAAAAACGAATATACAATGTATCAGAAATAACAGAAATATGCACATGCTGACATTTGTATTTTATTTTTTATAAATAGGGGGTAATCAGAAATCGTAGAGGGACAAAGCATACTATGACCAGAAAAGGACAAAAGGACACAGAAAGGTCGACAAAACACCACAAAGAAAACAAAAGAATGAACAACACGAACGCCACGTGATGGGGTGGGTTTCAGAAGAATCGAAAAACATATTAATACTGCTATGGATATAACTCGCATTATATGGTAGAAATCTAAATAGAACAGAATACTATACTTTCTCCTTTACTTAGCGTGTTGGGTAAATTTTAGTAATATGTTTAATCACAACAGTTGTTAATTACGTTAGAATTCCCGCTAATTTATAATCGGAAATTAACAGCTTTTGTCATACATTTTTATATTTTTGATATCTTAACAAATCCTCCTTCTGCAATCAGTGGATTACGATATTACTCCACTATCCATAGTTATCTTTGTAAATTTTAAAACTCTCGCTGAAAATCAAACTAGTTATGGTAGCAGAAGGATAATTTGTATATTAATAGTTCGTGTAGCTTAATTATCATTTCATCTCATTTAAACATTAAATCAGTCATGCAAAGGTCAATTTAATCGTAATTCAGTTTTCCGTGATATACACCCAACATGTATGATGGAAATAGGAGATATTATTTATCTTTGTTTTGTTTCGACACGCCATATTCCGAACTACGCAAATGGCAATCGAAAACACAAATTGTCTACCGGATGTTCAGATATGCTGATATGATGTTAAGAATACTTCGTTTGCAAGCTTACAATTGGTTTATGCTCTAGTATCAACGTGCTTGTCATTTTTGTCTTACACAAAGTAGTGTATACCACACCCATCAGGCTAACATTGTTTGAAGAAAATAATATGGCCATGAATATTAAAGCTATAATACATAATTGTTTGACCATCTTTGCCACCTCCACTGCTCTTCGCCCTTCGTGGTGTTAGCCGGTTTTCACACGATGACATTATGAACTGTATTCAGCCAGCGATAACTGCAACCATTCAAAATGCATGTTGAAAAAACATATGCTTTGTAGAAAACATGTAAACTTGAAATGGACAGAAAAGATGACATTAAAAGGGTTAGGGTTATGGTGTTTAACGCGACAAACTTTATCACATAATGTTGTATCGAGTACACCTCGCCTTAGCGGAATTTGAACTAACAACGTTAGGGATGATAGACACTGATTGCATAGGTAGCTGTAAATCCAACTACCATGCGATCACGATCACGACAGCCCCTGACATTAAAGATATAAGTAATTGATAGCAACAATCTGAACTGATCAAGTGATAGATTTAAGGCAGACAAAAGGGTCCATTTTCATCCAAAGTTAAATGAAGATAACATGTTCCCGTATATACAAATTATAAGAAAATTCTACCCATTTTTTTCTTTGTCCTTTCTGTTGAGCTTGGTAGAACATGTACCATTTTGCCCTCCCGTCACAAAGGAATTATACTTCAATGAAAACGTGTAATTTTATAAATAAATCTGGAATGTGCAAAGGATCTATTGAACAATAATTGATTGATTCGTCGGCAGCCGTCGTGGTCGTGATCGTATGGTAGTTTGATTTATAACTACCTATGCAATTTGTGCCTATCCCCACTAACATTGGGAATTCGAACCCCGCTCAGGAGAGATCTACTCTATGTAACATTATGTGACTTGTGGCATGTCAGTGGTTTTCTCCGGGTACTCCGGTTTCCTCCATCAATAAAACTGACCGCCACGATATAGCTGAAATATTGTTAAAAGTGCCATTAAACACCATAAACCTAACCATTTAGCCACGAATATATACATTTTCAGCTATTTCGTGGTATAAAGAATAATGATAATTAACAACAGAAATTAATAATTGTATTACAAGATGGATATGTATTTATTCATGTTCCAAGTCATATAGAAACTAGAATTGATATGCAAACCAAAATGCTTACGGAGACAAAAACAATTGATAAACATTGTACGAGGGTAATCAATAGTGTGGCAAATTATATACATATAATTAAAACAACATTGATTATTTTTTGAATACATAAGCGCAGTGATATGGATTTTTACCTACTAGTGAGGGCAAATTAATATTTTAGAGAAGCATATATTATATAAAAGTTAGTTTGAAATATACATTTCAGTTTATAATTATGTAATTAATTGTACGTCAATGTCATGTTAAATTATACCAGTATATCTGAAACCAAGCACGATGGGTGCCACTAGTGAAGCAGGAACTGCCTACCCTTCCGGGAAACCCTAGTTCATCCCCGGTTTTTAGTGGGGTTCGTGTTACTCGATCTGTAGTTTTATGTTTATGTTTTGTAGATCTTTGTTTGTCCTTTTCTCTTTTTTTACTTTGACCATTGTGTTGTCTGTACTTACGATTTACGGATTCTGATTACCACTTTGATATCTTCAAACTGTTCGTACTAAGCACATTATCTGTATAATGTGATTATATGTGGGTTTTTTTGTTTGTCATTTTTGATATCCAAAAAATAATATCACAATATTTTTTCAATCATAAAGTTTCATTTCTTATTTTAACTCTGCCTATGATATGACATTATTTTGTTCATTGACTATTAATTATGAAAAGAAAGTTTAAACAGTGATGGTCATCAATTCCATCAATATCAACACCAACATCTTATCTCAAGTCGTTGAACACAGAAAAAAGACCACGACATATGGAGTTAGAGTTATAGTGTTTAACGCTACTTTCAACAATATTACAGTTATATCGTGGCGGTCAATTTTATTGGTGGAGGAAACCAGTGTACCCGGAAAAACCAGCGACATGCCGCAAGTCAGTAGCTATCTTTATCACATAATGTTGTATCAAGTATACCTCGCCATGAACAGGGTTCGAACTAACAACTTTTGTGGTGATAGCCACTGATTGCACAGGTAGTTGTAAATCCATCTACCATACGACCACTGCCACGACGACCCCCACGACATATGAGGTTGGAAATCCTCGATCTGGCTATGAAGCATTGGTGTATATTTCTTTAGTGTATTCAAATATTTCTCCGGTGAATATGTTGATAAACACACCATCGATAACTTTGATGTAGGTTCAAAGCATCCACAAATCAATGACAGGTCATATTTATTTTTAACTGAAGCCGAAACTACTTTAAAGCTGTAATAAATGTATGTTAAAGAAAACCGAAAAGGTAACCAAGATTGGACAATCCAAAGGCACAGTCACATGTAACGTAGGGCACAGTCACATGTAACATAGGGCACAGTCACATGTAACATAGGGCACAGTCACATGTAACGTAGGGCACAGTCACATGTAACATAGGGCACAGTCACATGTAACGTAGGGCACAGTCACATGTAACATAGGGCACAGTCACATGTAACGTAGGGCATAGTCACATGTAACGTAGGGCACAGTCACATGTAACATAGGGCACAGTCACATGTAACGTAGGGCACAGTCACATGTAACGTAGGGCACAGTCACATGTAACGTAGGGCACAGTCACATGTAACATAGGGCACAGTCACATGTAACGTAGGGCACAGTCACATGTAACATAGGGCACAGTCACATGTAACGTAGGGCAGTCACATGTAACATAGGGCACAGTCACATGTAACGTAGGGTACAGTCACATGTAACATAGGGCACAGTCACATGTAACGTAGGGCACAGTCACATGTAACATAGGGCACAGTCACATGTAACGTAGGGCACAGTCACATGTAACGTAGGGCACAGTCACATGTAACGTAGGGCACAGTCACATGTAACATAGGGCACAGTCACATGTAACGTAGGGCACAGTCACATGTAACGTAGGGCACAGTCACATGTAACATAGGGCACAGTCACATGTAACATAGGGCACAGTCACATGTAACATAGGGCACAGTCACATGTAACGTAGGGCACAGTCACATGTAGCGTAGGGCACAGTCACATGTAACATAGGGCACAGTCACATGTAACATAGGGCACAGTCACATGTAACGTAGGGCACAGTCACATGTAACGTAGGGCACAGTCACATGCAACGTAGGGCACAGTCACGTGTAACGTAGGGCACAGTCACATGTAACATAGAGCACAGTCACATGTAACATAGGGCACAGTCACATGTAACGTAGGGCACAGTCACATGTAACATAGGGCACAGTCACATGTAACATAGGGCACAGTCACATGTAACATAGGGCACAGTCACATGTAACATAGGGCACAGTCACATGTAACATAGGGCACAGTCACATGTAACGTAGGGCACAGTCACATGTAACATAGGGCACAGTCACATGTAACGTAGGGCAGTCACATGTAACATAGGGCACAGTCACATGTAACATAGGGCACAGTCACATGTAACATAGGGCACAGTCACATGTAACATAGGGCAGAGTCACATGTAACATAGGGCACAGTCACATGTAACATAGGGCACAGTCACATGTAACATAGGGCACAGTCACATGTAACATAGGGCACAGTTACATGTAACATAGGGCACAGTCACATGTAACATAGGGCACAGTCACATGTAACGTAGGGCACAGTTCCATGTAACATAGGGCACAGTCACATGTAACATAGGGCACAGTTACATGTAATATAGGGCACAGTCACATGTAACATAGGGCACAGTCACATGTAACATAGGGCACAGTTCCATGTAACATAGGGCACAGTCACATGTAACATAGGGCACAGTTCCATGTAACATAGGGCAAAGTCACATGTAACATAGGGCACAGTCACATGTAACATAGTGCACAGTTACATGTAACATAGGGCACAGTCACATGTAACATAGGGCACAGTTCCATGTAACATAGGGCAAAGTCACATGTAACATAGGGCAAAGTCACATGTAACATAGGGCACAGTCACATGTAACATAGTGCACAGTTACATGTAACATAGGGCACAGTCACATGTAACATAGGGCACAGTTCCATGTAACATAGGGCACAGTCACATGTAACATAGGGCACAGTCACATGTAACATAGGGCACAGTCACATGTAACATAGGGCACAGTTACATGTAACATAGGGCACAGTCACATGTAACATAGGGCACAGTTACATGTAACATAGGGCACAATATACAGAACGAAGATAAGCGAAGCAAAAACATCACATCACCGAATACTTAACATTGGTGCAACGCGTATACCACCAAGAAAAACCGGGGTTAACCCAGGTGCTCGCGATGGGTAAGCACTTCCTGTTTCTTACAAGATACCCACCGAGTTACTCATATATGTCCGGTAAAGATCTTGTAGGTGATATAGAGGAAATAAAACTTCTACGTAAAATGGAACATATCCATTGTCGCTTGAGAAACGGGTATTAATTTTGTAACGATCAATCAGTTCGTCATGACTGTATTGATGCGTATAGTGCGTGTGTGCTTGTCATATTCTCCGTTGGCTAGCAACTTGCTGTGAAAAGGGGAGCCGAGTGCGTATGCCTTCCTCGACAATTATAGCCTCTCATACAGTAAGACCTATGTGGCCCAGATATGGGAATCTCCTCGAGGTGGTAGATGGTAACTGGAAGCTTCGCGGATCCAGGCAGAACCACAAGGTCTCGGAGGAAACTAGGCCCCTAGATGCACGGCATACATGGCCCACCGGTGTATGGATATGCCCTGGTGTCTGCAAACCTACCTCCCAGCTATGGATTAAATAGTTCCACTGTTTTGTGGATGGAGAGGGAAACTCCATTATCAAACCTCCGCTGCCTTCGTGCATACCCATTTATGGGAAAGGCTTCGGGAGAGAACCCCGATATAAATCCAGTTTGGGACGTGTAAAGTCCCTCCTGTGCTTCCAGGATAGGTCTTATACCAGAAGCTAAGGGATAAGTAACCCTAACAGAAACCCTGAGTGCTGAAGTTGGAGGTGCTGGGCCGTCATTTGGCGCACTCTAACAGACCACAACACCATGCATTTACAGCCATTATGACACTATGGCTAGCAATGTCACTACTAACTATATATTAATTAATTTACTCAATTAAAGAAGAGTATCTTGATTAGTCAAACTGTGGGGAGGGCTCATGTCTTATTCACGTTATTTGTGTTTGATTGCGTATGGTGGTGTCCAACACATATTGTGTTGTGTTTTTGCTTTGTTGTTCTTCGTCTTATACAATATACATTGCCAATTCCTCTGGATTGTCCATTTTTATTGATCCTGCGGTATTTTCTAATATTTGTTTGTGATTATTGCGGATCATTATATTCATTTTTGTGTAATATCGGTTTGAAGAGCACAATGAGAGGATTCATCATTAAATGAATTTCCATAGATAGTTCTTAGATATCATGTAGATGACGTATCATATAATTATTCTTTTTCCAGATATATCAACCTATTTTTTTTTTCTCAACAGAATGTTGTTATTTAATCTATTTTGTCAATATGAACATAAATATTTGATTAAGCATACATATGTGTGATCTAATACCCAAGTTCATGTTACATAACGAGTATATGTAAATATTGCAACGATTGTCTTGGCTTAGCTATCATAAAAATAATTAATAATACAATGCACGTCCATGTATTTTGCCTTAGCTTCGTGCGTGTGCATTACATGTACATGTATATTTGTATGACAGTTCCTTCTTTGCAAATGACATACATATACAGTGAAACCTGCCTAAACCGAACACTGAGAAACCCGAAAACCTGCCTAAACCGAACACTGAAAAACCCGAAAACCTGTCTAAACTGAACAAATTATTCAGTCAGAAAGGGGTTCAGTCTATGCAGGTTTTACTGTATCTAACTTTTTTTGTTAATTGTTTGGTGCTAATTTTTCGTATGCTTAATTACAAATGTTTACACAAACTTATTGCTACCAGAATATAATACGGACAGCCTGATGGTGGACCAATGTGGTTTAAATGTTTGGAGAATACCACGCCCCCTGCACGCTTAAATATATCTTTTTGTAGATTTCGAAAAAGAGTAGGCGCATTGCAGCCGCTACAAAAGACAAAAATTTCGTCATCTACTCCAATCTTCATACTTTTCAAGTGGCAGTCAAATGTCGTTGATTCGGTTGGCCAATTCCTCACATTTTTATATATAGTTGTTATATATTGCTGAAGTTGTTCTCGTCCTGAATATAGCTGAAATACTGTTCGCTTGACGTCATTCAATACATACAAGAGAGCAGCCTTGGTTTAGATTTGAGCCTATCAATGTCGCCAAATATTAGCCGCTTGACGTTATATGAAGCTTCCCTTTTCCATAATTATGACATAGTTTTCCTACGTGTGGTAGCAATACGCTTCCGTATTTTTTTAATATATTTTTTTTTTAACAAATGAATATCTAAATGCATATACATATTTGAAATTGAGTTCTTGTTGCGTAGCAATTATATTATTTACGACAACTGGTACGGTTGGTGCCTTTGTTTAGTTATGAATATATCATTGAAAAACAAATGTGCCATCCTGGTTAAATAATTATGTAAATTATGAATGCTATGGTTTTTCAATTATGAAAGACTTTTAAATTATTTGGCTTTCCCATCTTTAGTTTATGATGAAGATTATTCCAGAAACGCGACGTGCGCACAAAATTCGATATCTACGTTTTTATTACTATCACTGGGCTGATGCCTCTGCTGGTAATACCTTGGGAGACTAATAGTTTTTCTGCAATGACATGGTTTATTAGTGGGGTTCGTGTTACTCGCTCTTTAGTTTTATGTGTATGCTTTGTAGATCGTTGTTCATCCTTTTGAGTGATAATCTGGTATTTCACGTGTTTTGTGACTATTATCTGCTATTGGTATAGTATGTTAACAATTAAGAAAATTATGTTCAAATTTCCTAAATTTATATGAAAGGTATTCAAGAATTAAAAAAACCTTATACATCTGGATTAATATAAATGCACCAACGACGACATATAGTTTGACCTCTATTTCACCCCCAGAGACATCACAGTCGATACAACATAACTTTATTTATCTTGTTGTTATGGAGGTAATTAGAGAAAACAATACAAGTATTACATACATATATAATGAATACAGGAAACAGATGATCCAGTTTGAACCTGTTTTATCGATTCCAAGTTTGATTATACCATGTGACGCAATTTGTCTGTGTTTGTTTAATTGATTCCAGTTGTTGTATGATATTATAGATGAAGACAGTTTGTACTCTATAGGTATATCGACTGTACTTCTGGAAATGTGTCCCTCTATAGATATATTGAAGGTTATCATTGTACAAACATTTGAACAGCACGAAACAAAAGGCATCTAAGAACTTTCTAGAAACAGTAATGGATCCATGGTAAACTGTAGACGACAACAAACTAGACACAACAGCAAATCATGCACGAATAAATAAATTAAAGCCTTTTTATGGGGAGTTGCGGGATAAAAATATTTAAACTTCTTGGGATGAATGTGAACCCTGAAAGACAATATTCATATATCACTCTGTATGGTGGCACTATTTATAGCGAAAACGGCTACTGTATATATCTCTACTATACTATATAGTTGTGCACCCGATTATATTTGACGTTTGCAGTTTACTCACACGTGGAAAGCACTTGAATGGCCGCATCATTTCACTAAAAAGAGAGGCCTACGCATATAGAAATAGTTTAACCCGCCACTGTTATTCAAGTGCCTGGACCAAACAAGGAAAGTGCGCTGTCATGTTTTTGTGTGTAAGGGGTATCGACTTTCTACGATTTTTAGTTGAATTTTTAGAAATGTTTCGACAGTTTGATATGTTTTGCTTTTCATTTATATGTAATTGATATGGGTAAATTCCATTGTAATAGGGACGAACGTAATAGACTTATAAGAATTGCTTGAAGACACCACAGTGGTAACCAGAAACCGCAAAATCGAAGAAGGACAAACAACACAATGGCCAAAAGAAAAAGTACAGACAACACAATGGTCAAAAGAAAAAGTACAGACAACACAATGGTCAAAAGAAAAAAAGACAAAAGGAGAAACAAAGATCTACATAGAAACAGTAAATAGAAAATAAAAGATCGAGAAACACGAACCACACTAAAGACAAAAGGTGAATCCAGTTGCTTTGGAAACGTTAGAATTTCCTGCTCAACATGTGACAACCGTCAACTACACGAACATCATCGGATGTGCGTGTTGTGGACTAAATTGGATATTTATCAAAATAAGCTTAAACTTTAAAAAAAATATAGAGGGTTTCATTAATACCAGGTACATTCAAAGTGTCGAATCGATGAAAAACTAATAGCTTTCCTAATCCTCAGAAAGAAGCATATCAAAATTATTTGTATAAAATGTTCGCGTCATTCGACCTTCAAACAAGTTTCTTTACGACATTGAAACCTCGGATGTCATCCTTACTTTCCTCTATAGCGTGACAGAGTTCTATACCGTACATAATTATGGCTTGAAAGTTAAACTACGAATTTTGTGTGTAACCTGGAAACTTTGGACTATCGTAAATAATATGCACTGTGACCTCAACAGTTGTGGTTGTTGTAACTACCAAAGTTCGAAAGCAAATTTAATCTGGGTAGGGGTGTATGTCAATATAGCTCCATGTCTTACACGAATTATTTCTTCAAATGAATGAACTGATAACTCGTCTTTCTGCGTCTGGGAAAAGTTGCTCTCATAGTAACATTTAAGCTGATTGTCCTGTTCAAACAGATTATATTACTCTATGTCACCAATTAACAATAAATATGCAACCATTTATATGTGTAGCAATAATAGCCCGACATGGAAGTTGCTGTTCCAAGACGGCAAAAACCAGATTATTTTGTTTTGCTGAAACCTGCTATTTAATATTATTGCTTGAATATCTTCGTATATTTTTACGACAGGTTTCATGATTATGTTACACGTTATATACCACGTGTGTGGTTTTATGAGAAGCTTGAAGATACCAAAGGTGTAATTAGAAGCCGTAAATCTAAGATACCAAAGGTGTAATCAGAAGCCGTAAATCTAAGAAGGATGGACATGAGTCATGATCATAGGTTAATTGATTGATTATTGCTTAATGTCCAGAGAGCACTATTTCAGCTATATTCATGACGATTCAGGATTAGTTTGCATGCTATATCCATATAAGTTTGGAGTCTTACGACATGTGTCATAGACGGAACAAGAGCAGCGTAACCATTTGATGTATCTCAAAATGAATTCAATAACTCTACTTACTCTCTTCCAATTTCTAGTCATCAGTAGGTATAATATTTTTCACATGATATAAGAACTAATTCATACATAGAATATTAATCATCAATGAAATTTACAATTTTTTTTTCCCACTGAAAATATATTTGAAATGTGAATGAACAAATTAGATAGTGTTGCTACCATTAAATCCCTTAAAGAGAACAAAATTCTGAAATGCTCTTGAACTGTGTGAAAAATCTTTTTGGTTTGAGTTTAATTTACTGTGTTTTTATTGTGATTTCGACTTTAACCCATAATACAAGTATACTCACTATTGTTTTTAACATAATTGTGCACGAACCCTTTTTCAACATTGAGAAATTGTTTTAATTCGTAAGCGTATTATTTATTTTCAATTGTCGATATATAATTCTATAAATAATTGACTGTTGCTTAATAAAACACATTAAATAAATAAATGCTATGAAATTTATAGCTAATCAATGCTTTTATTTGTTCTCTGAACGACTAGTAATATCAAACATTATAACACAATGCTACATAATACATATCTGTATAAGGTGTAAGTAAGAGGTGTGTGCTAAGCAAACACAGATTGTTTACCAACTGATCGGGTCTTCGATGCGAAAAAAGAATGAAAAACAACAGAGATGCTTCCAGTCATTTATTGTATTAGATGTGAGAGTTTGATATTTTTTCAGTATAATATCTTCCCCTTTCACAATTACATTGACACAATTCCTCAAGGTAATAATGATTACTACGACTAAGCTTCTCTATAGGAGGAACAACGCAACGTCGTCGAAGAAATCTTCTGTGTGACACCATTGAAATTTAACCCTTTTCAACACCCTGGAAATGCTACTTTAAAAAATCGGTTTTTGATGATTGATTATATTAATATCAAATCTTTAATTATTTCTCAGTGTCTTCATTTAATTAAAAAGTACAGTAATTATATATAATTACTTAGAAATAATCAGTTTAAAATGACATGATCTGCTAAAAATAACAAAGTCGGAAACGTGTCTATTTTTATCGGTTGCAGTTTCCACTTTCGTTATCTGTAAGTAAACGGTTGCTTTTTATTGGATAGAAAAAGCGATAAAAAGTGTGACATCCGCAAATCTAGCACTTGGTTTTTGTTAAACAAAATCAATAACATTCGGGTCAAAGGTCATGTTTCTTGATTAATCACGAACGAGGAGAGGTCTTTAAGTGAGTAATATGGAACAGTTACTCCATAGTTAACATATATATTCTTCGTTTCACCCTTAGCTTCTTCAAATATTGATAAAAACTATCAAGAATGTTTCAAGTATAAACTCAGATACATATCTGGGTAGCCTTTCCTGCTTTAAAACTTAGTTGTGGATATACCACCTTCCAGGTGTAAGAACATTTGTATATTAGCATTCTTTGATAATCGGGTTAAGATTAAATTAATAAACAACAGGTGAACATGTTAACTGTAACACGCTCAAAATAAGTATTTTGCAGCTCGGTGGCCCAACATATATCTCACTGCACCCCCAACAAGACTATCTCGATTTGCACGTCGAAAATGTGTAAATTAATTTCTATTTACAAGATATGCAGATTTACGCTGGAATTTTAACATATATATTGGGATCGGTTATCAACACTATTGCACGTCCATTGCACGATTTTCCCTCCAAGCAATAGTCATGTGTGGGGTGGCATTAGCATATCTGACAGGAGCAGTCACTGAAAGCATCGAATTTATGCCGATAATTCTGCTGAAATAATTATCATGCTATTTTATTGATCTAGTGTTCGAAACATTATGATGTTGCATGTAAAGTCAATGAATGAATAACAGGTTCGTAGATTCTACAAGTATTATCCATTTACAACGACGAATGAACGTCATAGAATTAACTGACTTTTCAGATATACGTACGTCTTACTGACGTCAATAGTGTGTCCTTGCGACATCAATGCTTTTTTGCGCCAATGTTAAATCTCTGTAGACCTGTTAATCTGACGTGCAATGGTAATTTTAGATAATAAGCACCAGAAACATTTATCGGATTATGATATAATATAATTCAAAATAATTTAAAAAAAAAGTGGCATTAGCATTTTTTGGTGGTCTCCTAGGGTTAGGAAGGGGTATGCGAGTATCTCAGAGTATACTGAATCCATACCAGTTACCATGAATTTTTGATTCATATGTCAATAACTTAAGATATATTTAGTGATATCAAAATGTAAGGAGCATTCGCCTAGGATTCAATGAGTGCCAAAATTACTTGCTTTTTTTGTATGTTCAATACAAAGTTTTGGAAGAAGTTTGTCTGGAAAATCATTTGGGAATGACCTAATCCATAGACAGATCTCAATTTTGTATCTCTTTTTTAAAAGGGTCAAAATACCTCAAACCTCTAAGCTATGTATGATAATGAGATGGTGTACATGGTACATATGAATGGGCATAACCGTATGGTATATTAGAATGGGCTTAGCTATATGATGCATAAAATAGGTTTAATTGTATGGTATATTAGAATGGGCTTAGTCATATGGTGAATACAATAGGTTTAATCATAAAGTATGCAGGTGTGAGTTTAACCATACAGTATATAAGAATGTACTTAATCATATGGTACATTAGAATTGGTTTAACTATGTGGATAATATTTAAGAATGTGGTTAACCCTATGGTACATTAGAATGTGGTTAACCTTATGGTACATTAGAATGTGGTTAACACTATGGTACATTAGAATGTGATTAACTCTATGGTGGATTATAATGTGATTAACTCTATGGTACATTAGAATATGTTTAACTCTATGGTACATTAGAATGTGTTTTACCCTATGGTATATTAGATTGTGTTTAACTCTATGGTACATTAGAAAGTGTTTAACTCTATGGTACATTATAATGTGTTTAACCCTATGGTACAATATAAAGTGTTTAACCCTATGGTACATTATAATGTGTGTAACTTTATGGCACATTACAATGGGTTTAGCCCTATGGCACATTAGAATGTGTTTAGCTCTATGGTACATTAGAATGTGTTTAGCCTTATGGCACATTAAAATGTGTTTAACCCTATGGTACAGTAGAATGTGTTTAGCCTTATGGCACATTAAAATGTGTTTAACCCTATGGTACAGTAGAATGTGTTTAGCTCTATGGTACATTAGAATATGTTTAACTCTATGGTACATTAGAATGTGTTTTACCCTATGGTATATTAGATTGTGTTTAACTCTATGGTACATTAGAAAGTGTTTAACTCTATGGTACATTATAATGTGTTTAACCCTATGGTACAATATAAAGTGTTTAACCCTATGGTACATTATAATGTGTGTAACTTTATGGCACATTAAAATGGGTTTAGCCCTATGGCACATTAGAATGTGTTTAGCTCTATGGTACATTAGAATGTGTTTAGCCTTATGGCACATTAAAATGTGTTTAACCCTATGGTACAGTAGAATGTGTTTAGCCTTATGGCACATTAAAATGTGTTTAACCCTATGGTACAGTAGAATGTGTTTAGCTCTATGGTACATTAGAATGTGTTTAACTCTATATTACAATGGAATGTGTGTAGCCCTATGGTACATCAGAAGTGACATTACTCTATGATACACTAGAATAGATATAATCTTATTGTACATTGGAGGGCGTTTAAGCCGCATGGAATATAAGAATGACATAGATGGACGTGGTTGTAGTTCTGCTATATAAGGGACATTAGTTTTCCTTTTTGCACATAGCTTAATGCTTAATATGTTACGTGAGTTAATTTTGCATTAAAATATTTATTTTGATACAAGCTCTAGACACTATTGTGAAAGCAATTTTATTCGTTGCCACCAATTTTCGTGGTTTCTACAAAATGCATTGATCCATAGGTTCTTGAATTCGTGGTTTCAAAAATTACAGGCAACAATCAATTGGACAATTGTATTTCGTTGTATATCTTATTTTCGTTGTTTTAGTAAATCAACGAAATCAACGAAAATTAGAATCCCACTATTAAATATGACTTCAGTGTGTATTGAGTCCTGTCAATATAATATGCGTTCCTTAGATGACCTAGTTCCTATATATAGTATGCATCAATTGAGTTGTGGTGTATTCTTCCGTTTCAAGCATTGTACCAACGAGATACATGTATATACTTGAAAGTATCTGTTTTACTTATTTAACATATATGAATACCACTTTGAATAATACATGAATCGTATTAGTGCCTAAATTGATTATGCATGAAAGTTAATAATTGAGAACAATATATTTTATTAATTTATGTGTTGTAATAAAAATGTAGATGTATAATTTAGTGCGTTCGAAAGGTTTCTGGAATAACCATCATCATATATGCTCATGGAAAAAAAACTGGAAAGCCAAATAATTTAAACGACTTTGGAAGCAATTAATCTAAATGACCTAAACCGGATAGCTGAAAGCGGCTAAGGTTCCATATACTTGAGGGTCAGTGACCTTAGTTTCTAGAATAACCTTCATGATATAGGCTCATGGAAAAAAAACTGGAAAGCCAAATAATTTAAACGACTTTGGAAGCAGTTAATCTAAATGACCTAAACAGGATAGTTGAAAGCGGCTAAGGTTCCATATACTTGAGGGTCAGTGACCTTAGTTTCTGGAATAACCTTTATCATATATGCTCATGGGAAAAAACTGGAAAGCCAAATAATTTAAACGACTTTGGAAGCAATTAATCTAAAGGGCAAAAGCAAGATAGCTGAAAGCTGAAAGCAGCTAAGGTTGCCTGTACCTGAAGGTCATGGACCTTAATTTTAATCAATCACAATATCTAGGTTGTTTTCTGAAGTTATTTGATGTAAATATGAAATATTTTAGTAATATTCAAGTCAGTTAATTGAGAGCATATCCATTTATTCGTCTTGTAAAACTGGTATTTTAGAAGTAAATTGGTAACAAATGTCATTATATCTAAGGCTTCAGTATTGTGTGCTTA
Organism: Bathymodiolus brooksi; assembly: GCA_963680875.1. Lineage (NCBI taxonomy): Eukaryota > Metazoa > Mollusca > Bivalvia > Mytilida > Modiolidae > Bathymodiolus > Bathymodiolus brooksi. The sequence goes on along the minus strand of OY804581.1, from coordinate 97,183,007 downwards.
CCTGTTGTTATTTATTCAATTTTTGTTTGCCGCTTGTTTTGTTTTGCTTTCTTTTGTTTGTTTGTTCACTTGTTGCTGTGACATGTTTTTCCGTGACCTTTTCATATTCAAAGTATTATCCTTTATTAATGTGTAGGCTGATCGACATGTACCAGTTATTGTTACATGACCTTACATAGGCTAACTATGATGTTGTATTGACAATGGCTTTTGTTTTTGCTTTTCTTTGTTTTTTTTGCTTTTTTTTGCTTTCTTTTACTTTGTTTTTTTTTGCTTTGCTTTTATTAGTACTTTGTCAATCTTAGTTATGTCCTTTTCCATGTGTTCAATATATTGCCTATCCTTCTCCGAAGTCGATTTCTGATTACACATTGGATATCTCCAAACCTCCAAACGTTCCTTCCAGGAAGCTATTCGTTTGGATTGTGGGTGTTATTCCTCTGCATACGAGAAAAAAATAACTGAACCTGACTAAGTTAAGCACCTGTCCAGATTTTGTAATTATAATAGTATATTATCTCGTCGTTAAATTTCTTTAATGGGTTCTGAATCCACCTCTTGGCATTTTGTCACATACATGGTATCCCCTTAATCAAATTAACACCACCACATGTTGGTGCTTGTCAGGAACAGGATTGTCAATGCCATGTGTAATGGGATTTTTGGTATTCAACTGTTTGAGGTCAGAGGTGATTGTTTGCTTTGTTGATATTTGTGGAATTGTTGACCATCACTATTCAACTCTCTTTTCCTAATAACAATGACAAGTTCCCCTTTTGACAACAACTGTTTACATTATTCTATTTTGTGGATATTTGTTTAAATATTGACCACTATTTTCATAACAGCATTAATAGATTCTGTGGTTTGGTTTTATTTATGGTGTTTTATACCACTTTCAACAATATTTCAGTTATATTGTTGCGGTCAGTTTTATTGGTGGAGGAAACGGGAGTACTTGTAGAAAACCACTGACCTGCCGCAAGTCACTGAAAAACTTTATCACATAATGTTGTATCGAGTACACCTCGCCATGAACGGGGAATGAACTCACAACTTCAGTGGTGATAGGCACTGATTGCATAGGTAGTTGTAAATCCAACTACCATACGATCACGACGACGACGGCCCCTGATAAATTCGTCTTTTGACAACTTGTTATAAATACCAATCTCCATCATCCTGTGATGTTGGTTGAATTAAAACGACATTATACAGAATAATAGAATTTTATTTTATCGTTTGTAATAGCACATATATAAAAATAAAATAACAGCACTTTGGTAAGTACACAAAACAATACGTAAAGGAGCAGTATACAATACTGGACGGAATGGGCAATAAAACATTTATAACCTTTAGAGATTTAAGGAACGTTTCTGGAGAAAGGGAGAAATGTATGCGATTGATTATGTTTTTGTATATAGGAATGCATAATAAAACATTAAAAATTATATATTTTACAGATTTAAGGAATGTTTTTGGGAAATGGAGAAACAATATGCGATTTATTTCGCTTTTTATATATATTTAATTTGAATAGAATATCTCAAAATTTCCAAATGTTCCTATGAAGAGTAAAAATGTTCAAGAAAAGTTTGAAGATACGAAATATACCAAGAAATTAAACTTATTTGAATAGAATAGACTGCATTCATTACATAATAAACTGTTTCATTCGCATGGCATGTGCATAAGCATATAATATTTGAATAATATTGGAAAAAGACATTTTATTAAATTATGAGATTCAATAACTTTGGGCTAGGGTTAGAGTTATGGTGTTCAATGCCACTTTCAACAATATTTCAGTTACTTCAGCTTGATTGGTGGAGGGAGCTGGAGTACCCGGAGGAAAAAAACAAATTTGTATTTAAAGTAAAACTGTTATAAACGCCAAATAAAAAGTTACTCTGTTTTGAAGTTAAAGAAAAGAAAAGCACAAAATAAGTATGTTTGATAGAAATTATTAACATTGTTGTAACTAGGATAAGGTTGCATATATACATATCATCATTATACAAACATTAACATATAACTCACAGACAAGTCAAACTTTTCAACTAAGCCGTATGTTACAACAGTGTATGAAATATTTTTTGCAAGACAGTGAACATGGCGCCCGCACTATTTCAGCTGACCCGCAATCGAAACAAATACAATAGGCATTCTGCTTACATCCAGTACAAATATTGTGCCATGATCAGGCCTCTTTCATTTTCTAAAAAAAGGAATTGCACAACATATTTCATGTGATAGATGTATGATTGCACCTCAAAATGCATTTTGCAATTGAAATAAAACATTTTTCTAATATCAAATCACGTGACGGAGTCCATTAAAATTCATAATCACGTGATGGAGTCCATTGGAATTCATAATCACATTATGGAAGAAAATACTGAAATTATTACACAGCGCAAAGGTTCACATCTATTAAATTGCGTTGTTGTTGTTTTTGTGGTTCCATGTCTCTATCTAGTCTGTTTTCCCACCACAACAGCACTTCCAGAAGATGCAACATAGAACCAAAAGTCCAGCAAATGATCCCAACCCAATCATTAATCCAACAAATTTGTCACTTTTGAAAAAGTCCTCTTCTTCCTACAAAATAGAAATAGCATTAATTGAAAGATGATTGGTTTGTATTTATAGCATCCTTAGTGTATCCATACATAACGTGGAAGACCATACAGGCAATTGGAAAATGCCTGGTGTGCCGCTCAGATAAGCAATACATTCATTAGCAATGGGCCGACCTGATAGGTGAAAGATTCCCGGGTCGGTTTTTAAACCCATCCCGCTTCTGTCTTTATTTCGTGGTGCTCTACCAACACTTGGAAACTCATATATACATTCCAGCGAAATCCAACCGCATCGGTGGTGTAATGGTTAGCGTGCTAACCTCTAGTGTGGTAGATCGTGGGTTCGAACCCCGATCGGGTCAAATCAAAGACTATAAAATCGGTATATGTTGCTTCACCGCTAAAAACGCAGAATTAAGGAAAAAGAGCAAAGACTGGTTGACTGGGAACCAGGATAATATGTTCGAGTTGGCGTTAAGCAACAATCACTCACTCCCTACAGCAAACTCTAACTGCGACTATCAACGTTAAAGGGAGATAACCGTTACATTTACAATACTTACTAAAATCTCATTTCCTACAACAATGCTTAAGTAAAATAATACTTGACAACGAAGATTACTCAAATGATACAAGTGTTTTTTCTTTAGAAATAATTTAATACCAATCGATCTAAGAAACACCTTTTCTAGCCACATATCTTAACTACAAGATTATATCAGATAATCTTATTTTTTATTGATCAGTCTTTTCTTATGTTTTTCAAAATCCAAGTCTGAAATCGGATGAATATTAAATCGATAGAACATTTGCATAATAACTCACTTTCATTTCAGTATTTAGCTTCTATATCTTTTTTATTCAAGGCTAAGAATTTTATTAAAATATTTAAAAACTATTTTTTTTAAATATCGCAAATATTTATCAACTAGATATCAATTCTACGTCATATCAAGAACACTTTACAAAGACAAGCAGCTAATTAAGGTAAAATAAGCATAATGCAAAAGGAGCTACATAGAAAATAAAGGCAACAGTATGTTGGGTACCTTGGCAATAACATTACTTAAAAAAATCATCGTCATTCCCATGGGAACAAACCGTGCTCCTCTACTTGTCAATCGCGTGTGATACACATATTATACAAGAACTTGCACAAAAAATGAAATATTGAAGCTTAAGTCTTTAATCTTACATTCAGATGTATTTATGATGTTCATGCAACATGTATAATTAATAATCCAAACTTTATTATCTGGAATCCATTAATATTCTAATATAAACCAAATATAAACGAAACAACAGAAACAGCATCATATGTGTCATTGCTGGAATTTACCTCGGATTTGACATAACTGGTCATTTTTCTACTATATTCTATAACAAAAGAGATTACCTTAGTATAATATACCAACCGCTTCTGCGTATGGAATTTATATTTCCTAATTATTACATTACGCTTTTATTCAGGCTTTTTTACTACGTCACAGTCTTCTGACCACGAAGCCATTAAGGCAGGGATTTCAAAAGAATCGTTTCATCTTAACTTTCAAAACGTTTATCCGAAGATATCAACACCTAGTATGTTGGTCATGGACGTTCATAATCCCATTATTCATATATTTGAAGTTTTGAAACGTTAGAGAATACCGAAGGGGCATTGAAAAATGGACATTCCAGAGAAATTGGCAGCATAGGGTAGACCAGACGAAGAGAAACAAAGCAAAAACACAACACACCACTATACACAAACAAACACAAATAACGTAAAATAAGACATGAGGTCGCTACATACAACTGGAGGTAAAGACGAACCGAACATCGTTTTCACGGCTTTTTGCAACGCCATTGTCTTCTGAGTACTAAGCTAAGATATGTCAGGGATTTTTTTTATTAAAGAATCGTTACGTTTTGTCTTTCAAAAGGTCGAAAAGTACTTTGGCATTTCGATTTTGATTCGAGCTGAAAATGGGTTCCTAATTATGTTTTCAAATGTCCTTTTGTACCATCTAACCTTTAAATGATGGTTAAGGTACACCGGTCCTCATTTGTATATCAAGCATTATACATATAACAACTCTTCGTAACGCAAAAAATAAAAAAATATGTATCATAATGTTTGACTCGCCGCTCTTTAAAAAACGTTGCTAATCCAGTTAAAAGTGATGATTAGCATTTTACCAGCATGTTAAAGCAACTCTTCTATAGTCGCACCATTTCACTATGATAGCAGATTTGAACCCAAGAAAACGAGTTTAACCCCGCCACATTTTATAAAAGTGTCTGTAGCAAGCAGGAAAAGTGAGCGTTAATGTATATGTATGTTAGTGGTATCGATTTTTGCCTTTGTTCTTTTTTCTTTTTTTTCTACAATTTTCCTGACTTTTAGGAACGTTCTGTGTGGTATTTGTTTTCAGTTGGCACTTTATTGCTATAGAAAGATAATGCAATATAGATTATACTTCTCTATTCAAGATTAACATCTTGAAGAATATACATATATAATGAAGTAATTGTTGTGTTAATTACAATAACGTGGTTATGAATAATTAATAGGTGATTGAATTCTATTATGTACTTCACTACCATATATTGGCAATCAATAGAACACATTTATTGAGATACAAAAACAAGTTTATTTTATATATACGATTCTGTTCCTAATAAAACTGAAGACTCATAATATAAAATGGCCATTTAAATGAACGTCAGCGAAACCCGAGTGGACAATAATGCGTAGTTGTATAACTCGTTACCATTCCATTGTAGAATAATTTGCTCTCGCCATGATATAGATACAAAAATGCTGAGTTGGCGTTAAACAACAATCATTTACTCACTGCATACGAAGAGTTTGAAGATACCAATGGGTAATCAAAATCCGTAAATCGAAGAAGGAGAGACAACACAATGGCCGAAAGAAGAAGGAGAGACAACACAATGGCCAAAAGAAGAAGGAGAGACAACACAATGGCCAAAAGAAGAAGGAGAGACAACACAATGGCCAAAAGAAGAAGGAGAGACAACACAATGGCCGAAAGAAGAAGGAGAGACAAAACAATGGCCGAAAGAAGAAGGAGAGACAACACAATGGCCAAAAGAAGAAGGAGAGACAACACAATGGCCAAAAGAAGAAGGAGAGACAAAACAATGGCCGAAAGACAAAAGGACAAAGGACAAACAACGATCTACAAAACATAATGAATAAAATAATAGAAAAATAATTGATATTTGATTGCTTATAGATATTAAATTGAGAAATTTTAAATATGCGGCATGCTAAAGTGTATGTTTCGATAATGAGCAAGGCTGAGTATTTCAGTCCTTGGAATAAGTGAAGCAGGTAAAGACGAGTGAATCCAGAGTCTGTAGAAAATGTAGGATATTAAAAATAATTGAATTATAAATTATATTTGATGGTGTAATTAATTTATAACATACTCTCTCTCTTCTTTCACCATACTCTCATTCAAATTGATCTACTTATTTACAAGACTCTATTTCCACTTTTAACAACTATTATTCAATTTACATTCATTCAACATAACATATTCTCTCTCTTCTTTCACCATCTTTTCACCTAACTCAATATATTAGATTCCATCAGTATATGTATGCAATTTGTCAAAACACATGAGATCAAAGAACACAAACTGTGAGGTAAATAATTCTTTTATGTTTGCAATTGGTTTCAACGTTGTTTTACTCATTATACAATATACGTACATTGTCAGTAAATATAAAATTTATTTGTACGAGCTTTAGAAACAGACAGAATAGCGAGCCTTTGGCGAGCTTTTCAGGCCTGTTTCGCAGCGAGTACAAATGAATTTTATATTTAACGACAATGTACGTATATTGTGTTTATCCTGCAATGTCAAACAAGTCGGAAAACTTGTCAGATTGAGACAAAAAGGACAGAAACAAGCATCATTCCTCGCCTTTCATAAACGTTGTTAAGGGTGTCTTCTTCGTGGTCCGCGTTACATTAGTACCAGTTTCATACTTGTCTGCGCCCTCCGCTGTACATAGCTACAGGGTACCAGGAAAGTTTATTCGTAGGCTGAAAAGTTTATTCGTATGCTGAAAAGTTTATTCGTATAGTACGAATAAAGCAAAACATTATTCGTATAACATATTTGTACAACAAATGTACTGATTGCAGGATACAATTCTTTTATGTTTGCAATTGGTTTCAACGTTATTTTACTCATACCAAGCTTACAAGTGCATAATTACAGAAACAAAGCCATCAATGAATGAAAATAAAGAGATCAAAGATATACAATAATCCCCAATCAATAATTGTAATTATGAAATCAACAATCATTAATTTCAATTAAGCATTTCAAACAATATTCGTAATAATTGCTTGAAAATAACTTAATTAATTTCCAAAAGCGCATATTTTTTCTTTAAATTAACATTTTTCTATATATCATTACTTCTTTATTTTGAATTAAAATATCCTTTATGTTCATTAAAATACTTTTTAATAATCAGGGCGAACGGACCCACTTTTAGGGCGAAACGGACCCAGGGCGAATGTGTTGTTAGGGCGAACGGACCCGATACCTACAAAACATACACATAAAGTTCACCTTCCTAAGGCATATGTGTTATCAGCCTAATTGGGCTATCATTTTCATGTCATTTGGTTTTTGCTCCCACAGACTTTTAGATTATTTAGTTAGCTAATCTTTTGACTATGAGTGAATCTGATTCAGATTATTCTAGAAACGCGTCGTGCGCACTAAATTAGATATCTACGGTTTTATTGTTATTATTCACCCTACAGTTTACACTAATGGTTACCAGGTGCGAGATACAGACTCAAATTAACATTTAAATTATTTGGGGGGTTTTTTTGAGGGGGGGGGGGGGCTGTTGCCATTACTACCTTTTGAAATTTGAGTTTGCAATATACATTTGTTGCTTTAATGCTTCACATTAACTTATAATTTTTATTTGAAGAAATAATTGGTATATTTTACAAGAATTACATTGATTTTGCACTTGACTGATTCCACGGAACACATTAGTCATACCCAAAATGCTTAAAGATATCAAAGGGGTAATCGCAAACCGTAATTTGAAGCACAGACATTACAATGATCAAAAGTAAAAGAACAATTACTGACAAAACACTACACAGAAACTATGCATTGAGCAACACGAGCCAGCTAAAACATGGGGGTGAACTCCGAAAATGTATGCATTACCACCTCTACTAGAGACAGTGTTATTGTTACTCTTGAAATAATCCCTGAAAGACTACATTCAAAAATATATCTGACGGAACCGTTCCTCTGCTAAGATGTTGAATTGAGTAATTTCAAAATTTAAACTTGTTTTAATATATGAATTGTACCAATATATTCGTGTCTAGGAGAATTTAAATAAAACTTGTATGTTTTTATAGTAGTGATCCCATTTATAATGACATACGAAAGTTCCGTCCTGCATCAAAGACAGTCGCCATTAACATAAAATTGAAAATGTTTTCAAATGGTAATAACAGCAACATTTTAAGACAGATTAAGATTTATACAGTGAGGGATTGATTACAGCAGTAATACTGGATACATGATGGAGGGTACCGGATGACATATGAATGATAATGGATGAATGGCTGTTCAGTAGCGTTGTGAATTTCGAATGATTTGGCTTGAAAATTGACTCTTTAAATGCTATAGGATGTCAAGCGAAAGAAAGTATGACCGTTTAAGGGACTTCAGATTACATGTTTTAGAAATAGTATCCATTGAATATTGTTGACCAATTTAATGCCAATTGAAAACTATGTGAGCTTTCACACGCTTTCCATATAGGGGTGGTGTGCTCGCTAACTTATTGTAGTTGAATCTACATGTAAAAGCAGTACCTGTCACTGCAAGCAAGGGTCCAATTCTCGAAATAATTTGATATGATAAGAAAATATTAAGATACCAACGGGACAATCAGAAGAACAGACAATACAATGGCCAAAAGATACCAACGGGACAATCAGAAGCCGTAACTCGAAGAACAGAAAATACAATGGCCAAAAGATACCAACGGGACAATCAGAAGCCGTAACTCGAAGAACAGACAATACAATGGCCAAATGATACCAACGGGACAATCAGAAGCCGTACATCAAAGAACAGACAATACAATGGCCAAACGATACCAACGGGACAATCAGAAGCCGTAACTCGAAGAACAGAAAATACAATGGCCAAAAGATACCAACGGGACAATCAGAAGCCGTAACTCGAAGAACAGAAAATACAATGGCCAAACGATACCAACGGGACAATCAGAAGCCGTAACTCGAAGAACAGACAATACAATGGCCAAATGATACCAACGGGACAATCAGAAGCCGTAACTCGAAGAACAGAAAATACAATGGCCAAAAGATACCAACGGGACAATCAGAAGCCGTAAATCAAAGAACAGACAATACAATGGCCAAACGATACCAACGGGACAATCAGAAGCCGTAACTCGAAGAACAGACAATACAATGGCCAAATGATACCAATGGGACAATCAGAAGCCGTAAATCAAAGAACAGACAATACAATAGCCAACAGATACCAACGGGACAATCAGAAGCCGTAAATCAAAGAACAGACAATGCATTGGCCAAAAGATACTAAGGGGACAATCAGAAGCCGTAATTCAAAGAACAGACAATACAATGGCCAAAATGTGAAGATACCAACGGAACAATCAGAAGCCGTAAATAAAACAACAGACAATGATTGATTTGATTTTTGATGTTTTAACGCTACTTTCAACAATATTGCAGCTATATCATGGCGACCAGTTTTAGTGGTGGATGAAGCCGGAGTACCCGGAGAGAACCACCGACCATGGGCAAGTAACCGGTAATCTTTATCACTTGCGGCTGCGAGTCGAGTGCACCCTTTTTGTAATTTACAAAGCCGGGCGCGAACCCACGCCGTATTGGTGATAGGCCTGTATGAGTTGTTAGATCCTGCGACCTAACTTATTGAATCACCCGGGCCCCTGAAGAACAGACAATACAATGGCCAGAAGAAAAAGACGAAATGACAAAGCATAATTTACAAAGCACTATACAGAAATCTAGGATTGAGCAACACGAAAACAACAAAGCGAACAAGGATGACTTCAGATAATGTTTGTCAGAGACTTGATACATATTTGATGGTAATTTTTTGGTACCGTAGTTTCACCCTCAACTACTTCTTGTTTTTAAAATAGCATAATCTCTCTATACTCAATAATCTACCTTCATATGTGACTTTATGCACTTGATCACGTGCATATCTCACGTGTTAGCTGACCATTTAATAACCTATATGTATACCGACAAGATGAAAGACAAAACATTCCTCTTAAAACTTTAGATCTGGACATTTAAACTCAATCCGTTTTATTGCCGAAATTTATTATTTGTACAAGAGCATGCTAATGGATTGTTATTAATTGTTAATGAATGATTTATGGATATTCCAAATGATTTCTCACATTTTACCGATTTCCAAGCTGTAAAACCTTATTGATTTTTCTCTTCGACAATAAAGTTATGTTTATTGTCTTGGCCATTAAGATTTGCGAGTCGTAATTTCTGAGAAAAAAAAATATTCATTGAATGTTCTGCTATAAATGCTATTGATTTTCAACTTCCGGTTCATTTCCTTCCCATCATGCATCCGACATCAAAATTGTTTGTATATCCGAAAACACACCATCGTCTTATTAAATATTTATAATCACTTTACGTTCAAAATAGGATTTAATTAAATAGCTAGTATATTGCTGTAATGAGTCAGAAAACAAGCTCGATCAACTTACTTACGAATGAACATCTATGTTATTATACGCAGTGAAATAGGAAGCACAGACAGAAATATTATATAATATTGCAATGACTGAAGAATATTTGGTATAATTGGTGCAGTTTGGTGCGCAATTCTTAATGTAAATAGCTCAAAAACATAAACGTATAAATGATGACAGTTATATCAATAATGGTAATTAAATACATAAAACAGGAGAACACAAGATTGTAGCAGTAATGATAAATAACCTTTAACAGAAATACCATATTCAGAAAACGTATCTTTCAGAATTGCAATCCAAACTTTATTACTATACTTTAAATTGATTTGAATATATAGAAGTTTTACAGGTTTAACTGCAGTATTGTTCCTTTCGAAAAGGTCGATCAATGATCAGAAATTAAACAAACTGTCCGTGTTCTATAATCTAACCAACAACCACGCCACAAGTTAACCATAAGCGCACCCTAAAAAGGCCGTCGTGGTCGTGATAGTATGGTAGTTGGATTTATTACTACCTACACAATCAGTGTCTATTATCAATAACGTTGTGAGTTCGAATCCCGCCCGCTCCTGCTAGGTGCACTCGATACAACATTTAGTGTTAAAGTTTGACAGTGACTTTCGGCAGGTCGATCGTTTTTCCGTATACTACGGTTTCCTCCACCAATAAAACTGAAAGTGGCGTTAAACACCATAACCCTAACCCCTTACCCAGAAAACGCATCTCTTAAAATTGCAATCCAAATTGTATTCTGATACGTTGAATTGATTTAAAATGCTTAAGTTTAACTGCAGTATTGTTCCTTTCGAAAATGTCGATCAATGGTCAGAAATTAAACAAACTGTCCGAGTTCTATAATCTAACTAACAACCACAACACAAGTTAACCATCAACACACCACAAATTGCACAAGAAAAAACTTTCATAGCAGATTCCGCCAATCACCATCCTAATGTACAATACTTATCGCCCACTGTTGGTATGGTGGTGTTAAAATTCAACTGTGCTTATTGAGAATCAGGTGAGAATCAAGTTTCAGTTTCAAATAAAAACGTAGATATCAAATTTAGTATGCACAACGCATTCCTGGAATAATCATCACCGAGTACGCTCGAAATAGAAAGATTGGAAAACCAAATAATATAAAGTTTTGGGAGCAATAAAACCAAAGGGCTTAAACATAATAGTATTAAAATTAAATTATCTTTCATGGAAATATTTCAAATCTTCCGTTATTATTGTCTTCTTCAATCGAAAGCAATGGCAGTTTATACTATATAGTAATTATATGTTTTTGTTCAAAAGATATTTATTTTAATTTACAATTTTGCAATCCTAAATCATATTTAGTTGTGCTTAATTGAGTAAATTTCAAATAATTATTTTGTTATTTCCGCCACCTACTGAAATGTTTCATTGGTTTTCTCTATTAACTTAAAGAAATAGCAACATTATACAATTATGGCCCTCGAAAGAGGTGAATATCCAAAATTGTCAACCCCACTAGGGTTATTTCTCCGAGGGCTTTAGCCCGAAGGAAATAACCCTAGTGGGTTTGTCAATTTTGGATATTCACCGATTCAGAGGGCCGTAACTGTTTTATTATATCGAACAAACAGTTGAAATATACTGTTTAATATTTGAATTGTTAAAGTATTATTCCATTAGGGTTATTCACTGGACGTTGTAATTTTCGAGGGTTATTACACCGTTGAATAATAGGGTTATTCAATGGACGTGTGTAATTCTTGAGGTTATATTCACCGTTGGCGGCGATTAGAAGCAAAAATATCCAGATTGTTTTATGTCATGTGATTATCTTTTAACCAATAAAATTGATTCTTTATTATGTGAGGTATAATAAAATATATTATTCACTTTTAATGAAACTACCCGGCAACAGAATAAACAAATAGTTGTTTGTTTCCGAAGATAATTTTACAAAATAGAAAGATTCTATATAATTGAACAAACGTATCATCTGAAGGACAACCATCTGTGTAAGAATGTAAATATATACCTTATTAATGACAGCCAAATTAAAAATTCTATCTTATCAGTATGAACAAATTCTTTAATGTTCAAATTATGTTTAGTCATCTCACGTTATCATATTTCTTGAAATACAATTTCTCTTTATAAACATGATGAAATATTTTTTGATTGATATAACAGCAATTCCTTAATAGCATCGATCTCTAAGTTAACTAGTCCTACATGCAAACCAATATTGATTATTATAAGATTTTAATTGTTAACATATGTTTGTACTTAGACGTTCTATATTGTGGCATTTCAAATTTATAGAAATACGTTATGATGAGGTCATAATATGTCATTCGTATGTTGTTTGCAGGAGGGCCCATGTCTTATTTACGTTATTTGTGTTTGTTTGTGCATAGTGATGTCCCACACATATTGTGTTTTTGTTTTTATTGTTTTTGTTTCGTCCTATGTACCCTATCTTGTCAGTTTCTCTGGATTGTCCATTTGTGATTGCCCGTTCGGTATTCTCTAACGTTTATTTAAACATAAAATGGAAAACCAAAAATACCAAGCTGTTCGAACAGTTCTAATATGTAATAGACAAATCGTAGAAACATGAGCGAAATCGATGCCCCTAACAAACACACACATATATGACCGTTCACTCTCATGGCTTGGTACCAGCATTTTCAATATTGATTATCTTGTATAGACCCCTAAATATGTCTAGAAGCATATGGCTACATTGTATGCGTGTACCTGATGAAGTTTCCGCCAGAAGTATATTTTTGTGCACTACTATACCAATCTACGCTTTAATTGAAGATCTGATATAAGTAATAAAGAATACACTTAAAAAACAATAGATAAATCTAGATAATCTATGACTGAGGGAGAAAATAGATTTATAGATAAATCCCCTACTCTACATGGGCCTCTATATTTACTACGAAGATATGTATATATAATATATATTTTTGGATATCGCGTGGACATTCGCAAATGTTACTTATTTTGGACCATCCAAACCGGAAAGGATGTCACAACTACCAACGATTTCATTTTTATTTCGAAAACTATTCATTCAACTGATTCCTACATACAATGAAAACGTAGATATCAAGTTTAGTTCGCACGACGAGTTTCTGGAATAACCTTTGTCAGGTACGCTCAAGAAATCTCATTCTTTGTTATTCCATGCACTTTCAAAATAATATATCAAAGGGGTAATTAGAAGCCAAAAGTTGGACCGATAATTCAATGGTCGAAAGAAACAAAAGATAACATGACAATGGTCTACAAAACATTACACTGAGAACTAAAGATTGAACGATACGAACCCCACTAAAAACCGGGGGGGGGGGGGGGGGGGGACCATGGCTCAATAATATATTAAAACTATGCATAATGAAGGAAGGACGAGACAAGCGGGGAATATTACTTTTGACACCCACTTGAAAAGTATAGAGAGTTGGAAAGTTGAAGAATAATTCAGTACTTTGCAGCGGCTACAATGCACCTGCTCTTTTTTTCAATATCTAAAAATAGATGTATAACGTGCAGCTAAAGCGGCACTCTCCAAAAACTTTACCAACTATGAACCATGGTAGAAGAGTTCTTAAGTCGAAGAAGGGTAAACAACACCATGACCAAGCGAAAAAGGACAAAGCGATAAACAACGATTATATAGTCTGAAACCGAAATCCGATCGGGCATCCCCTATCCACCGCCTAATGACAGTCTTAGTAGCTTAGTGGTTTGGGTCACAGATACCGTCACCAGTTCCCAAGAAGGTCAAGCTGCTCTTAAATTTATGTTATTTAAGATTACAAATTATGTCGAAAATTTTGAACAGATAAAATAGTGTGGGATCATACAAATGAACATTTATTTTATAAAGCAAAGAACCTATTGATGAAAATGACAATATGAATAGATTACGTTCATTTAAATCCTTGATTCGCATTTATCATGTTTATTTCAATCAACAACTGCCTCATTCAGTTAAAATAATTACTGTTACCCAATACATCAGATATTATTTCAATTAATGTTTTATTTCTCTATCGACCAGCTGTTTTATGTTTTACTAGATTTCAAGTCGAGATATCCTACATAAGATTTTTATATCATTTCCGCCCGATTTCAACATACGTAGCTTGGTTGTTATTGTAAATAGTTCGCTCAATCTTCTCCGTCATGAAAGAAAAGACAGTTTGATGGTAAAATCAATTTCAAAGTGGGGATATCAACATCTTGATCGGAAACGGATTCGATTTGATGTATTTTCTATACATGCACAATGGCTAAGTCATGCAAAATGTCAGCCATTAATGGTATTTCTTCGTAAACAATGGATTCATTTTTATATATTATAGATACGTACGACAAAACAACATACACAGTCTGTTTTATTTTTTATTCATTTATTTATCTATTCTCGACGAAAAAAGAAAAAAATGGGAAGAATAACTGTAAAAAATGAATGCCTCACATTCATCAACTATTTCTTATAGGATTTTCATCAAATTAAGTTTGGACTAATAAAACTTATATAACCCCGCCACTTTCTACAGAAGTAGATCTACAGAAAAATGAGTAGTCATCCATATGTGTTGGATGTAACGATGTTGTCTCTCTCTACGCTTTTGCGATTGAAATTTTGAGTTGTTTTTGTTTTTCATTTTATTCCTAGTCTTACCGTTGAGCAATTATATCTGGACTAAACTAATGCGAGTACATACTGACAACAAGATAAACTGGTGTTGGCATATCAAACAACACTTGTCAAAGAATTGTTTTTTATATTCGGACGGTTTCGTATATTTTGTCTTTTATCAGTATTATTTTCTACATAAAATTCCCTTTAATGGCAATACAAGCTATATTGAGTTAACAACATTACATACATGTATTATGTAAAAGAAAATAGCATTTCATGAAAGCATTGCACCTACCTCAATATATTATTTAAGGTCATTTACATTAGCATTTGAATGTTTACATACTAAGGATAACAAGGTTTTTCACTTTAGCAATTTCCAATAAGAACTCATGTACAGCGTATGTGTCATCAGTTGAATATCCGGTTAACACAGAACAACGTAAACACTATAGAGGCCATAATAATGATCCATTTCCGTCTTTTTAGAGAAGAAGACATGGGGTCCTATAATATCATATACAGCAGTTGTTGCTACTGTTGGCTTTCTGTCAACAAAAGAAAGATCAACCTTGTAGAGGATCTTAAAATGAATATTCGTGGATAATTATTGTGCAAGGTTCGGTTTAATTGTTCAATTGGGTTCTTCGTAAATAAGGGTAATAACAAATTACCGAACTCCGAGCAATCTTACAAAGGGAAAGTCAAAACTCATAAGTATATAAACAGACAAAATCAGTCAACGACCGGAAAACTGTGAAAAACCGTAATGACCATGACTTGGTACAGGCATTTCTAAAGAAATGGTGTGTTGAATCAGATTTTAAAGCGCCAAACCTCCCCCTTTCATTACGGCTCAAAGTTTCCGGTTGTCACTATAACAGTATTTATAACAATACTTGAACAAAACAGGTAAAACAGTTGTCATAACAGTACCAAACTCAGTGAAGTGAATGTCAAAAACATTTTTACGTCACACATTGATAAAGCATACTTTGTACCATTAAACCAATCAAAGTCAACTTTTAATTCCGGTGGTAGCGATATTGGAATTCGCATTGGAACCTAAATTTGAAGCGTTTTCGAGAAACATCTATGCCAATAAGTATTTTACAGTTTATCGGATCATTCTGCCTTGTGCTATCTAATATGCTATATGTTTATAAATATCTTGGTAAGCAGTAGCCACAAATCGAACAACAGACAATATCATGACCAAAAGAAAAAGGTTGAAAAGGTCAAACAATGATCTTCAAAACAATACTAAAAAAATTGAAGATTGAGCAACAAGATCCCCGCAAAAGCATAAAAATATATTGAAGAAATTGTCTGTTTTTTCGTTTGACTATCGTTAAGCATCACACTTATCTTTGGGGCCGTCGTGGTCTTGATCGTATGATATTTGGATTTACAAATATCTGTGGAATCAGTGCTTATCACCACTGATGTTGTGAGTTCGAACGCCGTTCATGGCGAGGTGTACTCGATACAACATTATGTGATTAAAGTTTATCAGTGACTTGCGAGAGGTCAGTGGATTTCTCCGAGTAATCCGGTTTCATTTGTCAATATAAAACTGACCGCCACGATGTAGCTAAAATATTTATTGAAGGTGGCGTTAAACACTATAAACTATAAACCAAAACCATATGTGTTCCATTTGATTTCATGTGACTATGACTCGAACGTTTGGTAAAACAAAAGAAGACAGTGACCTTTTTCTAAATCCCACTGATACTAGTAATCTCTATAATTATGTACTCTTGACTGGATTAATCATTATTATTCTTTTTAAATACGATGCCGATAATACATCAAAACTCCTCACAGAGCAAAGAGTTTCCAGACCGAAGAATAAACATGTTTACTATAACAGAGATCAGGGCCCGGTTGTTCAACTTGTAGTTAAATTTTAACCAATGGTTAAAAATGATAACCTATGATTAAAATGTAACCAAAGCACGCAATGCGTTGTTCAACTTATGGTTAAATTTAACTACTGGTTAAAGCATGGTTAAACTGATTAATATTTAACCACGGTATAGGGGCTTTGTTAAAATATTTAACCATTGGTTATCATTGATTGATTGATATAGAGATATCGTTATAAGTGGAAAATGATACATTTCTGCGTGTTTGGAGATTAACGTTTGATTTAGCAGAACACACGGGCACCTGTCCCAATCATAATGTGACGCGTAATTTAATAAGTACATCGTCGGGTTTGAAATTTATTAGTACTGTCAGCGTATTTTAATGAATTTCAGGTATCGATGAATGCTGAAGAATCGAAGGTTTTAAGTTTTTCAAGCTCACGTGGACACTTTGAATTTTGAAAACTAAAATTCACAATTGAGGTCGATTGTAGAGTGAACGTCATTCTGGCGGAAACATGTAAACATTGCAGACTGCAAACAATACAAAAATACAAAATGAAAATGATTTAAAATGACCTCTATTGAAAGCTAAAACACATCACTGTCTTGCTGTATTTGAATACATGTATCAACCCCATCCAGACATTTGAAGGAATCACTATCCTTACACAAATCGATAATGCTTTCCATGGCCTGGGAGATTGGATTAGGTCTTGGACCTCCCCCTGTTTTCCCTTGTTCTTGCCTGGGGTTCGTGAATACTTTGTTTGCCTCTTTTTTCAGATTGTTCCATTTTTCTTTGATTTCATTTGAGGTCCTAATGGCAATTCCCAGTGAGCTGGTCTTCTCAGCTATCTCAGTCCATACTTTTTTTTTCTTTTCGTTTGTAATTATATTTGAGTGCTTTGAATTTATGGTGGTATACTTTTTTCCACTTCCCTCAGTATTAAGACAACCTCCTCTCTACTAAAATTGCATTTCTTCAGCCTCGTTTTGTCCCGAGAAGGGGGGTTGAGTCAGCCATATTTATTTTTTTATTTATCTGCTGCTAGGATAGAACAAGGAGTTGTGCGATACATTGGTCCTGGTTAAATATTAAACCTGCAGTTATTGGTTGGTTAAATTTTAACTAAATGGTTATTTAACCAAGTGGTTAAATGAAGCTGAAAAACTCATTTTTAACCCTTGGTTTACTAACCCATGGTTAAATATTTAACCAATGATTAAATAAAACCATATGGTTAATTTAACAACAAGTTGAACAACCGGGCCCAGATGGATACGACATACTGAATTATTCAATCTGCTAAAGCGTAATCCTAGCAACATAATTATACATGCCAAACTTGTTAGTTCTGGTATTGGTCGGGCTTTTTATCCAGAACAAATGTAAACGGAGTAGATATTCAGCCTTTGCTTTTCTGGGTGAGACAATGATTGTTGCTTAGCGCAAAGCGAGCAATTCTAAAACTATTTCAGGACTAGACCACGGTAAGTTAGATTTTTATAATGCAAGCTCGCTGAAGTGACAGTCCGTGATTCTAAGTATTTACTCCTAATCCTTTAATCTGTGAGATTATCGAGGAAGCAGCACATACCAGTTTCATAGTCCTTGGATTTATACGACCCGGGTTCGAAATCAAGATCTAATTACATTAACCATTCCACCACCGATGCGATTGGCAAGCAAATTGAAAAATAAGGTATACTCATTGGTCATTTAGTTCATATTGTATATACCACTCTTAATGTTGAATCATAAAATTATAGTATTAAGAACAATAAGAGGTGATACCAAGCTATAAAAAGTTTGAAGATACTAACGGGGCAACCAGAAACCGCAAATCGAAGTACAGACAATACAATGGCCTAAAATAAATGATCAAAAATACAAATAATGCGCAACAAAATGGGCAACATCAATTCCATTGAAATAAACACATGTGAACATAACGGGTAGGCAGTTCCTGCTACACTATTCGCATGTACATAAATTTTGAACTACTTGTACTAAGACCTGATACCCTTTTTCAGTTACTAATCAAAGACTGATTTAAATGACTGCTTAATAGAGTATGTTGTTGAATTCGCAGAAGGTAGTCATGACTACATAATACAGTTATATACTGTCATGGAGTAAACGCTTGATTAACAGTTCAAATTCAAAAACACAACGAACATACACGTCTCATTCATATAAAAACCAATATAATTGAGACATGAGACTGGGCACAAAATCTACAAACTACTTGCAAAATGCTTACCTCTGGAGGAGTACTTGAGGTATTGCATTCACCTGTAAAAGATATGGAAAAAAATTTGTCAGGAAAATATATTCAAATGCTAAATGCGTTAATACATTTTTCTATGATGTTGAGTCATCAATACTGTCGTATTATCGACACATATGTTTATGCTGCGAAGCTATGTTTGACAGGGTACATTAGTCGAATGATAAAGATTTAAAAAATCCCAGAATCAATAGAATGCATTAATACAAGAATATGACATTTCAGCTCGTCACAAGGGTTGGATGATTACGACTGATATCAAACAACCATTTTCAGTTACCGTTACCAGGACTGTTGTTTTCATGCACGAGGATGGATTTGTAAAATAAATTACTTTCATAATCTGAGAATTATCTATGTATAATCCTCTCACATATGTATGTAGTCGTTGTCATGAATTATTCCATTCTAATTACAACTAGATGTTTGTTGAATCTTTTTAAATCAAATATTGGCTTGGTTTGGTTTTATGGTGTTTAATGCCACTTTCAGCATAATTTCAGTTATATCGTGGCGGTCAGCTTTATTGGTGGGGGAAATCGGAGTACCCGGAGAAAACCATCGACCTCTCTCGCAAGTCAATGACAAACTTTTATTTTATCACATAATGTTGTATCGAGTAGACATCGCCATGAACGGGGTTCGAGCTCACAATCAAAATCTTGGGCTATACACTAACATCTAGTAACATCCCGTTTCGGGTCATGTAATGTAACCATTCATTCATATTTTTGGACGGCCAAGCATATGCATCACAGCTAAGAAAAGTTTGAAGATACCAAAGGGGTAATCGGAAGCGTAAATTGTAAAAGGACAGATACTACAATGACCAATAGAAGAAGGACAAAAGGACAAACAATGATCTACAAAAAGGATAGAGCTACACAAGCCCCACTAAAAACCAGGGGTGACCTCAGGTTCCCCTGAATGGTAATCAGTTCCTGCTCCACATGTTCAACAACAGTTCGCTCTTTGTATGTACTCGGTGTTGATACCTAAAGAATTAGTACTTTCCTCGCTAATTGGTAGCTTGAAAATATGAAAACTAATCACGTGATAAGGGTAATAACAAAATTACCGAACTCCGAACAATCTTACAAAGGGAAAGTCAAAACTCATAATTATATAAACAGACAAAATCAGTCAACAACCGGAAAACTGTGAAAACCGCAATGACCCTGACTTGGCACAGACATTTCTAAAAAAATGGTGGGTCGAATCAGATTTTAAAGCGCCGAATCTCCCGCTCTCATTGCGGTTCAAAGGTTCCGGCTGTCACTATAACAGTATTTAAATACAGGAACAAAATAGGTAAAATAGTTGTCAAAACAGTACCATATTCGGTGACGTAAATGTCCAAAATATTTTTACGTCACACATTGATAAAAAAATATCCTTGACAATTTTCTTGACTTCTTTATCTTTATACATTTTCACTGTGTGAAAATGCATCGCTTATAATCGTTTCTGCAGAGACGGAATATATTTCGACAAGATCTTGGTATCGGAATATAAACTTTTTAAGAGATCGAACAAGGCGAATCTTTTCATAGCCCTGGTCCAGTAGCCTGTTTCTCAGATGAAGATGACGTTTCAGGAAATCAGAATAATTGCTACTGGCCCTTGCATAGTGAATCAATTGCGAGATGTAAACACCATATGCAGGAGAAGCTGGTATATTGCTGCACATGTTTGGAAAATTTATGATTTTAAAATTGAAGTCGTCCCGTATATCATAAATTTTAGTACTGAGTTGACCACTGTCGTCAAATTCGAGGTATAAGTCCAAAAATGATGCGGACGAAGCTGTATCTGTGGTCTCTTTAACTTCCAGCTCTGGAGGATATATCAATGGAAGAAATTCTGCAAATCTAGAATTATTGATAGATAAAACGTCATCAATATACCTGTATGTGAAATCAAAGGCTCTAGCCTCATGAATCTTCTTATCTTTTACAAGCTTTTGAAGAAACTCCGACTCATATGAGTATGAACATAAATCGGCTAGAAGAGGATCACAATTCGTATCCATTGGTATGCCGACGACCTGCTGAAACAGTGTCCCTCCAAAGGAGACAAATATGTTATCGATGAGGAACTCCAGCATACTGATCACTTGTTCCTCGGAGTAGTATGTTTTACCTTTTCGAATTTTGTTTGAAAAATATGTGGAATTGTAGCCTAACACAACAAATTTTGAGCCATAGTTTCTATGACTAAAAGCTTTATGAATTGTTTCTTTTAAGCGGGTTTTTAATTTGTCATGCGGTAGGGTGGTATATAGAGTTGAAAAATCAAAAGTTTTGATGGAGGATACCTGAGAGAAAGATCTTGATTTCAGGTTATCCAAAAGATCTTTAGAATTTTTCAAAATCCACATGTGATTTATGCCACTACGCGAGTAAACAGTTTCACAATATTTCTGTTGTCCCTCTTTTACTGCAGACAGAATCTTTGTCAGGTGAATAGACAATTCTTTCGTCGAACAAGTTGATGATCCCGCTATGTACCTTTCTTTGTATGGTGTCTTATGGAGTTTAGGTATCCAATATAAATAGGGTAAATCCTCAGACTCTTTACCAGAGGGAATGTTTAAAGAGGTCATGAATGATCTGTGGTTAGCTAGAATTTCATCTTTGTCGAACGAAGTTGGCTTGTATGTGGTATTACTAGAGGTGTTGCTATTTATGCCTAATTCCTTGATTAGGCATTCGAAGTAATATGATTTACATACAAACACGATATTGTTGGAAACCTTGTCCGCAGGAAAGATAACATATTTGTCATGAAGAGAGGAAAGACACTTAACAGCTTCTTGGACTTTAAATACAGACTTAGGTCGACTATTAACACAATTTTGGAGTTTGTGAATCTGACCTTGTACTACTAGAGACCTAATTGTTCTAACCCAGTCTGACAAGGATTCTAACTCAGGATCTTAGTCTACATAAAATGTACTTCTCTCTTTATCCACTTTCTGGCATAATCTTCAACAGCATCCATAATTATCTTGAAATTATGTTTCCAATTGATGTGTTGAGGGTCTCTGAATTGAGGACCATGAGAAATCACCTTTCGGAGACTCTCATGTTGAATGATATTCAGATCACCAGTGATTACATGTCCAGATGGATTGTATTGAAAAGGAGAGTGGGAGCAGTCACAAGTCAGAGGGTTCTTAAGGGACTCTTCTATGTTAATATCTTGCAATACTTCTTTGTAGTTGAACATTTTACGGCCAATGCTGTTAGTGTAGCTATAGGAAACAATGGGAACAGATTGATTTTTGAAATATGGTAGAATTTCTTTTACGACCTCTTTTCTATTAAGAATGTTGCTGACGTTAATAGCATCGATTCCTTTGTTAGCAAACGGAATATGGAGGAATTTTCTGTTGTTATCATGAAGAGGTTCAGATCGAACTGGTTTAAAAAGACGAAAGGACGCCACGTCAAATATAATACTAGACAATCTGTACTTAGGAGAAAAAGGATCTACGCCTCCTTTGTCAAGTCCAAAATCCCTAAGATCTTTGAGGTAGTTTACAGGTAGTGAAAATAAGATTGTACGAATGTGATGAATTCCAAGAGGTTTCTGTATATTAGAAAGTAAATCATTAAAAGTATCTTGTAACGTTCTTGGTTTAGAGGACTTTTTAACATTAGGATGTTGAATTCTTTTATGACCATGGCTACGTTTAGTTCTTGGAATAGTATTAAAAAGGCTCATCACGTTGATTTCGTTGCATCCAGGACTTGACAAATTTCCCACTCCTTTGATGTTATCATTGCAACCGTAAGGCATTGCAGTGCCTAACTCTTTAATCCAAAACAACTCTCTATCGGTACGGTAAGGTGCACTAAGTATAGGACTGTTTGTATGATGGTAAATCTTCTCGATGATTCGAACTTTCATCGTCAAACAGCGGTCATGACCCGGTTGATTGAAATGATTATACAAAATCCTGTATTTGGGATCTTTTGCATCATATCGATGTTGGCTCATCCTACTTCGCAATGTTTGACGAGTTTCACCACACGGGATGCCGTTAATGTATCGCCAATGAAAACAAAATATATATACAAGAAACATTTAATATTAATTAGATTGACATTAAACAAGCTATTCGGAATTCCGTTTTGTGGAATGGAGACTGAAAAGACAAAACGTTGTCTCCTCGACTTGCTGTTTACTACAATCAGAGTTCCTGTTGACAACAAGCAGACTCTATTACAATAACGTAAATTGGTTACTATAAAGAATGTAAAGATGCAAATATAATTACATCATCATTGTCTACAGAAGAGAACAGAGGCTATTTGGAGAGTAATATCAATATACTCCAGACGTAGATCAACGTGACTTGTCTTCATGGCGGATTTCATGCATTATGTATGATAAGTATTCCCTGTCGGGACAATTATTCTTACTATTTATGTCTTATGTAAGCTATTTGTGTTTGTTTACGCATAGTGGTGTCCAACACATATTGTGTTGTGGTTTTGTTGTTTGTCTTCGTCTTGTGTACACTATGTTGCCAGTTTCTCTGAATTGTCCATTTTTCATTGCCCCTTCGGTATTCTCTAACGTTTATTTAATATTCTACAGATAGTAGTAGTGATAACATTGTACTGTATAAAGAAAAATATTATCGGTCTCATTAAGTACCAAGAAGCCAACTCAGAATCTAAATTTCGATCCGTTTCTGTAATATTGTTTATCTTGAGGATTGCGAAAGAGTGGTTTGTGTTGTTCCGAATAGTAATACTGTCCGCCACAACTGTTTATGTTTGTCGTACAATTTGCAACCCTGATTGTGTAATTTGTTAAAAGAGCCTCCTGTTGACGATTTTCGGATAAGACAAAAGGCTAAAGCAAAATAGCTGATAGCTTGTACACTGAATAGTAAACGTACAACAACTAGTCGTGCCGTTTGTTGCTATTATAAAGCCAACAGTCTGTTGTAAAATCTAATTATTTCGAGTTGTTGGGTGAAACGAACAAATTAACTTTGTTTCTTAAAAAGAGTTTTTTTTCCTAAACAACAGCTATTTTGTTGCTTTTTATATTTCTTCTTTGTGTGCTAGTGGTATCGATTTTACCTTGCTATTGGATTTTGGAGCTGTTCAGACAGTGTTGTATTTTTTTTCTAATTGTATTACCTCCATAATACTCCTTTCATTTCATTTGTACGTATTTATTACAATACAGTTTTGCATTTTAATTTGTCTTTGGCATTATAGTAGAAAAATGCATTTGAATTATCATTGATTTCTATTTAAAACCATGTCAGAAACCTGATGACAGATATTAAATTTAGTACGATATGTCCATGCTATGATTCCTGCAATTCATCATTGAGTGTATAATAACATGATATATATTACAGTTACACATAGTCAACTTTAAAAACAAAATCAGCAGATTATTCTCATCGATTACTATCTGCCAATTCGATCTTCAGTGCAAAATCTAATACAATGCTTCTTGCTTTTAGGTTCGTTGCCTCTTTTGATGAGAATACATTCATGATCTGTTCGGATTCTCTTTCTTGCTTGTTGGCAATTGAGAGTTGTAAAACTCAAAACCATTTTTAGAAATTTCCAAAATAGTTGAACGTCATTTTCACGTGGATCCCTTGTCATATATGTATCTATGTGAACACACTCGTCGACCTGGAAGCCAAGGACGCATTGCGTGTTCTATATCCAATTGTTCTATTCCATATACTGATCTTAAGCCTTGTATTATGAAATATATTTAAGACGCTGTCAAGACCGTTGGGACCAGCAAATTCATAACAAATTGCACGAAATACATTCCCTAGTTTGCAAGAATCCTTGTTCTTACGGTCAAAATCGGAAAGAACAAGTCGGTTTTACCAGATGTCGTATAGGTCATGGTAGATTTACTCAAAGTTATTTTTTGAATATTGAGGAACGACCGGAATGTATTCCCTGTAATTCCAATTGTTCACTAACACATATTTTAGTCTACAGCGTCAACACTATATCTGATTTATTTACAAATATCGCAGGTAACACAATTTTGAAAGTTTTAAAAGAAATTCATTTATATACAAAAATATAGTTAGATAACATAGTATTATATTCTAAATATAAAGTTTTATTCTTTTAATGTTTCTTTTATTTGTACATATAATCCAACTGTTTCATAGACAAGTATGTGTTCTTTCTAGGGCCGGTATTATAGGTGTATAAGTTAATAATACAATTTGTTCACTCTACGATATAGTTGAAATACTGCAAAAGCTGGTGCTAAGCACCAAACAATCAATCAAATTGTTGGAAGACAGTTCAAAACTATTTATGATAAAATGCGCTGCCATTATATAGTATAGTGGTTCATCTGCTTTGCAATAGTTAGACCATGCTGAATCAGTTCGACGTTTCTAACTAAACATTAATATTGAAAGCTAACACAAATTGTGAATGTAAAAATAAATATCAGTGCGATAGTACCGACCAAGCAGAAAAGACATCAATGTACATCAGATTTGTATTTTGGGACACATCAAATGTAACTTCTTTCTTATTCGACATGACGTATATTTGTCATTTGAAAAACAGAGGTGTTCCAGTCAATCAGTGTATTGTATCACTCTTTAATCAAGAAGAAAATTGTCCTTTATAAATTCAATTTTTGCTTTGTTTCTTTATGAGGGGAGAAGCTAATTGTTTTTGTTTGTTTCTTTATGAGGGGAGAAGCTAATTGTTTTTGTTTGTTTCTTTATGAGGGGAGAAGCTAATTGTTTTTGTTTGTTTCTTTATGAGGGGAGAAGCTAATTGTTTTTGTTTGTTTCTTTATGAGGGGAGAAGCTAATTGTTTTTGTTTGTTTCTTTATGAGGGGAGAAGCTAATTGTTTTTGTTTGTTTCTTTATGAGGGGAGAAGCTAATTGTTTTTGTTTGTTTCTTTATGAGGGGAGAAGCTAATTGTTTTTGTTTGTTTTATGTTTTTCTTAGTGTTTTTTGTTTTCTTTTTGCTCTTGTTTTGTTTATGTTTTTTAAAAAAAAGAATAAATACATTGAGGAAAAAATATCAGATATCAATAACAGGCATTGCAAACTTAGATATACAATGTAGTGCGCACGACGTGTCTCTGGAATAACCATCATCATGCACGCTCAAAACCGAAAGATTGGAAAGCCAAATGACTTAAAGTGTTGGCAGCAATAAAACCAAAGGGCCTGAACAAGATAGCCAAGATTGGCTACGGTCACATATGCCAGAAGGGGTAGAGATGGGAACCTTGGTTTTATTAATATTTACAGTATTTAGCAACTGTAAATTTCAGTAATAAATACATCAACAAACATTTAAATATATACATTTTGTTTTAGATATTAATTGATAATAGAAAGTATGTTGTCCGTTATTTTCACTGTGAATATCTCATCTTCATCAGATATAGAGAGCACAGTAACATAGCCGAAATTTGAACCATCACTCATTTCCACCATTATATTATAAATATCGACCTACATATTTCCGTGTTCTTTTAGTAGACTTATATATGACAAGTTTGTAGATACCAAAGGAATGATCAGAAGCCGTAAATCGAAGACGGACAGACAATGCAATGGTCATAAGAAAAAGGACAAAAGAACAAACAACGATCTACAAAACTTTACACAGAAAACTAACGATCAAGCAACACGAACCACCACTAAAAACCGTGAATGAACTCAGGTGCTCCGGAAGGGTAAGCAGTTCCTATTCCTCGTTCATGACTTATCAGCGGGTTTGTAACTAGGTTAACACGATGGGTTTCACTAGTAGAGCAGGAACTGCTTACCTTTCCGGAGCACCTGAGTTCACCCCCGGTTTTTAGTGGGGTTCGTGTTACTCGATCTTTAGTTTTATATGTATGTTTTGTAGATCGTTGTTTGTCCTTTTGTACTTTTTCTTTTGGCCATTGTGTTGTCTGTTCTTCCTCGATATACGGATTCTGATTGCTCCTTTGGTATCTTCAAACTCTTCTATTCCACATATGCCACACGTAGTGTTACTGTCTGAATTTACTGTTCAGTACCAACATATTAACATGATTGCTCTATGAACGTTTCCATTACATTGTGACATCAGATTTTGGCAGGAATCATTGTCGATCTTCTATTGGCCTTCGAAACTCATGTGATTCACCAGTCTATTGTTTTCAAAAGAGCAGTGATTCTACAGTTTGTTATTGTATCAAGATACATTAAATGTTATTTAGTGAATCAGAATGCAAAAAAATATGTTATTCATCAAGTGCAAATATATTCCATTCCAGTTCTGCTAAAAGCAAATTAAAATGTAATTTACAGCTATTGACTAGCATCCATTTGTCCATGATATGAAAGTAGTAATAGTTGATTGAGTCGATTAAACAGACGTAGAAAACAATTAAAAGTTTTCAAACAATACTGATATGAAACAAAAAAACCTTCGAGTAAAAACCCTTTGATTTATTGTTAAATGTTCATTCTTAATTGCTTCTCTCTAACAATTGGGTGGACAATGCATAAAATGTCTTTTTAAAGTAGCCGTGTGTATTGTATACATTAGTTCAAAAATGAATGGCAAACATGTATCATATACTTATTTAGATAAGAATTAGCGAATATTGACAGAATTTGATGCATACAGGGATATCTTATTACAGCTTTGGGTGGGTTTTATCTTGTTCTCATTCTCGGGAATCTGGGATTGTTATTTAGATGTCGTAATTCATTGAAATAATGTACATTACATACCTGTGCATGCCTAAACAACACAGGATAGTAATAATCAGTCAAACCTTTATTAAAAGGTCACCTTTGGAACAAAGGAAAGTTGTCCATTTAAGACAGATGATCTCTTAAAAGAGCTTCTATTTATATGAAATATTCCATGACAGGATAAGAAAAAAATTACTTTTTAATACAGGTGACTACCTAATGGATGTTGTCGCATGGACAGGTTTGACTGTATATTTATATATATATATTAAATATAAAAAAAAACTTACTATATACTATATAAGCAAGCCAAGCAATCGATATGCAATTGTAAATGAATCGAGAGTAATACTTGTAAATGGGTTTATTTTTGTGATAGTGTATCGTCATTTTGACTGGAAGCAAATCCGTGGAGGGTTTTTTGTGTATTATTTGTTTATTCATGTATTTTTTATTGTCATTGGTGGTGATCCAGTTACGTGTATGAGGAGAGAGGCGAGCTTGAACACCATTAATTGGTTCAACCCCGTCACATGTTGTGTCTGTCCCAAGTCTTGATCTGGATTTCCATCGGCATATGCCGTGGTTTTTTCTTGTGTTCAATGATTTGAGGTGAGAGGTCGTTGAGGTGATATTGATGACCATCACTGTTGAAAGTCGTATTGGCAATGTTAAGATAGTTCATAGCTTAGGTCCTATGTCAAACCACACATTTTTATATCTAAATGTCCAGTTTCTAATTAATTATACAAAAAATATAAAAAAAATTTAAAAAATGCGCAAAATAGCTCAAGGAGAAAGTAGTAATTAAATATAACAGGGTTAGAATAGATAATACTCTTAATAAAAAAAAAACATATTTCGATTAAATAAAAGATAATAAGTTTGTAATATTTTCTAATGATTCATCTGAATAAATTAAATCTTAGTTTTATATGTTATATCTTGTTTACCATTGTTACGTCTTTTTTTTATCATTCTTCTTTTGGCTATTGTACATGTATTGTCTGATATTAGATTTACGGCTTCTGATTACCCCCATGGTGTCTTCAAACTTTTCATGTGATACAGTTTGCCAACAAATGGGGACCAGTAGACAGATAGATAACAGCGCAGTAATTGACACAACATTGTGCAATAATATCAATGACTATTGGGGATCGGAAACTAAATAATAACAATACGTTTTTTCCTTAGTCTATTAAGAACTTGTGTTGGTCTTTAAAAAACACATATTACACCTGAAAAATAGTATCTTGTGCCACTAATGGAATTCTAAACTAGAATACTAATAATTTTAAATAAATAAAAAATAAGATATCAAATTTATAGTTTCTAGAATAACTTTCATCAGGTACGCTCAAAATTGAAAGATTGGAAAGTCAAATAAATGCAATACGTTCATTAGCTGTATATATAATTGGAATTATGAGTTTTTAACGCTAATATCTATATTATTTAAGAGATATTCCGACAGTCATTTTTAGTGGTCGCCCAGAGGAAGCCAAATAATAACTGATGAAAGATTTTACAAAGTTGTAGGGGGTAGAATTGTCAAAAGTGGAGTTGAACTTTAGTGGTTATAAGACACTGTTTGTGTACATACATACATGTAGGTAGGTGAAATATAAACTGGCATACGTTTATTATTTCATCCGTAGTCTCATACGATACATTCGTTGTACATGGGATATTATAAAAAAAAAAAAAAAAATTAAAAGTTTATTATTTCTTATGTAATTCAAACAGAAATTATTTCTCTAGTCAAAAGAAATAAAACAAGCTTTAATATAATAAAGAACTTACCTAAATCAAAACATGATTCCAATATAAAAATAAACAAAAGTAAAATGTATCGAAATTTCTTCATTTTTTCTTTTTAATCATAATCCTTCACATACATGTACATCGTTCCTTGTATATACGTCAGATTCTAGCAGCCGATCATTGCCAGTTCCGGTCCTCGTGCTATTAGATACTGCCAGACGATTGCTTAATTCACCTGAGCTATCGATTTCAACACGTAAGGTGAGTATTGATCTACATGGTTGCTAACATTAACGGCAAATAATTTACAGATTATCCTTTGAAAAGTCGAGTAAAGGAAATGTTTATAGACATTTTATAAGTTTGAAAAATTAACCGGAAAACAATGTGTCCATTTAGAAGAGAATTATTCAATAAAAACTCAATACCTGTTCCAGTGAACTTAATATCACGATAGGTAAATAAATTGTTGCCTAATTAGATTTAAGGATTGTTGCTGTATAAAATTGAATTGAAAATTCAAATTTTAGAGACATTTCCATTATCTTCCAAAATATTAGCGATTTTTAATTTAAAATATGTATGACAATGTTTAAAAAGAAGGAGATGTATGTAATTTAGGATATACTATAATTATTGAAATTGAAACTTATATGACTAAGAATTAAGACGAGTTTGAAGATACAAAAGATGCAATCAAAATGCGTAAATCGAAGAAGGACAGACAACACAATGGTCAAAAGAAAAAGGACAAAAGTACAAACAACAATCTACAAAACATACACATAAAACTAAAGATCGAGTAACACGAACTCCACTAAAACCCGGGTGTGATATCATGTGTTCCAGAAGGGTAAGCAGTTCCTGCTCCACTAGTGACACCCGTCGTGTTAATCTATTTACAAACCCGGTGACAAGTCACGAAACAGTTTTCTTGCTCTCAAAGATTTGTTAACTTCTTTCGCTTGTCAATCTTTTGACTATTAACGTACCCGATGAAGAAGGTTATTCCAGAAACGCGTCATGTCAACTAAATAAGATATCCACGTTTTTATTGCGTGCTTAGAATGGTATAATGGCTTAGGTGCATTTTGTTAACAATAAATTGAAAATATATAAATAAAATGTTTTACAAAGATGGCAATGATATGATATAAACGTCTTTTCTTGCTAGTCCAATGTGTATCTGATAAATATAATGTCTGTCTTTATTCCTAACTCTATTTTAAAGGGTGTTATGGTGTTTAACGACACTTTCAACAGTATTTCAGCTATATCGTGGCTGTCAGATGTATCGATGGGGAAAATCGGAGTACCCGGAGAAAACCACCGACCTGCCACACGTCACTGACAAACTTAATCACATAATGTTTTATCGAGTACACCTCGCCATGAGCGGTATTCGAGCTCACAACTTTAGTGCTGATAAGCACTGCTGATTGCATAGATAGTATATATCCAACTGCGATCCCTCTCTTTTAATCTAGAATATACGTATAACGTTTCAACTTGTTATTGGAGAAATAGAACACATACCTTTGTCTCAAAAACACCACAAATAAATAAAATTGCATCAGATACCATCAGGAAATTTTCTTCGTTTTCTTATCAATAAATGTTCTGTTTTCAGTGTTTGCTTCTGGAAAGATGTATACCTTCTTTTCTTGCTAGTCCAATGTGTATCTTATAAATATAATGTCCGTCTTTATTCCTAACTCTATTTTATAGGGTGTTATGGTGATTAACGACACCTTCAACAGTATTTCAGCTATATCGTGGCTGTTAGATTTATCGGTGGGGGAAACCGGAGTACCCGGAGAAAACCACCGACCTGCCACACATCACTGAAAAACTTAATCACATAATGTTTTATCGAATACACCTCGCCATGAGCGGTATTCGAACTCACAACTTTAGTGCTGATAAGCACTGCTGATTGCATAGATAGGTATATATCCAACTGCGATCCCTCTCTTTTAATCTAGAATATACGTATAACGTTTCAACTTGTTATCGGAGAAATAGAACACATACCTTTGTCTCAAAAACACCACAAATAAATAAAATTGCATCAGATACCATCAGGAATTTATCTTCGTTTTCTTATCAATAAATTTTCTGTTTTCAATGTTTGCTTCTGGAAAGATGTATACCTAATTTGCTCTTACATGTATTTTGTCATGACATAAAGTGAAATATTGCACAATTGACGTTAAACAACAATCAACCAATTAATTAACCGCTGAATACGTTTTTACGAGCATATTTCGGGATAAACTTTGAGATAGTATCATTGGTACCATAAGTGACCATATTTTCATATATTTGATGGATACAATGATATGACCGTCATTTGTTTCCTAGGAAAAGCTTGAATATACCAAAGAGGCAATCAGAAGTCGTAAATCGAAGAAGAACAAACAATACAGGGACCAAGCGATAACAGACAAAATGGCTGACAATGATATACAAAAAATTACACAGAAAACTAAAGATCGAACAACACAAACCCCACTAAACACCGGGGTGAACTCACGTGCTCCGGAAGGGTTAGCAGGTCCTGCTCCACATGTGACATACAACCTACGTCATGATACTACTAAACGACATGACCATCCTCTGACATGTAGATCGTGTTGGACACCAGTATACGTTAATAAATACAAATAACATTAACAAAGCATGAACTCCCGACAAAACAAATGGGAGTAAAAACGAACCGAACATCATTTTAGTCGGAAATCGCAATGTACACGGAACCAAAAACGTGAAGACATGTAAATTAACAAATTAACTACAAGAACCCCATTACTATATGTAATAAAAACAAACTATGGTGCCCCGGAATGGAAAGCAGTTCCTGTTCCATGTGTGGCACACTTCGTGTTACTCTTGTTTTAAACCCGGTGATAGGTCATAAATGAGGAAAGAACCGGATTACCGATTACGATTACGAGAAACGAAAAATATCCATGGCCAGTTGTGACACAGACCTTCCATAGAGACTTCCTGTAAAATGTCGCTTTATTTGGTTTGAAAGGAGAAGATTTTTAGAAATCGACCAACCTAAACAAGAATTACCTATGGTGGCCATTTTTGTTAATGGATCAGGTTTATAGGGGATCTTCCATGGATGTTTCCTACCAAGTTTCGGTTTATTTTGGGCATGCGGTATCAGAGTAGAAGATTGAAATGAGAAAATGTAATTGATAGAGGACGGTGGTAAAGTGATAAAAAAAATCAAATAAACATGCATTCATTTGTTTATTTCCTCTAGTTAGAAATTATAGAATTATTATGACATTATAAGCGATAAATTAAACAGAAGTAAACAAATATATATATACAAATGACAAAGTATTAGACAACCATTAACTATCTACATATAGTTTAGCCGTCCATATTACATGCACTAGGAACTCCTAGTTGAGTAGAGTTGCAGTAAGAATCATAGTTCACGAAATGTGTCAGTCCTGTCAGACATGACCATCAAAATTTGGGCAGATTTTGCTAAGGACTGACACAAGATTGGTATTTTGCAATAGAAAATTAATGAGGACTGACATTTTTTTCACTAGAACCACCAAACCCATATGCAATTTCGCGAACTCTGAAGAATCCGGTTGTATTCGGCGGAGGACTTTACAAGATGTATATAAAAAAGTCGTTTAAATGCGTCGAGGTCGGAGGAACAAAGATCCTTTGACGATTCCTTTCCGAAAAGAATTCGAAATATGGATTCTTCATCGCATTCGCTTAGTTCAACATATAGATATACAGGGAATTTTTCTATTAGTAAGTCCCACCAGTTACTACACATGTCTGATGTACTTGGGCAACTAAAACTCGCATGAATAAAAATGTCCTTACACACACATTTGCAAATTTCACATGATTGTTCATTGTTATTTGGTACAGATGAAATAAGTTTAGCGACAAACGTAGCAGTGCGAATTTCGAAACAGTTGTTCGCAATTGTCCATGCACTTATTACTAAAGTATATAGATACGAAGAAATGTATCTCTCTGAATCGGTTGAAATCGTTGTCTACATTCATACGAGTTTGCCAGTCATTGTCATGTTTCTGATTATACAGCATCACTGGCGCAGCTTGTGGTCGGATATTCCGGGTAATAACGCATATTGGTTTTTCGCATTTTTCTGGCTAACGAAGGGCTCCAGAAATAAAAACTAAACATATATATTAAGCAGAGACCCCTGCGCACATATTTGTTAAGGTATTTGGTTATTCGGGCCGCCATGGGGACCGGCAGGGGGTGAAAACATAGGTAAACCGTTTTATTTTAACCTACGGCCGGACATTAGTTTTACATTATTTACTCCAATCAAGGGGCGTATAGACAGTCTTACTGTATATATTTATAAAGCAGAGATATGTACAAACATTTTGAGGTATAATACATGTATGTCAAGCTATCCTGGAGACCGGAAGTGGACGAAAATTGAGCCATAATTGTTGTACAGCAGGTAATTTGACCTACCCGACCATGGTTTTTTACTTCTGACTTGGTCCACAGGTCCTATGGAATGATCTACGGGGAATAGTTATCAAGCAGAGGCATTGACAAACGTTTTGAGGTATCATACATGCAGATCAAGCCTCCCTGAGGACCGGAAGTTTCCTATTACGGAGCTAAAATGGGATGCCAGGACCGTGACGGATATTCCGGGTAATAACGCATATTGGTTTTTCGCATTTTTCTGGCTAACGAAGGGCTCCAGAAATAAAAACTAAACATATATATTAAGCAGAGACCCCTGCACACATATTTGTTAAGGTATTTGGTTATTCGGGTCGCCATGGGGACCGGAAGGGGGTGAAAACATAGGTAAACCGTTTTATTTTAACCTACCGCCGGACATTGGTTTTACATTATTTACTGCAATCAAGGGGCGTATAGACAGTCTTACTGTATATATTTATAAAGCAGAGATATGTACAAACATTTTGAGGTATAATACATGTATGTCAAGCTATCCTGGAGACCGGAAGTGGACGAAAATTGAGCCATAATTGTTGTACAGCAGGTAATTTGACCTACCCGACCATGGTTTTTTACTTCTGACTTGGTCCACAGGTCCTATGGAATGATCTACGGGGAATAGTTATCAAGCAGAGGCATTGACAAACGTTTTGAGGTATCATACATGCAGATCAAGCCTCCCTGAGGACCGGAAGTTTCCTATTACGGAGCTAAAATGGGATGCCAGGACCGTGACGGATATTCCGGGTAATAACGCATATTGGTTTTTCGCATTTTTCTGGCTAACGAAGGGCTCCAGAAATAAAAACTAAACATATATATTAAGCAGAGACCCCTGCACACATATTTGTTAAGGTATTTGGTTATTCGGGTCGCCATGGGGACCGGAAGGGGGTGAAAACATAGGTAAACCGTTTTATTTTAACCTACCGCCGGACATTGGTTTTACATTATTTACTGCAATCAAGGGGCGTATAGACAGTCTTACTGTATATATTTATAAAGCAGAGATATGTACAAACATTTTGAGGTATAATACATGTATGTCAAGCTATCCTGGAGACCGGAAGTGGACGAAAATTGAGCCATAATTGTTGTACAGCAGGTAATTTGACCTACCCGACAATGGCTTTTTACTTCTGACTTGGTCCACAGGTCCTATGGAATGATCTACGGGGAATAGTTATCAAGCAGAGGCATTGACAAATGTTTTGAGGTATCATACATGCAGATCAAGCCTCCCTGAGGACCGGAAGTTGCCTATTACGGAGCTAAAATGGGATGCCAGGACCGTGACGGATATTCCGGGTAATAACGCATATTGGTTTTTCGCATTTTTCTGGCTAACGAAGGGCTCCAGAAATAAAAACTAAACATATATATTAAGCAGAGACCCCTGCACACATATTTGTTAAGGTATTTGGTTATTCGGGTCGCCATGGGGACCGGAAGGGGGTGAAAACATAGGTAAACCGTTTTATTTTAACCTACCGCCGGACATTGGTTTTACATTATTTACTCCAATCAAGGGGCGTATAGACAGTCTTACTGTATATATTTATAAAGCAGATACATGTACAAACATTTTGAGGTATAATACATGTATGTCAAGCTATCCTGAAGACCGGAAGTGGACGACAATTGAGCCATAATGGTTGTACAGCCGGCAATTTTGACCTACCCGACCATGGTTTTTTACTTCTTACTTGGTCCACAGGTCCTATGGAATGATCTACGGGGAATAGTTATCAAGCAGGGGCATTGACAAACGTTTTGAGGTATCATACATGTAGATCAAGCCTCCCTGAGGACCGGAAGTTTCCTATTACGGAGCTAAAATGGGATGCCAGGACCGTGACGGATATTCCGTGTAATAACGCTTATTGGTTTTTCGCATTTTTCTGGCTAACGAAGGGCTCCAGAAATAAAAACTAAACATACTAAACATATATATTAAGCAGAGACCCCTGCGCACATATTTGTTAAGGTATTTGGTTATTCGGGTCGCCATGGGAACCGGAAGGGGGTAAAAACATAGGTAAACCGTTTTATTTTAACCTACCGCCGGACATTGGTTTTACATTATTTACTCCAATCAAGGGGCGTATAGACAGTCTTACTGTATATATTTATAAAGCAGAGACATGTACAAACATTTTGAGGTATAATACATGTATGTCAAGCTATCCTGGAGACCGGAAGTGGACGAAAATTGAGCCATAATGGTTGTTCAGCCGGCAATTTTGACCTACCCGACCATGGTTTTTTACTTCTTACTTGGTCCACAGGTCCTATGGAATGATCTACGGGGAATAGTTATCAAGCAGGGGCATTGACAAACGTTTTGAGGTATCATACATGCAGATCAAGCCTCCCTGAGCACCGGAAGTTGCCTATTACGGAGCTAAAATGGGATGTCAGGACCGTGACGGATATTCCGGGTAATGACGCATATTGGTTTTTCGCATTTTTCTGGCTAACGAAGGGCTCCAGAAATAAAAACTAAACATATATATTAAGCAGAGACCCCTGCGCACATATTTGTTAAGGTATTTGGTTATTCGGGCCGCCATGGGGACCGGCAGGGGGTGAAAACATAGGTAAACCGTTTTATTTTAACCTACGCCGGACATTGGTTTTACATTATTTACTCCAATCAAGAGGCGTATAGACAGTCTTACTGTATATATTTATAAAGCAGAGACATGTACAAACATTTTGAGGTATAATACATGTATGTCAAGCTATCCTGGAGACCGGAAGTGGACGAAAATTGAGCCATAATGGTTGTACAGCCGGCAATTTTGACCTACCCGACCATGGTTTTTTACTTCTTACTTAGTCCACAGGTCCTATGGAATGATCTACGGGGAATAGTTATCAAGCAGAGGCATTGACAAACGTTTTGAGGTATCATACATGTAGATCAAACCTCCCTGAGGACCGGAAGTTTCCTATTACGGAGCTAAAATGGGATGTCAGGACCGTGACGGATATTCCGGGTAATGACGCATATTGGTTTTTCGCATTTTTCTGGCTAACGAAGGGCTCCAGAAATACAAACTAAACATATATATTAAGCAGAGACCCCTGCGCACATATTTGTTAAGGTATTTGGTTATTCGGGCCGCCATGGGGACCGGAAGGGGTTGAAAACATAGGTAAACCGTTTTATTTTAACCTACGCCGGACATTGGTTTTACATTATTTACTCCAATCAAGGGGCGTATAGACAGTCTTACTGTATATATTTATAATGCAGAGACATGTACAAACATGTTGAGGTATAATACATGTATGTCAAGCTATCCTGGAGACCGGAAGTGGACGAAAATTGAGCCATAATGGTTGTTCAGCCGGCAATTTTGACCTACCCGACAATGGTTTATTACTTCTTACTTGGTCCACAGGTCCTATGGAATGATCTACGGCGAATAGTTATCAAGCACAGGCATTGACAAACGTTTTGAGGTATCACACATGTAGATCAAGCCTCCCTGAGGACCGGAAGGTGCCTATTACGGAGCTAAAATGGGATGCCAGGACCGTGACGGATATTCCGGGTAATAACGCATATTGGTTTTTCACATTTTTCTGGCTAACGAAGGGCTCCAGAAATACAAACTAAACATATATATTAAGCAGAGACCCCTGTGCACATATTTGTTAAGGTATTTGGTTATTCGGGTCGCCATGGGGACCGGAAGGGGGTGAAAACATAAGTAAACCGTTTTATTTTAACCTACCGCCGGACATTGGTTTTACATTATTTACTCCAATCAAGGGGCGTATAGACAGTCTTACTGTATATATTTATAAAGCAGAGACATGTACAAACATTTTGAGGTATAATACATGTATGTCAAGCTATCCTGGAGACCGGAAGTGGACAACAATTGAGCCATAATGGTTGTAC
Source organism: Bathymodiolus brooksi (assembly GCA_963680875.1). NCBI lineage: Eukaryota > Metazoa > Mollusca > Bivalvia > Mytilida > Modiolidae > Bathymodiolus > Bathymodiolus brooksi. Next base: position 97,144,875 of record OY804581.1, on the reverse strand, counting down.
AGCCGGCAATTTGACCTACCCGACCATGGTTTTTAACTTCTGACTTGGTCCACAGGTCCTATGGAATGATCTACGGGGAATAGTTATCAAGCAGAGGCATTGACAAACGTTTTGAGGTATCATACATATAGATCAAACCTCCCTGAGGACCGGAAGTTTCCTATTACGGAGCTAAAATGGGATGTCAGGACCGTGACGGATATTCCGGGTAATGACGCATATTGGTTTTTCTCATTTTTCTGGCTAACGAAGGGTTCCAGAAATAAAAACTAAACATATATATTAAGCAGAGACCCCTGCACACATATTTGTTAAGGTATTTGGTTATTCGGGTCGCCATGGGGACCGGCAGGGGGTGAAAACATAGGTAAACCGTTTTATTTTAACCTACGCCGGACATTGGTTTTACATTATTTACTCCAATCAAGAGGCGTATAGACAGTCTTACTGTATATATTTATAAAGCAGAGACATGTACAAACATTTTGAGGTATACTACATGTATGTCAAGCTATCCTGGAGACCGGAAGTGGACGACAATTGAGCCATAATGGTTGTACAGCCGGCAATTTTGACCTACCCGACCATGGTTTTTTACTTCTTACTTAGTCCACAGGTCCTATGGAATGATCTACGGGGAATAGTTATCAAGCAGAGGCATTGACAAACGTTTTGAGGTATCATACATGTAGATCAAACCTCCCTGAGGACCGGAAGTTTCCTATTACGGAGCTAAAATGGGATGTCAGGACCTTGACGGATATTCCGGGTAATGACGCATATTGGTTTTTCGCATTTTTCTGGCTAACGAAGGGCTCCAGAAATAAAAACTAAACATATATATTAAGCAGAGACCCCTGCGCACATATTTGTTAAGGTATTTGGTTATTCGGGCCGCCATGGGGACCGGAAGGGGTTGAAAACATAGGTAAACCGTTTTATTTTAACCTACGCCGGACATTGGTTTTACATTATTTACTCCAATCAAGGGGCGTATAGACAGTCTTACTGTATATATTTATAATGCAGAGACATGTACAAACATGTTGAGGTATAATACATGTATGTCAAGCTATCCTGGAGACCGGAAGTGGACGAAAATTGAGCCATAATGGTTGTTCAGCCGGCAATTTTGACCTACCCGACAATGGTTTATTACTTCTTACTTGGTCCACAGGTCCTATGGAATGATCTACGGCGAATAGTTATCAAGCACAGGCATTGACAAACGTTTTGAGGTATCACACATGTAGATCAAGCCTCCCTGAGGACCGGAAGGTGCCTATTACGGAGCTAAAATGGGATGCCAGGACCGTGACGGATATTCCGGGTAATAACGCATATTGGTTTTTCACATTTTTCTGGCTAACGAAGGGCTCCAGAAATACAAACTAAACATATATATTAAGCAGAGACCCCTGTGCACATATTTGTTAAGGTATTTGGTTATTCGGGTCGCCATGGGGACCGGAAGGGGGTGAAAACATAAGTAAACCGTTTTATTTTAACCTACCGCCGGACATTGGTTTTACATTATTTACTCCAATCAAGGGGCGTATAGACAGTCTTACTGTATATATTTATAAAGCAGAGACATGTACAAACATTTTGAGGTATAATACATGTATGTCAAGCTATCCTGGAGACCGGAAGTGGACAACAATTGAGCCATAATGGTTGTACAGCCGGCAATTTGACCTACCCGACCATGGTTTTTAACTTCTGACTTGGTCCACAGGTCCTATGGAATGATCTACGGGGAATAGTTATCAAGCAGAGGCATTGACAAACGTTTTGAGGTATCATACATATAGATCAAACCTCCCTGTGGACCGGAAGTTTCCTATTACGGAGCTAAAATGGGATGTCAGGACCGTGACGGATATTCCGGGTAATGACGCATATTGGTTTTTCTCATTTTTCTGGCTAACGAAGGGTTCCAGAAATAAAAACTAAACATATATATTAAGCAGAGACCCCTGCACACATATTTGTTAAGGTATTTGGTTATTCGGGTCGCCATGGGGACCGGCAGGGGGTGAAAACATAGGTAAACCGTTTTATTTTAACCTACGCCGGACATTGGTTTTACATTATTTACTCCAATCAAGAGGCGTATAGACAGTCTTACTGTATATATTTATAAAGCAGAGACATGTACAAACATTTTGAGGTATACTACATGTATGTCAAGCTATCCTGGAGACCGGAAGTGGACGAAAATTGAGCCATAATGGTTGTTCAGCCGGCAATTTTGACCTACCCGACCATGGTTTTTTACTTCTTACTTGGTCCACAGGTCCTATGGAATGATCTACGGGGAATAGTTATCAAGCAGAAGCATTGACAAACGTTTTGAGGTATCATACATGCAGATCAAGCCTCCCTGAGCACCGGAAGTTGCCTATTACGGAGCTAAATGGGATGCCAGGACCTTGACGGATATTCCGGGTAATAACGCATATTGGTTTTTTGCATTTTTCTGGCTAACGAAGGGCTCCAGAAATAAAAACTAAACATATATATTAAGCAGAGACCCCTGTGCACATATTTGTTAAGGTATTTGGTTATTCGGGTCGCCATGGGGACCGGAAGGGGGTGAAAACATAGGTAAACCGTTTTATTTTAACCTACGCCGGACATTGGTTTTACATTATTTACTCCAATCAAGGGGCGTATAGATAGTCTTACTGTATATATTTGTAAAGCAGAGACATGTACAAACATTTTGAGGTATAATACATGTATGTCAAGCTATCCTGGAGACCGGAAGTGGACGAAAATTGAGCCATAATGGTTGTACAGCCGGCAATTTTGACCTACCCGACCATGGTTTTTTACTTCTTACTTGGTCCACAGGTCCTATGGAATGATCTACGGGGAATAGTTATCAAGCAGGGACATTGACAAACGTTTTGAGGTATCATACATGTAGATCAAACCTCCCTGAGGACCGGAAGTTTCCTATTACGGAGCTAAAATGGGATGCCAGGACCGTGACGGATATTCCGGGTAATAACGCATATTGGTTTTTCGCATTTTTCTGGCTAACGAAGGGCTCCAGAAATAAAAACTAAACATATATATTAAGCAGAGACCCCTGCGCACATATTTGTTAAGGTATTTGGTTATTCGGGTCGTCATGGGGACCGGAAGGGGGTGAAAACATAGGTAAACCGTTTTATTTTAACCTACCGCCGGACATTGGTTTTACATTATTTACTCCAATCAAGGGGCGTATAGACAGTCTTACTGTATATATTTATAATGCAGAGACATGTACAAACATTTTGAGGTATAATACATGTATGTCAAGCTATCCTGGAGACCGGAAGTGGACGAAAATTGAGCCATAATGGTTGTTCAGCCGGCAATTTTGACCTACCCGACCATGGTTTTTTACTTCTTACTTGGTCCACAGGTCCTATGGAATGATCTACGGGGAATAGTTATCAAGCAGAAGCATTGACAAACGTTTTGAGGTATCATACATGCAGATCAAGCCTCCCTGAGCACCGGAAGTTGCCTATTACGGAGCTAAATGGGATGCCAGGACCTTGACGGATATTCCGGGTAATAACGCATATTGGTTTTTTGCATTTTTCTGGCTAACGAAGGGCTCCAGAAATAAAAACTAAACATATATATTAAGCAGAGACCCCTGTGCACATATTTGTTAAGGTATTTGGTTATTCGGGTCGCCATGGGGACCGGAAGGGGGTGAAAACATAGGTAAACCGTTTTATTTTAACCTACGCCGGACATTGGTTTTACATTATTTACTCCAATCAAGGGGCGTATAGATAGTCTTACTGTATATATTTGTAAAGCAGAGACATGTACAAACATTTTGAGGTATAATACATGTATGTCAAGCTATCCTGGAGACCGGAAGTGGACGAAAATTGAGCCATAATGGTTGTACAGCCGGCAATTTTGACCTACCCGACCATGGTTTTTTACTTCTTACTTGGTCCACAGGTCCTATGGAATGATCTACGGGGAATAGTTATCAAGCAGGGACATTGACAAACGTTTTGAGGTATCATACATGTAGATCAAACCTCCCTGAGGACCGGAAGTTTCCTATTACGGAGCTAAAATGAGATGCCAGGACCGTGACGGATATTCCGGGTAATAACGCATATTGGTTTTTCGCATTTTTCTGGCTAACGAAGGGCTCCAGAAATAAAAACTAAACATATATATTAAGCAGAGACCCCTGTGCACATATTTGTTAAGGTATTTGGTTATTCGGGTCGCCATGGGGACCGGAAGGGGGTGAAAACATAGGTAAACCGTTTTATTTTAACCTACCGCCGAACATTGGTTTTACATTATTTACTCCAATCAAGGGGCGTATAGACAGTCTTACTGTATATATTTATAAAGCAGAGACATGTACAAACATTTTGAGGTATAATACATGTATGTCAAGCTATCCTGGAGACCGGAAGTGGACGACAATTGAGCCATAATGGTTGTACAGCCGGCAATTTTGACCTACCCGACCATGGTTTTTTACTTCTTACTTGGTCCACAGGTCCTATGGAATGATCTACGGGGAATAGTTATCAGGCAGAAGCATTGACAAACGTTTTGAGGTATCATACATGCAGATCAAGCCTCCCTGAGGACCGGAAGTTTCCTATTACGGAGCTAAAATGGGATGCCAGGACCGTGACGGATATTCCGGGTAATAACGCATATTGGTTTTTCGCATTTTTCTGGCTAACGAAGGGCTCCAGAAATAAAAACTAAACATATATATTAAGCAGGGACCCCTGTGCACATATTTGTCAAGGTATTTGGTTATTCGGGTCGCCATGGGGACCGGAAGAGGGTGAAAACATAGGTAAACCATTTTATTTTAACCTACCGCCGGACATTGGTTTTACATTATTTACTCCAATCAAGGGGCGTATAGACAGTCTTACTGTATATATTTATAAAGCAGAGACATGTACAAACATTTTGAGGTATAATACATGTATGTCAAGCTATCCTGGAGACCGGAAGTGGACAAAAATTGAGCCATAATGGTTGTACAGCCGGCAATTTGACCTACCCGACCATGGTTTTTTACTTCTGACTTGGTCCACAGGTCCTATGGAATGATCTACGGGGAATAGTTATCAAGCAGAGGCATTGACAAACGTTTTGAGGTATCATACATGCAGGTCAAGCCTCCCTGAGGACCGGAAGTTGCCTATTACGGAGCTAAAATGGGATGCCAGGACCGTGACGGATATTCCGGGTAATAACGCATATTGGTTTTTCGCATTTTTCTGGCTAACGAAGGGCTCCAGAAATAAAAACTAAACATATATATTAAGCAGAGACCCCTGTGCACATATTTGTTAAGGTATTTGGTTATTCGGGTCGCCATGGGGACCGGAAGGGGGTGAAAACATAGGTAAACCGTTTTATTTTAACCTACGCCGGACATTGGTTTTACATTATTTACTCCAATCAAGGGGCGTATAGACAGTCTTACTGTATATATTTATAAAGCAGAGACATGTACAAACATTTTGAGGTATAATACATGTATGTCAAGCTATCCTGGAGACCGGAAGTGGACGACAATTGAGCCATAATGGTTGTACAGCCGGCAATTTTGACCTACCCGACCATGGTTTTTTACTTCTTACTTGGTCCACAGGTCCTATGGAATGATCTACGGGGAATAGTTATCAAGCAGAGGCATTGACAAACGTTTTGAGGTATCATACATGCAGGTCAAGCCTCCCTGAGGACCGGAAGTTGCCTATTACGGAGCTAAAATGGGATGCCAGGACCGTGACGGATATTCCGGGTAATAACGCATATTGGTTTTTCGCATTTTTCTGGCTAACGAAGGGCTCCAGAAATAAAAACTAAACATATATATTAAGCAGAGACCCCTGCGCACATATTTGTTAAGGTATTTGGTTATTCGGGTCGCCATGGGGACCGGAAGGGGGTGAAAACATAGGTAAACCGTTTTATTTTAACCTACCGCCGGACATTGGTTTTACATTATTTACTCCAATCAAGCGGCGTATAGACAGTCTTACTGTATATATTTATAAAGCAGAGACATGTACAAACATTTTGAGGTATAATACATGTATGTCAAGCTATCCTGGAGACCGGAAGTGGACAAAAATTGAGCCATAATGGTTGTACAGCCGGCAATTTGACCTACCCGACCATGGTTTTTTACTTCTGACTTGGTCCACAGGTCCTATGGAATGATCTACGGGGAATAGTTATCAAGCAGAGGCATTGACAAACGTTTTGAGGTATCATACATGCAGGTCAAGCCTCCCTGAGAACCGGAAGTTTCCTATTACGGAGCTAAAATGGGATGCCAGGACCGTGACGGATATTCCGGGTAATAACGCATATTGGTTTTTCGCATTTTTCTGGCTAACGAAGGGCTCCAGAAATAAAAACTAAACATATATATTAAGCAGAGACCCCTGCGCACATATTTGTTAAGGTATTTGGTTATTCGGGCCGCCATGGGGACCGGAAGGGGTTGAAAACATAGGTAAACCGTTTTATTTTAACCTACGCCGGACATTGGTTTTACATTATTTACTCCAATCAAGGGGCGTATAGACAGTCTTACTGTATATATTTATAATGCAGAGACATGTACAAACATTTTGAGGTATAATACATGTATGTCAAGCTATCCTGGAGACCAGAAGTGGACGAAAATTGAGCCATAATGGTTGTTCAGCCGGCAATTTTGACCTACCCGACCATGGTTTTTTACTTCTTACTTGGTCCACAGGTCCTATGGAATGATCTACGGGGAATAGTTATCAAGCAGAGGCATTGACAAACGTTTTGAGGTATCATACATGCAGATCAAGCCTCCCTGAGCACCGGAAGTTGCCTATTACGGAGCTAAATGGAATGCCAGGACCTTGACGGATATTCCGGGTAATAACGCATATTGGTTTTTCGCATTTTTCTGGCTAACGAAGGGCTCCAGAAATAAAAACTAAACATATATATTAAGCAGAGACCCCTGTGCACATATTTGTTAAGGTATTTGGTTATTCGGGTCGCCATGGGGACCGGAAGGGGGTGAAAACATAGGTAAACCGTTTTATTTTAACCTACCGCCGGACATTGGTTTTACATTATTTACTCCAATCAAGAGGCGTATAGACAGTCTTACTGTATATATTTATAAAGCAGAGACATGTACAAACATTTTGAGGTATAATACATGTATGTCAAGCTATCCTGGAGACCGGAAGTGGACGACAATTGAGCCATAATGGTTGTACAGCCGGCAATTTTGACCTACCCGACCATGGTTTTTTACTTCTTACTTGGTCCACAGGTCCTATGGAATGATCTACGGGGAATAGTTATCAAGCAGAGGCATTGACAAACGTTTTGAGGTATCATACATGCAGGTCAAGCCTCCTTGAGGACCGGAAGTTGTCTATTACGGAGCTAAAATGGGATGCCAGGACCGTGACGGATATTTCGGGTAATAACGCATATTGGTTTTTCGCATTTTTCTGGCTAACGAAGGGCTCCAGAAGTAACAGGACATTATGCATGCAAAGGGAAGGGAAGGGGAAGCGAAGGGAAAGGGAAGGGGAAAGAAGGGGAAGGGGAAGGGAAGGGAAGGGAAGGGGAAGGGGAAGGGAAGGGGAACGGAATGGAAAGGGAAGGGGAAGGGGAAGGGAAGGGAAGGGGGAGGGGAAGTGAATGAAGGGGGAAGGAAAGGGAAGGGCAAGGGAAAGGAAGGGATATTGTGTTCCAAAAACTCAAATTATTTGACTTTCCAATCTTTTGATCTAGAGCTACCTGATGAATGTTATTCCAGAAACGTTCATGTGCACTAAATTTGATATCTACGTTTTTATTACCTCTTTTTAGCAATGTAGCTATCAGAATGTTTTCCTTGAAAACAAGATACACTCATTGTTTAATATGATAGATACAAAATGTATGTAAAATTTCCAGGTAAATTAGTTACCTGTATCTCTTATGAAAATTATGTGTACAGAACTAAGTCAGATTGATAAAAGGTACATTCATGTAGGTTTTTTTTTTCTTTTTGATATTTTTTTTTACGATTGGTTTGTTTTGTTTTGTATTTGTTTGTTTTTGATAACAGATTAATATCTAATTTTATTTCTGTTTTTTTTATGTTTTAAGGATATAACTTCAGAATGGCCTACAAATTTATACATGTTGGAATAACAGTAGTACTTTAGGGTGCCTGCATCCTAATTTCTTATGTACATTTATCTCTATTCTTTATCAATAAATGTTTAGAGGTTTGCGTTTGTATTGAATCGGGGCCTTGATGGGAGAGAGATCTAACGAGCTGCCTACACCTCATTTATCTTTCACTGCACTGTTCATCACTTGGATGATGTACTCAGCCTTTAGAAAGTAGATTGCCAGATGCTGGTACAACATATGAAAATGTCTGTAATGTCATTGAATATAGCTCAAATACATATTTTGCATCATGCTGGTATGTTTTGTAAGTACAGATACTTTTATCACACATACTTGTCAATTTAATAATTAAATAACAGCATACATGATAATATCTCACACACAAAGTATCTTAACGCAAGTTATTTCTTAAAGATTTTTTTGAAAAACTCAGACAGGTATGGTGGAACATTAGCATACATATACATGTAATACAATATAATATATAAGACTAGAGGAATATATTTTAGAAATCAACCAATCAGCAACAACAATTGCCTGTGGTGGACATGTTTGTTAACAGATCGGGACGAATTGAGCAACCTTTATAGAGGGCCTTCCATAGCTGATACCTATCAAGTTTCGGTTCATTTGGCCAAGCGGTTTCGACGGAACTATAGTAATCAATGCTTCATTTGTTAAAAACCTCGGCATGTTTTTCGACAGGACATTATGCATGCAAAAATAAGCAAGTGCAATTACAAAGTCATGCTACTTTCAAGTTCGCAATATCGGACGTAATCGATCGTACATAAGATGCGTGCAAAACATTAGTTTGCTCGCTTATAACGTCACGTTTGGACTATGGCAACGCTTTGTTGTATAGAGTAAATACCCAACATAATCTCGAAGCTATAGCGTGTTCAAAATACAGCAGCTAGATTGATAACCCGTGGCAAGAAACATGATCACATTACATCAGTTATCATGTCTCTTCACTGGCTTCCGGTGCAGTATCGTTTCCAATGCAAATTATTATTATAAACTTTCAAAGCTCTTCATGGCCAAGCTCCGATATATCTTAGGGAAATTGTCAGTTGTTATCAACCATAAAGGTCGTTACGGTAAGAGAACGCCATGACGATTCAACAACCACGTGTAAGGACAAAAACTTATAGTGATAAACGATTTGACAAGACAACTTCCACATTTTGGAATAATCTGCCTAGTGAAACCCAAAATGAACAGTCCCTTGAAATTTTTAAGAAAAATGTTAAAACTTATCTTTTTAGAATTGCTTATTATGATTTATTGTAAACTTACTACGCTGACAGCTTTACATGTTTTTCAAGAATCTCTAAATTTACATTTATCATTCCCCCTTTGTATTGTATTGGTAATGTATAAATTTGTAAACCTTTAAAGTCTGAGCATGTAGTAAACAAATATTCCGTATTATAGATTTGGTCATACTTTTTTTAACCACCATTAACCTATATAATTCCAATTGTCATTTTAGCCGTTTAATATTATATGCATACTTTTGAATTGTTTAGCTTATGTGAGGGAATCAATGTTAACCCTTCCCTTCCCCTTCTTTCCCTTCCCTTGCCTTCCCCTTCCCCTTCCCTTCACATATCACCAAGAATAATTTGTAATATCCATAATAGCTAAACTTATTTAAAATTGCCTTTTTAGATTTATCATAAAATGTAGTACCAATAATTTCAGAAATAAACTCTACTGTTATTATTTTGTTATCCTTAAATGTGTATGCAAATACAGGTACACTCCTTGATTTTAATTCCTTTTTTTTTCAGTTCAGGTACATGTACATGTAGTACACAATTTGACATTTTTCGTATCATTAATAATATTATAAAGTAGGAACCGTAGAAGAAAAATCAAAGAAAGGAATTTATTGATAAATAACATAAACACATAGCAGTGAATGCATGCTGGCTTATCATAACAAATGCTGGACCTGATCTACCACAGCACCATCTGTAATCAAGTGGGGATAATTTTCACCAATGTTCCCCATTGTTATTTAGTATTTGATATTGTATTTCACATTGTGACTTTATATAATAGTATATTGTTAGATACACAAATGTATCTAGAGGGTTAAACATTGTAGATTTAAGAAATAATTCATGCCGGCCATACTTTATTGTTATTCAAATATGGGTAGGCATTATATTCATGAATATTTAACCCTGAGCGATTTATTGTATGGCTGGCATGAATTATTTCGATTCTAATAGGACAAATACCGTAATTTTAAAATTTAAGGCGGTCAAGGTGATGCGCTGGTAGTGGCTATTCCATCAATCTCCTACGCTACGGAATTTTAAAAATGGTAAAATTGGGAATTAAGAGATTGAAAGCGAAATTGTGGATTAAAATACCGAAAAGAATTTTATTGACAAGGTTCAATATAAATTTTATTATAGGATTAAGCGCATTTTTTCTGGAGTTTATTTATGTATAACCTGGACCAATTCACTCACAAACAAATAAAAGTCCGAAGACTTTTATGTAAGTTTGTGAGTGACTTGGTCCAGGTTATACATCAATAAACTCTGGAAAAAATGCGTTTAATCCTTATAATTCTGTAACTAAGTATTTTTTTTTTTTCATTTGTTTTGAAAATTTATCTTTGGGGATCCCCAGTACGCAAACAAGTAAAATGCTCACAAAATTGTAAAATAAATCAGTAATCAGCTTGTGTCAATCAGCGTCCCTTGTAAACAACGTCACAGGATGACGATATATTACAAAAGTCAAAGTCAATAGATGGTTGTCTTTTCCGGAATTTTTTTTTATATCAACAATACAAGCTTTTTTTTTCATTGGCATTTATTTTTTTTATTTCATATCAAACAATAAACATTGTTTCTTTTATCTTTTTTTATTATCATTACGTAAAAAGTAGTCCGGTGAACATCGTCTCTCGAAAAATAAACTGACAAAAACCCTGCCTCCATAAGTGCTTATATCAGGCGGGGTTTTTGTCAGAGTATAGGATTTCTAATTATGTAAATCATATAAGAATTATTTAATTTTAACTTCATTTATTTCAACAATTTTTAGATAAACAATAATAGAAAATCGCTAACCATGAAGAATTTTCTGAAAATAGTCAGTGTTTATGTAGGTGCTTTTTTTTTTAGCTTAGCACGCATGTGTGGCCTATATTTGATTGTTATTCAAATATGCCTTTATTTGTATACCGAATACGGGACGTCATATTAGAATCCTTATTAAATAGATCCCTGGTAGTAAACTTATCTTTGGCAAGAGGTCGGGGTTCGATTCCTCGCCAGGGAGACAAGGAAGACATAGTTGACTTGTAGAATTCTATAAGTTTATAAATGTACAAAAACAAAATTGATACTGTCTTTTTTGTGAATCTGTGGTTTTGGCAGTTTATTTCATATTAATTTGAAAATAGATTTAAATTTGCAGATTTTTATAGAATTGTTAAATCTTTAGCTTCAGCATTTGATTGATTTGTGAATACAGTTTTTTCTTGTGATATATTGTTGAATTGTAATACCTTGTAAAGAAATAATAACTGTTTAGTAATTGTGTGATGTGATAGTAGCATTATTCAAATATGTCAATCTGGCATTTTGGGGTCCCTTTTATAAACAATGACATTAACAATGTCCCCAGATGTCTAGAGATAGGGGCGTAAAAACACAACATTTTTTTATTATTTTTTTATTTTTCTATAGATTCTCTGTCATGTAATTGAAGTTGCATTTATAATTTTAAATAAAGCATCCCTTGATCTTGAATGTTCAAAAACATGTAAAGATTTCCTTGCTTGGATTCCGTATTGTCTACAATGTTCTTGGCATTCTTTTAATTCTTTACTTTCCTTTATATCTTTGAAAATCTGGAAAAAAATAAAATAAATAAAATGTGCATTTATACAGTAAAATAAAAAATCTTGAAAACAATCTCACTTGATACAAAAAATATTGCTCAGTCTAGAAACTGGATTGGTCTACTGTAGTAATTCAGCCATACAAACTGAGCTGGAAATAAATAGTATGAACTAAGTGTATTAGATGGTGGATATCAATGAAATTAAAAAAAAAAAAAAAATAGAGTCTCATCTGAGTCTGAATTAAAATCATGTCCTTCACAATTTTCATATCAGATGATGTTCATGTCATTTAGTAGTAGCAATGCATGTGACACTAGTGGAGCAGGAACTGCTTATCCTTCCAGAGTTCAACCCCAGTTTTTTGTAGGTTTAGGGTATTTAATGCCACTTTCAACAAGTTTTTAGTAGGTTTGTGTTGCTAAACCTTTAGTTTTCTGTGTTGTGTTTTGTAAACCATTGTTCATCTTTTTGTCCTTTTTCTTTTGCCATTGTATTGTCCATCCTTATTCAATTGACGTCTTTGGATCGTAAACCCCTTTGATATTTTCAAACATTTCTTGCTCACCTGGTTTTTTTAATTTACTGTTGGATTCAAATGCAAGCAAGTTTACAGTTTCTGAGACAAGAATTCTCACTCGCCACCATGTTTTTCACCTGAACCAGACTAGATTAGAAATCTTTGTTGAAGACTTCACTTACATCATTTGTACTACATGTACGTAACAAATCATTTGGACCTGTAGTCTCGATGGTGATGAATTATAGTTACAGCCTATCAGGGGAAAAAATTGTCCATGGTGGAAATGTTTTTAACTGGATCATGATGAAATGGTAAATCTTTGTTAATTGTAGAAGTATTTACCTGGTTTTTACCGGTCAGTTTTATTAGTGGAGGAAACCAGAGTACCCGGAGAACACCATCAACCTGTCGTAAGTCACTGACCAACGTTATCACATAATGTTGTACCGAGTACACCTTGCCATGAATGGGGTTCGAACTCACAACTTTAGTGATGATAGGTACTGATTGCACAGGTTAAGTTGTAAATGGGGAATTTAATCAAACTATCATACGATTACAACCTTATTTACCTGGTACCATCTAATACTAGTATACCTGTACATACCTGGTTTTGTTTAGTAGAACTCTCTAAAGACTCTAATCTTAAGTCCCCTGGTTTATTTGATAAATATAAAATGGCTGGTGCTGATGATAATATGGCTGAACTTATTGCATTATTGTCTGGTTGTATAAAAAGCTTAATGTCTTCATACAGCTAAAACAAATGTAATTCCATTATAAACGAGAACAAGAAAAAAATCATTATAAACAAGAATTCCATTCATTTGTACAAAAAGGGAAGTAACTCTACAAAAGAAAACATCTTTAACTAGAGGCTCCCAGGAGCCTGTATAGCTCACCAATTAACAAATGTAGCCTTCGTCATTGCAGACCCCTTCTACAAAAAAATGTGGGCAGGGGTTCCCCCTTTAATGCAAGTTATCAAAATTGTTGTAAAAAAACATATATGTCAATGATTCTCAAAATTTAGCTTTTCCGACATTTTGTAATAGAGTTGCTTCCCTTTGATTATTTGAGTAACCAAAAGCAGTGAGTCAACAAAAAAATGCATTTCAAGAGGAATAACTCTTCACAGCTGTCGCACATTTTTAACTGTGGGAAATTTTTTGTAGATCTTGACATGCTGAACATTTTTGCAGTTTAAACTTTCCCTCTATCTCTAATAGTTTTTGAGATATAAGATGATAGTATTAAAATTGAGAACATTTTGATGAAAAAAGGGCAATAACTCCAAAATGGGTAATTGGATTTACTTCAAAATTGCAGGGTAGGAAGATCTTGACATGCTGCAAATTTTTGCAATTTAAACTTAACCTTTATCTCTTATAGTTTTTGAAATATAAGATGAAAAGTATTAATTTTTTTCTATAAATTTGATGAAAAAAGGGCAAGAACTCCAAGATGGGTAATCAGATTTATTTCAAAATTGCAGGTAAAAAAAAAAATGGATCGAAGGGTCGAACCGCCAGACACATTTTTGGAAGAGAACCATCCAAAGACTATTTCATCAAAATTTTGTTCTTATTGAGCAAATGGTTTCAGACAAAAAGATTTTTATGGGAATTTCCCATAGGGTCCTATGTTAAATTAAGTTCGGCTGTGGCTGCCATCTTGAAATGCCGGACACAATTATGGAAGAGAACCACTCAAGAATCATTTCAGCAAAGTTTGGTTGAGATTGGCTCTGTAGTTTCAGAGGAGAAGATTTTTTTTTAATTCCATCCCCCCTTTTTTCTAATTTGCATAATCGGTCAAAATCGAGAAATTTAATCCCGTAATATATGTTAAAAAGCTCATCATTATGCTTATACAGTTCAAATTTGGGCACTTTCTGGCTTAAAATAGAGCAGTTTTGGCCATTTGAAGAAATTTCTATTTTTAGTAATGGCGGCCATCTTGGATACAGGACGGTGCTGACGGACACAATTTTGAAAGGGGATCACCTAAGGATCATTTCAGCAAAGTTTGGTTGAGATTGGCTCAGTAGTTTCAGAGGAGAAGATTTTTTTAAATTTCATCCCCCCTTTTTTCTAATTTGCATAATCGGTCAAAATCGGCAAAATTTCAAAGTTCATAAAAAATCCCGTAATATATGTTAAAAAGTTCATCATTATGCTTATACAGTTCAAATTTGGGCACTTTCTGGCTTAAAATAGAGCAGTTTTGGCCAATTGAAGAAATTTCTATTTTTAGTAATGGCGGCCATCTTGGATACAGGACGGCGCTGACGGACACAATTTTGAAAGGAGACCACCTAAGGATCATTTCAGCAAAGTTTGGTTGAGATTGGCTCAATAGTTTCAGAGGAGAAGATTTTTTTCAATTTCATCCCCCCTTTTTTCTAATTTGCATAATCGGCAAAAATTTCAAAGTTCATAAAAAATCCCGTAATATATGTTAAAAAGCTCATCATTATGCTTATACATTTCAAATTTGGGCACTTTCTGGCTTAAAATAGAGCAGTTTTGGTCATTTGAAGAAATTTCTATTTTTAGTAATGGCGGCCATCTTGGATACAGGACGGCGCTGAGGAGAAGATTTTTTTTTAATTTCATCCCCCTTTTTTTCTAATTTGCATAATCGGTCAAAATGGGTAATGGGATTTACTTCAAAATTGCAGGGTAGGTAGATCTTGATATGCTGCACATTTTTGCAATAAACTTAACATCTATCTCTAAATAGTTTCTGAAATATAAGACGAAAAGTATTAAAATGAAAAAAAAAATTGATGAAAAAAGGGCAATAACTCCAAGATGGGTAATCAAATTTACTTCAAAATTGCAGGGTAGGTAGATCTTGACATGCTGAACATGTTTGCAGTTTCAACTTACCATCTGTCTCTTATAGTTTTTGATTTAAAGGACAAAAAGTATTAAAATTTTGAAAATTTGATGAAAAAAGGGAAATAACTCCAAAATGAGTAATGGGATTTACTTCAAAATTGCAGGGTAGGTAGATCTTGATATGCCGCACATTTTTGCAATTTAAAGTTAACCTTTATCTCTTATAGTTTTTGAAATATAAGACGAAAAGTATTAAAATTTTACAAATTTGATGAAAAAAGGGCAATAACTCCAAGATGGGTAATCAGATTTACTTCAAAATTGCAGGGTAGGTAGATCTTGATGTGCTGATCATTTTTACCCCCTGTCAGATTTTTTATATTATTAACGGTTTTTGAGTTATTACCAAAAACCTGCAATTTTACCATATGTTCTATTTTTAGTAACAGCGGCCATGTTGGTTGGTGCACTGCATCACCAGACACAACTTTGAAACTAGACACCCTAGTAATGATTCTGACCAAGTTTGGTTTCCATTGGTCTAGTACTTTCAGAGGAGAAGATTTTTGAAAAAGTTTACGACGTACGATGGACGACGGACGGACGACAAGTGATGGCAATAGCTCACATGACCCTTTGGGTCAGGTGAGCTAAAAAGGAAAATGCCTACCTTTTGTCATTTAAAACAATTTCCCTAAACCCAAACAGTTATCCTATGACATGGAGTAATTTTGTATTTTTTTTGGACAAAAAAAGGAGAAATACTGACATGAAACCTTTTTAATTTGTAACAATGTGAAATTGTTTTAAAATTATCCACCAAACAAAACTAAAGACATAACGTACCATCCAGGTAGTCTGAAATTAAATGACCCAATGAAAAAAATCCCATATCATGAATCTGTGAAAAGGGCAAAACATGAAAAAAAATTGTTTAAAGGACCTGATCATGAGCAGCCATTTAATCACAAAGGGCAATTCATAGTCGAGTTACAATAAAACAAAAAAGTTTATGATGCGCACATTATGTCGGTTAGCGTTATAATGTTTAACAGGTTTTTTTTTAACAATATTGCAGTTATATTGTGGCCATTCAGTTCTAATGGAGGAGGAAACTTTATCACATAATGTTGTATCAAGTACACCTCGCCATGAGCAGGAATTGAACTCACAACATTAGTGGTGATAGGCACAGACTGCATAGGTAGTTGTAAATCCAGTCCCTCACATTATGCATTGCCCATTGATAATTCTTTTGAAACTTGATTGCTTTCGTTACAATATCAAAACAGAATGATAGTACAAATACTAGATTTTAAATATGTGTTTTTATGATCTTTCTCATCAATATAGATTTGGATGATTACATAAATTTTTTTAAATAGATCTATCATGCCATTTTCACAATGAACTGAAGAATTAAAAAGGTAGAGAGATAATTTTAACTTATTGAAAAATGAAGTAAGAAATAATGTAAAAAAAAATGATGTAGAATAAAATTATGATATGATATGGAATCAGTGTTACACATTTATGTTCACATCTTAGACATGACTTATATTTTATGCTGTTTCCAGATCTGTGGTATAGGGTCAATCAGGAGAGTACTAGACAATGGGGGATTAGCGATCACCGAGAAATGTGATAAAACTGCTCTTCCAATTGTCAGACACTACATTCCCATCAAAATAACTGCCAACTTCTGTACTATGTCTACTAGGTTAAAATCTAATTTTAAAAAGTCTGTCGTAGCAATATGATATTTTACCTGCCGAGTAATCACCAAATTACTCCTGAGCTATGTCTGATAGGTCAAAATTTTATTTCAAAAAGGCTGCAGCGATATGATATTTTACCTGGCGAGTAATCGCCAAATTTCTCCTGTGCTATGTCTGATAGGTCAAAATCTAATTTCAAAAAGTCTGCAGCGATATGATATTTTACCTGCCGAGTAATCACCAAATTACTCCTGAGCTATGTCCGATAGGTCAAAATCTAATTTCAAAAAGTCTGCAGCAATATGATATTTTACCTGACGAGTAATCGCCAAATTACTCCTGTGCTATGTCTGATAGGTCAAAATCTAATTTCAAAATGTCTGTAGCAATATGATATTTTACCTGCCGAGTAATCGCCAAATTTTTCCCAAATTCGTAGGCTGCTGCTTGATATGATTCTTTGTGTCCAACTAACAACAAGGCAGACTGACAACTGTTGGCTAATAAACTTCCTGATGTTAAATATGTTTGTTCTAACCAATCAGTAAACTGAAGCTTTGTCTTTAAACATTGTTTATCTTTCAAATTTCTAAGTTTTGTAAACTCTGCCTCCATTGAATGTCCAATCGCACGTGAAATATTTTCCACTACCTGAAATAGATTGATTGAATGATGGATTATTGCTTGGTTTGGTTTATGGTGTTTAATGCCACTTTCAACAATATTTCAGTTATATCGTGGCGGTCAGTTTTATTGATGGAGGAAACTGGAGTACCTGGATATAAACCACTGACCTGTCGCAAGTCACTGAAAAACTCATAACAAGAGCAAAGTTTACAAAACAATAAATGCAAAACTATGAATAAATTTAAATTAATCAAAAATCTACTGAATTAATAGAAATCACACCATACATATGCGTTCTTATATTATAATAAACATAGCGATTCCCTCTATCAATACATACATGTATATTTGCCTAATATGGGTTACAATATAAGTTTCAATAAATCCAAAGGTTCTTTTCCAAAATATAAATACATAAATTTATACGTTTATTTTTGTCTGTACATGTACATAAACGTGGAATTTTAATATGAGATACAAAACATCTAGATGTAACCTATAAGATGAGTGTTTGTAACAGAGAAGTGAATAAGTGATTGTTGTTTAACAGAGAAATGAGTGAGTGATTGTTGTTTAACAGAGAAGTGAGTGAGTGATTGTTGTTTAACAGAGAAGTGAGTGAGTGATTGTTGTTTAACAGAGAAGTGAGTGAGTGATTGTTGTTTAACAGAGAAGTGAGTGAGTGATTGTTGTTTAACAGAGAAGTGAGTGAGTGATTGTTGTTTAACAGAGAAGTGAGTGAGTGATTGTTGTTTAACAGAGAAGTGAGTGAGTGATTGTTGTTTAACAGAGAAGTGAGTGAGTGATTGTTGTTTAACAGAGAAGTGAGTGAGTGATTGTTGTTTAACAGAGAAGTGAGTGAGTGATTGTTGTTTAACAGAGAAGTGAGTGAGTGATTGTTGTTTAACAGAGAAGTGAGTGAGTGATTGTTGTTTAACAGAGAAGTGAGTGAGTGATTGTTGTTTAACAGAGAAGTGAGTGAGTGATTGTTGTTTAACAGAGAAGTGAGTGAGTGATTGTTGTTTAACAGAGAAGTGAGTGAGTGATTGTTGTTTAACAGAGAAGTGAGTGAGTGATTGTTGTTTAACAGAGAAGTGAGTGAGTGATTGTTGTTTAACAGAGAAGTGAGTGAGTGATTGTTGTTTAACAGAGAAGTGAGTGAGTGATTGTTGTTTAACAGAGAAGTGAGTGAGTGATTGTTGTTTAACAGAGAAGTGAGTGAGTGATTGTTGTTTAACAGAGAAGTGAGTGAGTGATTGTTGTTTAACAGAGAAGTGAGTGAGTGATTGTTGTTTAACAGAGAAGTGAGTGAGTGATTGTTGTTTAACAGAGAAGTGAGTGAGTGATTGTTGTTTAACAGAGAAGTGAGTGAGTGATTGTTGTTTAACAGAGAAGTGAGTGAGTGATTGTTGTTTAACAGAGAAGTGAGTGAGTGATTGTTGTTTAACAGAGAAGTGAGTGAGTGATTGTTGTTTAACAGAGAAGTGAGTGAGTGATTGTTGTTTAACAGAGAAGTGAGTGAGTGATTGTTGTTTAACAGAGAAGTGAGTGAGTGATTGTTGTTTAACAGAGAAGTGAGTGAGTGATTGTTGTTTAACAGAGAAGTGAGTGAGTGATTGTTGTTTAACAGAGAAGTGAGTGAGTGATTGTTGTTTAACAGAGAAGTGAGTGAGTGATTGTTGTTTAACAGAGAAGTGAGTGAGTGATTGTTGTTTAACAGAGAAGTGAGTGAGTGATTGTTGTTTAACAGAGAAGTGAGTGAGTGATTGTTGTTTAACAGAGAAGTGAGTGAGTGATTGTTGTTTAACAGAGAAGTGAGTGAGTGATTGTTGTTTAACAGAGAAGTGAGTGAGTGATTGTTGTTTAACAGAGAAGTGAGTGAGTGATTGTTGTTTAACAGAGAAGTGAGTGAGTGATTGTTGTTTAACAGAGAAGTGAGTGAGTGATTGTTGTTTAACAGAGAAGTGAGTGAGTGATTGTTGTTTAACAGAGAAGTGAGTGAGTGATTGTTGTTTAACAGAGAAGTGAGTGAGTGATTGTTGTTTAACAGAGAAGTGAGTGAGTGATTGTTGTTTAACAGAGAAGTGAGTGAGTGATTGTTGTTTAACAGAGAAGTGAGTGAGTGATTGTTGTTTAACAGAGAAGTGAGTGAGTGATTGTTGTTTAACAGAGAAGTGAGTGAGTGATTGTTGTTTAACAGAGAAGTGAGTGAGTGATTGTTGTTTAACAGAGAAGTGAGTGAGTGATTGTTGTTTAACAGAGAAGTGAGTGAGTGATTGTTGTTTAACAGAGAAGTGAGTGAGTGATTGTTGTTTAACAGAGAAGTGAGTGAGTGATTGTTGTTTAACAGAGAAGTGAGTGAGTGATTGTTGTTTAACAGAGAAGTGAGTGAGTGATTGTTGTTTAACAGAGAAGTGAGTGAGTGATTGTTGTTTAACAGAGAAGTGAGTGAGTGATTGTTGTTTAACAGAGAAGTGAGTGAGTGATTGTTGTTTAACAGAGAAGTGAGTGAGTGATTGTTGTTTAACAGAGAAGTGAGTGAGTGATTGTTGTTTAACAGAGAAGTGAGTGAGTGATTGTTGTTTAACAGAGAAGTGAGTGAGTGATTGTTGTTTAACAGAGAAGTGAGTGAGTGATTGTTGTTTAACAGAGAAGTGAGTGAGTGATTGTTGTTTAACAGAGAAGTGAGTGAGTGATTGTTGTTTAACAGAGAAGTGAGTGAGTGATTGTTGTTTAACAGAGAAGTGAGTGAGTGATTGTTGTTTAACAGAGAAGTGAGTGAGTGATTGTTGTTTAACGCCAAATGAGAAATATTTCAGCTATATCATAGTGAATACAAGTTACATCCGAGGAGATGATGATGATAATGTGCACTTTGTACTAGACCAACACGCTGAGTTGGATTTTTATAGAGCTGGCTCAATGAAACAACTGTCTGTAGGTAGACATGTCTTTCCACGCCAACACACAACCTGATCCCAAGCCAACCAGTCTTTGCTCTTACTCCTTCAGGCCTCTACATTAACATTTTGTTTAACTTGTCCCTTCGGACAACTAACTAAAAAAAGTACTTGTCCGACTCAATCTTTTTGTTGTCCAAATTTTTTTAATATAAATTAGAAAATCTAGAGAATAATTATCAGCAATTTGTGTAAAACGTTTTGGTTATTATCTCACAAACAATATTGCGTCCTGTCATTATTAATACACAGACATTATGATTATGACATCTTTAATCGACAAATTAACATACACTTAGAGTAGACATAAGTCATAAAGTCATTGGTATCAAACGATGCCATCATGGTATGAGTGTCTAATCATCAATTTCTAAGTTTGGTTGTCGAATAGCAGGCCCATCTAAGCTGTAATCGTATAATGTGGATTGAATCCAGGATGTTTTGAACGTCGTTGTTCACCATCTATTGAATGCAGATTGTGTATCAAAATCAGCTACCGAATGTCCCTCAATGGAAATTAACATCAGACACCTTAACATTTCTGGTTGAATTGAGCTCCGCCGCTTGTTGTAAATCCGTACTTTCTAAGATCAGGGGATATAGATCCATGCTGATGGACATTTTATTTACGCTTCCAGGGAATTATTGTTGTAGGGGAAGGAAACACTATAAACAAATCTATTTCTATTTCATTATAATTACTTAATGCCAGTTGTCGCTTAATCAAATCGCTGAAAAGATACGGATCAAGTATATGTTCGGAAGATCTCTTGGTTCACCGTTATAATTAGCGATAGTGTACTTCAATGGAAGCCAATATTTTTAAACACATTACAATAATTATTTACGAAGCTTATGTCTGTAAAAATGACAAAGCAACACATTTTTATCATAGCAAATAACCTTCAAAAGGTAGGACAGTCATTTTTAGCTCGCCTGTACGAAGTACAGGAAGTGAGCTAATGTCATCACCTGTGCGTCATCGTCGGCGTCCAATGTTAACGTTTGCGTTTAGGCCCAATGTAGACAAACTACTTTGCCCAGGTTGATGAAACTTCACATGTGAGTTTGTCGTGGACAGATAAAAACATTGCACACAAATGTAGGTCACCGTGACCTACTATTTCTGCCAAAATGACTTCGACATTTTTGCGTTAACGTTTGCATTTAGGTCCAATGTAGACAAACTACTTGGCCCAGGTTGATGAAACTTCACATGTGAGTTTGTCGTGGGCAGTTAAAAACATCGCACACAAATGTAGGTCACCATGACCCACTATTTCTGCCCGAATGACTTCGAAATTTTTGCGTTAACGTTTGCGTTTAGGTCCAATGTAGACAAACTACTTGGTCCAGGTTGATGAAACTTCACATGTGAGTTTGTCGTGGACAGTTAAAAACATCGCACACAAATGTAGGTCACCATGACCCACTATTTCTGCCCGAATGACTTCGACATTTTTGCGTTAACGTTTGCGTTTAGGTCCAATGTAGACAAACTACTTGGTCCAGGTTGATGAAACTTCACATGTGAGTTTGTAAATGGTTTTCTTTTGGCTAAACTGAAGTATTGTTCTTAACCAAATTAAACACTAACCACATGGTTATGACATTCACATATAACTATAGATTGCACAGGCGAGCTGGATGGTCTGCCTTGCGACCAGCTATTTTTTCACAACAAGTACAAGAAATGTAGATCTGGTATCACGGTTGTCCGACGGGACGTCGGACAACCGTGATACCAGATCTATATTTCTTGTACTTGTCCGACATCAGTTTTCACTGGTACTGGACAATCAGACAAACGTTAATGTCGAGGCCTGTACTTAAATCTGCTTGCGTAAGAGGACAAGTAGCAAATACCAATTTTATAGTATTTGGTTTGACCCAACTAGGACACAAACCCTCGATCTACCACACTTGAGACGAGCATGCTTACCATTATAAAACAAAATGGAATACATGTATATGTACATGCTTAAGCAACTTGTAACAAGCATCATGTGGCTACAGCTTAAATTTTAATCCAGTATCAGTATTTGAATTATATCACATATTTAAAATAGGAACAATGTAACCAATTTCACTATTCTTTGACATGAGAAGTTTGACAATTTGATTACAGAATCATGGTCTACCTGTGTATTATTTAGACTAGCTAACTCAGTACAGGCATTAGCCAATAAGAAATCTCCCGTCAAGGTTGCCATTTTGTTTCCCGATTCCATATCTTCCATAATACTATCTGTAGGACTGAAGTCTGATAAGTTTACTACTCCTTTATGTATTAGACAGGCTGTATAAATCATCTCCGTTATCTCAGCTAATGTTCTCTGACTAAAGAGATAAATAATACACAGACTATTAAAAGTGAGTGAGTGAGTGAGTGTTGTTTAACGCCAACTCAGCAATTTTTCAGCTATATTTTGTGAGAACAAGTTAATTTTCAATGAGATGATGATGAGGTCCACTTTCTACTAGACCAACACACTTAGTTGGATTTTTTCATAGTGCTAACTCACTGAAACAACAGTCTGTGGATAGACATGTCACCCCACTCTGACACATTATCTCGATTCAGAGCCAACCAGTCTTTGTTCTTTCTCCTTAATTGCTTAGTGGAGAAGCAAAAAATGCCAATTTTATAGTCTTTGGTTTGACCTGATCGGGGCTCAAACTCACGATCTACTGCACTAGAGGCAGGCACGCTAACCATTACCCCACCGATGCTGTTCATAGACTAATAAGGTTGGTTGGTTTATGGTCTTTAATGCCACTTTCATCATTATTTCAGCAATATCATGGCGGTTAGTTTTATTGGTTGAGGAAACCAGAGAAAACCACTGACCTGTCACAAGCTACTGACACACTTTATCACATAATGTTGTATTGAATACACCTCGTCATGAACTGGGTTTGAACTCACAGTGATAGGCACTGATTCAACAAATTTGATTTGAATCCTGCAGGACAATTTTGTTTCATGTTTATTTTATCAATATTGTGTGTTAACAAACTTCATGTTCCACATGTTACCATAGACTATATTATAGTTCAACCAAACTATATTTAGCTTTAATGTAGCAGTAGGTATAAAGACCTCAACATGATTGTAATGTATATTTATCCTGCAATCAGTACATTTGCTGTACAAATATGCTATACGAATAAATTTTTGCTTTATTCGTACTAGACGAATAAACTTTTCGTACTATACGAATAAACTTTTCAACCTAAGAATAAACTTTCCTGGTACCCTGTAGCTATGTACAGCGGAGGGCGCAGACAAGTATGAAACTGGTACTAATGTAACGTGGACCACGAAGAAGACACCCTTGACAACATTTATGAAAGGCGAGGAATGACGCTTGTTTCTGTCCTTTTTGTTTAAATCTGACAAGTTTTCCGACTTTTTTGACATTGCAGGATAAACACAATATACGTACATTGTCGTTAAATATAAAATTCATTTGTACTCGCTGCGAAACAGGCCTGAAAAGCTCGCTATTCTGCCCGTTTCTAAAGCTCGTACAAATAAATTTTATATTTACCGACAATGTACGTACAGTACAGAGAGGGACATACCGTGATTGATCACTCCGAGAGACATAATTTTTAATCCTTTAGACATATCATCACGGACATACACCCACTGTGATAGACCTAAAAAGGACCATAAAACAAGGTGGTGGTGATTAAATTTCATTGCTCTCGGTCACCTTTGCGCCGATTGATATTTTACCGCCAATTAAGAGATTAGCGTTCTACCTGTTGACTTTTAATATCGTAAGCCGTAATTATTGCTACTGAAGGATGTATTTTTGACAATTAATTTTGTATTCTCTTGCTGTTAATGTTTTACTGTTTGTTGCTTTTCATTGCCAAAGAATGTCTGTCTTGTTATCGTTTTCGTTTGTTTTAGAAAGTTCTACTTTATGACCTCGAGTTCTATATTAAGAATTTTGTTGAAACCGCAACTGAACTTTATCTTGTTTAATTTTAATTTCTCATTTTTTCTTCTTCTGTTGGGTCGAATTCAGTATGTATTGAATTATTCGTAAATACGGGCTACTTCATAAATGTATTTTTTGTTTATATGTTATACCGCAAGCGCGAGGTTTTGAAGCACGGACTTTGCAAGCGCGGGTTTTGTAGTGTTTAGTTGGTAAAGAGCAGACTTAAAATTGATTATTGGTTTATTTTGTGTTTTGGACTTTTACCTCTCGTATTGAAAAAAAATAACAATTCAAGTAAACTGTTTTACACACTTGGCTTGTTACGTAATTCCGTTATAGATGAAAATAATTTTCTTTAAAATTGCAAACAAAAACCTATATCAATCCAAATTTACGTAGCCTAATGGCTACAAAATGAACAAAAAGCGGAAAACGAAGAGCATGCTTTTAATTTGTTTCATAAACTTTGGTGGTTTTTTTGGCTGTATTTTGTCAAATCTATTTGGTTGAAAGCCAATTAAGATTTGAATTTGAATAAATAAACTGGTGACATTTGATTTTTGGTCAGATACTGTGTAATGTCAAACATTTGTAGGGGTAAAATCATGATAAAGGTTAATTCCTTATTTCCTTTCACGTTTCTAAACTTTCTGCAGATTAGCCGCTAATTTCCAAAATATATCCGTAAATTTAGTGACTTTTGGACATGTAGTACTTCTTTGAACGATCTGTTTATAAATATTTGTTTCGTTAATTTTTAATCAAATTCTTCAATGACCGTATACAAATTATTTAGTACGTATTTCTACAACGAAAAGGGTTTTAACTGGGTTTTCTACGAAGATTAAAATAAAAAAAAAATATTAGTGAACTAAAATGTAATATTGAACTGGAAATACGTTTTAAAACGTAACAAATCACGCATATCGCGCATGTTTATGAAACTTCATTTGTACACAAGCCAGGTCACGTGTACGCGTGTAGATACGCAATACACAACCAAGGTTAACAATCTTTGAAACAAATTTGCACAACCCATGATTTCACTGAATTGAAGTTGAATAATCATTTATTATTTACATTTTATTCATCAATTCAAATGAACTCTCCGTTCTCGTGCTATTTCCTCGATCTCGGGATTTCATTCCCGGGATTACGTTCAAGGATGTTTTACGTTTTGAGGAAAGAAATACAAATGTTTTTTCTTAATTCTGAGGGGAATCTGAGACAGTACCTGAAAAAAATATAAAAACGTAATTTCACCTGTACATCTTATCTGACTAGTTTACCTGTAAAACGACACACTTGATTACAAGATTAACACCTGGTGTTTTATTGCCACCTGATCACCGACATGAATTAAAATTTGTAATCCCCACCACTCTCCTAGACATGACCACTATCACGGTGATTGATCACGGTATGTCCCTTTCTGTACTGTATATTGTATATATATCACAAGTTCTCTATAAAAACATTAGGATATTTGATATAATTTTACCTGTTGTCAATATCTATATCATGTTTCTGCCCACTTTCAGCAGGCTGACCAGCAGCTTTACACACAAGTAATACTATCAAGCCTCTAGTTTGTAAAGTCTTCTTATCGTCATTAATCAAGAGGCCCCTGAAAGAAGACACAAATTTCATTAACATCATCTGATGTCTACATGTTATTACTGTTTTAATATTTAAATCTTGATCTATATTTACTGTATATCCAGTCTAGAGAATTCATTAAAAAGATTTGTGATATGGTAGATATATAGCTCTTCAAAATAAATTGGTTAATCACTTTAAAAATCACAATAACTTTAGATCAATGTAGACTAGACAAACCATTAATATGCAGCCCTCACAATGAGCACCGGTCCTCTGGCACAAGACCAGTAAAATGTGTTCAGACCATTTAATATTTTAGAAAAATAAACTAAAGAATTTTATTTCAACAATTAAATTCAAATTTTCATTTTGAGGACTGGATATGTGTAATTAGCACAAGTGATTACAGAATTGAATTTAATAGTATAAACAATTGAATATATTTGTTACTATTTTTTTAGGCTGATGCTTCAAAGATTGGGATACTATATGAGCTAATGTGATACATTCATGCAAGAATATATGAGATAACAGAAATTCCCCTACCAATAATTGATGCAGCCTACTTGCTGTCGGACTTATATTTTAATAGTGTTAAAAATAATATACAAGACATTTAATGTAAACCTTTTTCATGCATTTTTACAGCATGTGTATTCTTATTCATAATATTAAAGAATCAAATATATCTTTGGTTTAAAAAAAAGGGTCGATAAAGTTCGTCACACATTATGACCTCCTTTTTTTGTCCAATGTAGTTGGGGTCTTTGAGAGGTTGGCAGGTATGCTCGAGTTGAGTTTCTGCATTTATAAACACAGGACATTCATTTGGTAAAGGAAAATTGTACCTCAACTTCAAGATTTTGTACAGCGGAATGTGATTGTATGACAAGTTAATTGGTCTAAAAGAATGGATTGTTACTATGATCAGATTTATTGAAGAATCTTATAAAATAAACAATACAATGTAGCAACAAGACTGAGTCTGAGATCAATCTCAAAATTGAGGTGTTGATGCCAGCCATACCATCATCCACTTATTTTGAGTCAGTACCAAGCAAACTCAGAATTCGAGCCACACGCTTAAGTGACTTTGAGAGTACAAACATTGTGACATCGCATGAACTGAACAATAACAAATGCCTTAGCACAAAACATGGAAATACATTTTTTGCAAGGACAGTAGTCAGTACACGATTGGAACCAACTGGACAATTCAACTGTTAGTGTAGTCCGAGATTCCTCTGCCGTCTGACGGCTTTTATCAACTTGCTGTAGCCGTGGACGGCAGAGGAATCTCGGACTACTGTTAGTGTAACGTCTGTAGAGGCCTTTAGAGCCTGCCTCTCGTGCGACTAATTTACATGCGCTCTCCCCCGTTGACCATATGACAATTTTGGATCACTGTCATCGTATTTTGATACAGAAAAAAAAATACCTTGCTGTTTGGAGCAAAGGATGTTTTGATCCAACCAGTTTTCTCATTTGTATTGCAACATTGGAAATTTCGTCACTCAACAGACATCTCAGTCCCATTAATGATGTTGGATAACCAACAAGTTTCTCTGCATCAGATACCGCTTTGTTCCATTCAGTTGCCTGTTTTGAACCCCACAATCCAAAATAACGTGAGTTTAAATTGCAATCGTTTCTGTTTGCAAGCAACACTTTGTCACATTTTGGCATAAATTTACAACTTAAAAGATAGTTAATCGATCTGTAGAAGTTATGTTTGCGAATATGATTCATTGTGGAGATTCTTTCATAAAATACATTCCCGAAGTTTAGACCAAGGACAAGAAATTGTCATCTCGACATCTGTGTGTGTATTACGTCAGGGATTTTTGCCGTGTAAATTTATGTTTAATACCAACACACCTATGAAGATAGAAAGCAACCCACCTACCACAATAATACACATTATAAGCAATTTAGTTCTGCTTTCAGTCAAACAATGCATTATTAAAGTTCTTATCAATTATTAACCTATAAATAAAGAATTATACAACAATTTACAATACAGTAATTTAAGTGTTCACAAATATATACGGTTCATTGTCATTAAAATTTGTACTGGGTCTTTAGTCATATTGTTTCGTAAGTCGCTTAGAACCAAAAAGTAAATAAAAATGATATATTTAGGCCTAACGGGAATGATTGAATAAACTCATCGAAGCATTTTTATTCTTTAAAATTGATTGTTTTTTGTACAACAAACACGACTAAAGCAACTTGTTTATTTTGTTTGTGAGGACTTAAGAGGTTGAAAAGGGGACTGAAGTCTAGTAGTGTTATGTAAACAAGCAGACGAAATGATTCGACGACGTTTTCTGTCCGTTTTATGCAATGCCACATACAAGAAGCCAAACGACACGCACCAATATACACATAAAGAATTCAATACACAAGTAATACATTAACTTTCTCTTCAATTTCATCTGGGCTTTGCCCATTCCTTTTTTAACCGGCAGTGCACAGGCACTCGGGTACGCCCTGTGATTTTCGTTATTTCATTAAAATTAACGATATTATAGTATTTCTATAGAAAAAATGGGTTGTATCAAAATGTGTAAAATACGTCAAAATTAGGTGATTCTGCGTAGAAAAGGTTAGAATAGAGACACTAAAAGGGAAAATATTTAATTTTAATGAAATAACGAAAATCACAGAGTGTACCCGAGTGCCTGTGCGGCAGTGTAGCTAATTCTCCTTGGCTATTCGCAAGACCGCACTCGCAGAGTTGTCGTTCGTTCCTTCAACATGTTGCTAGATAATTCGTCCATTCATGGCCGTGCCGGTTTCATATTACCATAAAGAGCTCGCTAACGCTTGCATATTAAACCGGCACGGCCATGAATGCTCGCGCATCTGAAAATTATCTGGCAATTTCACGCTCATCGACCTTTGTGCTTTATGTTAAGAAGATCTTCATTAGTTGAGTGTGTTACACGGAACGTGTCTACAAAGCGTCAAATTTTTTTTTATTCATCAGTATGTGCAGCCATGTTTGTCAAAAATCCTAAGTACACATTTTATACCATAAAGAGCTCGCTGACACTCGCATATAAAATGTATACTTAGGATTTTTTGACAAACATGGCTGCACATACTGATGGATAAAAAAAAATTGACGCATTGTAAACACGTTCCGTGTAACACACTAACACACTCAACTAATGAAGATCTTCTTAACATAAAACGCAAAGGTGATCCTAAGTCTCGTACCCTCTCTTGTACGTCCGATACCACTGAAACCCGGAACCTGTGTGTAATAAAAGTCATTTTGTTAGCTTGTTTTACTTATATTGATATTTTTTAATTTATTAATTCTCTTCTGACATACTGACAAGAATTTTTGTTTCTATGCGGAAGTTAACTTTTGAGATTTCGTAACGAACGACAGTTCGATTGAATGAGACTAGATTCGGCCTTAAAAAAAATCATCCCAGATATATCTCGGCCCAAAAAATTTTGACACTTTTTGATGGATGCACTGGATGAGCGTGAAATTGTCAGATAATTTTCAGATTCGTGAGCATTCATGGCCGTGCCTGTTTCATATTATTTTCAATAAACGGAGGACAGTTACTGTGAACAAATACTTCCTATTTCGTCGGCCCAAATTTATCTTTGTCATAGTATAATTATAATATTAATATTTAATATTATTCATGTTTATATCTTCATCATGTACAAGATTTTTTTCACTGACGGTGTATAGTTCTGCATTTACTAGTTAACACATCGATATTGTTCCCGTTTATTTGATACGCCGTCTTGATACAGTACCTCTGACGACTCAATATCTATATGAATTACATAAAATTAATTATATACATGTTGGCCGGTTACCTCGGTTTCAGGTCGTTCCGGCCCCAAGTCGATCCGGCCCTAAATTAAAAGTCGATTCGGCCCCATTTGAAATTAAATACTTTTGAACTGAAATACACAAGTGTTTATCATTTCAAAATGTTTTTGATCGAATTTAATTTTAAAAATTCAAACATTAGAATTTTTTGTGTGTAATCAAGAAATCAATGTATCTTTGATTGTACTCTAAATTATGCTACACCCAAGCTAATTTTATTGTTTGATATCGCCAATTAATTTGAGCAATTTATAAAATCAAGTGTAGTAAAAACATACAAGAACTCAAAACCCAAGCTAATTTTAGGGTGTGAGAAATTTGAAAGTCTTTGTTCTGCCACGCTGTGGCTATAAAAAGGGGACTATGACTATAGCTCTCATTCATTCCTTCCATGATGTCTTGCCCATGTGTAGTGTGTTCCAGACCTGTCAGACCGCGGCAGCAAGCTCTAGAATGTGACTCCTGTGGAAACTAGTTATCTCCCGCTTATCATTCGGAACACACTTTCTGCTTGACGTTCAGGTTTGCTAGTTTATAACGTAATATTTATAGTAGGGCCGAATCGACTTGGGGCCGCCGGGCCGAACTGGTTTGGGACCGGATCAACCTGATGCCATGTTGGCCTACAGGGAATCAAATCCGAGATTTATAATCATATTCATGATTCAAATTTTCTGCAGACTTCGTGATATATGAACCCTTGACATTGTGAAGATGCCAAATCCAATTATCTAATAGATACATCTATCTGCTTGTTAAGGAATATGCAACATATGTAAAGTTTCACACTGGATGTGAGATATAGATGACAAACCAGAACATGATCCACTAAATAATAATAAATATATTTATATTTTTAGAAATAAACTATGTCCTTTTTCTTTTGTGTGTATGTCTCATTTATCAATCGTGAATGTTTGTATTGTTAATGATGCCTCATGTGGGCCCTATGATTAGGCAATAACATGTATTCTATTCTATTCTATTCTGTATCCATATATATGCCCACCAAACTGTTCAATCACCCTGACTCAAAATATTGCAATCCATTTAGCAAAGGTGCTTAACGTAAAACTTTTGGATGAATAGATAATAAATTATTGAAATTCATCCCTTATAATTATATATATAATGATTTGGGTATGTCTTGTTAATTATATTTATTTATTTTTTATTATTTTTTTTCATTTATTTATTTAAAACGCAAAGCACCTGCATGTCCCTAACAAGCGTTTTTTGTTTTTAATACATGTATGTATACAGGGGGACCAACCGGTTAATCGAGAAAAGCCGTTCGTGTACGATTGTTAATCGTGTTTTTTGATTCGTGAACGATTCGGTTACTAGTTCGTGTACGATTATTTTGAGGATCCGGACATGATTCCTTGACGGTAAGCCTCAATTATTACTAATTAAGGAAACAATTATTAATTATCTCTTCGCTGTTCCCTTCCTTTATTGTATATCTTTGATGGTGTATGCTCCAAAACTCTCGTTGATATAAACCTTGTGTGAAATGTGGTCAGAAAGTCTAAAAAGCATTGCATCAAAATATCACAAGAACTATAATATTCCTATATTCACACAATTACTTTTTTATGACTGAAACATCACTTTAATGGAAACATTCTTCTATATTGGAGTGGGGTGATTTTCAAAAAAATGAAGACTTTTCATTTTCAGATAATAATTTGAATATTAAATGATATGAAAGAAAGGTAAATATCTTACAACAAGCACAACGGCAACAGTTATCTTCATGCAAAGTGTCATGGAGATTGCTCTTCCGGTTAAAAAGTTATCCTCTAAAAACTGGTCAAATTTGTCAGGAGTGTGACGTTTTAGCGTGACAAACTTTAAATTGCCTTAACTTACCTTGATGATAACAAAATTTAAATAAAAAATATATTAAAGAAAGATGGTATTCTATAATTTCGTACCATTTTACTTCAAATATCTAGATGTTTTGTGACCCTATGATTTTGCAACAAAAAATTATTCTATTTTTTAAATTAGTGTACGTGAATAAATTTAACTTGGAAAATTGTACAAATGTCAAATTAAACCTTAATAGTTTTTCATTGTTGAGATTAATTAGTTCAGAAAAGTCAAAATATGTTGTAAAAAAATATTAGTTATAATAATTTAGTAGTATTAGACTGGATGTATATGATAGTTGTAAAATTGGGCTTGCATAAGGAGAGACACAAAAAATGTCAGGAGTGTGACATTTTATCTTAGTTGTATAGTACTATGTTGTATGCTTTAATAGTTCACAATTTTCTTTATTTTCCAAAAGCTCCAGACCCAATCAAAGAAAAAAGTTGGAAATAGCTCTGATATATGACATATCATAGCTAAGAAATCAAAATAACTAATGTCAGGAGTGTGACACTTTTAATAGGCATATCTTTTAAATAAAAAATAAAATAAACCATGCTTCTACAAACTTCCACAATGTTTTCAATTTAATTACATATAAACAATATGTAATAATTGTAGTATTTTTGTATATTGCATGACACCTTTTTCATAATAAGTGATGATAAAGGGTTATATTTTTTTAAAACATGTCAAAATATGGATTTTTTTTCTAAACAAAAAATTGATGTATGTTGCTTTAGATAAACAGAATACTTACTTTAATATATCTTGCCTTTCATAAAACATTTTCATTCTTTTGATATAGCATTTTTGAAAATTTATCGATAATTTTTCATCCAACAGTAATATGTCACACTCCTGACATAAAAACTTTAAATGTCATTGCAATTGCAGTAGGAAGTTTTTTTGCAGAGTAAATTTATTGAGAAACATGGGGAAACTAATTTGAAAACCACTAAAAAGTAATTTTATACTAAGAAAAGATGATCTATTGCTAGTTTTAATAAATTTCAAATCCATTTTAACCATTTTTGATGAGATAAATTCCTAAAGGGCAAATAATTAGCACACTAATCATTAGAAAAAACAAAAACATAATTTTGAATCTTCTTTTAATATTTACTGTTAACTGTAAGAAATATAAGCTTTTGAAGAAATATAACTTTTAGTTTGGAAAGAATAAGTTGGTTATATTATTTTCAGCTCGACAGGTTTATTTTCGAGAGGGAGTCAGGAGTGTGACAATTTTATTTAAGAAATAGATTATTTTGTAAGCATATAGCCTCAATAAAACTGCTTGTAATTGTCTCAGGGAATTATTTAATTCTCAATAAGCACTATACTCTTGAAAAGATGTATAAATGGTTGAAAATTGAGTTGCCATTTTTTATAATTATGATAGTATTACTTAGAATATGATAAAATATGATTGAAATAACATCATAGCAATGCAAAAATGAAATATATTCAAGGGAAACCTTTTTCAGTCAAAATAGATTATGTACTACTACTTAAAAAAGTTATTGTGACCAACAATGATTGCATTTAGCTTGATATTTGGTGTATTTATCTTTTAGAAAAATGTGTGACAAAACATCAAAAAATGGACAGTATTTTCATTTGGTTACCTCTAGTTTTTACCACCAATGATCAACTTAACTTAACTTTTGTTATATTTATTAGGCATATATAAATAATAGATTTACAACTATTAAACCTCATTAGATCATATTTTTTATGCTTGTATGAAAACTTTAATTACCAGATTTTTTAAAATATACAGTAAAAATAGTGTTTCTTTGATATACTGAAACTGTTTTCTCATGATATATCCAAAGTTTGGTACCAAAATGTGCCTATTTCATATCATTATCAAATGGAAATACATTTAGGTCTTTTACCATACCCAAAAGAAAATGATACCTCTGAGGAAGTAAGCCTGTATTTGTTATCATTTTAACACTTTGTTTGCTAATAAAAGTTGAAAAAAAAAATTTTGTCTGCATATATTGCACTGAGCAACTGAATCTGAAAAATATATCATATTGACATTATTTTACGACCAAAATTATGTCAATTTGTCCAATTTGAATTTTCACCCTCAATGTCACACAAAGTCTTCATTTTATTGAAAATCACCCAGTGGTTAAAAGACCTTATTCACAAAAAAATGCAAAATATGACGGGAAAATTATATTTTTTTCATTTTTTTGTTCGTGAACGAACAGGTTAAAAATTTCTTGTTCGTGATCGATGTTCGTGAACGATTACTCAATATAAGATACTTGCATTTTTCTTAGCAATTTAAATGAATTATTTTCTAATGTTGCTTTTCATAAGTGTGTCTCATGAAATATGAGTGCGGCAAGATATAATTTGCGGTGTTTTGCGTCATCGAAAACCTATTTCTAAGTAATTACTAATAGACATTCATGAATATATTTGTATGTACTATTTTTGTAAGAATCAGGCAACACTAATTGTAAGTACACATCCATTTTAAGAAAATATTTTGTTGAGTACTGAAACACTTTCGACCTCAAACTAGAACTGTAAGCCAAAGGCTAACTAATACCCCACCCCCCCCCCCCCCCCCCCCCCCCCCCCACACACACACACACACACAGCAAATTCCACGAAAAGGTCAATAACTCCTGCAATACTGGAACACTAATAAAGCACGGGAACATTTTCGCCAAAATGTCTTCCCTATAAAACCAGTCAAAAATTCAAATGTAATTTAAACAAAAGAGTTATGACTGAAATATATTCAGGAGCCCTTACAGGTATGTATACGATGCTATGGCTCAAAATGCCTTTTGTAGATATTAACACGCAAATATTTGGTTCCATTATGCAGTAAAAAGTACGTGAAAACTTTCCCGCCATAATGTTCAATCTATAACTACTAAACAATTATTAGTTTTATGAAAATTCGAAATAGAAGGAAATGTTTAGATTACCAAATGAACACTTTTGACCAGTTTTAATAAAAAGTTAAACAATTGATGTACCACTCATTGCCCGACTCTTACATGGAACAGTACTTAAACGACAATAACTTTTGCATGTAGAAAAAAAAACCAATCTATACCAATTTTGATGTCTTGGATGGTCATTTCGGAAAATAATTCCTCGTCAGCAGAGCAAAACGCCAAAAGTTTGGAAACCCAAATAATAAGTAAAAAATATGAACAAAATATAGCCAAAATTACCAAAAGGTGAAAGCCAAAGAACCGTAGACCTACATAATAGAGGAAGTATGCATAATTTATATGTTTGCAGATAAACCATGACTATACTTCCAAAACCTGTTTCAAGAAGAAAAAAAATTAACCGAAAAAAAACATTACTGGAAAAACTGTCAAGTTTCAGAAAACAGCAAAAATGATTATAAGGACTACACCAAATAAACAATATCGTACTAAAAGAGAACTTTCCACGCCGAAATCAAGGTCAACACAAGTGGAACACACAAAAGCCAGTCTGCAAAAATGTTAATACATCGTACACGGGGTCCGACCTATAATCCGACAGTCCGATAGTCCGACAGTGCGATAGTCCGACAGTCCGATAGTCCGACAAATGCTATATTTCTTTGAAAGTTAACACTATAACATGTGTAATATGGGACCAGAAACCGAACCGTTTACTCACCAAAGAAAGGTCCAGAACATCGGAAACACGATATCATAGACGGACAAACAATTGGCAGGGCCACACAAGAGCTAAAAAAAAAACCACATATATGAACAACGCGGGCTCCATAAAGACCTGAATCCAATCGTGATGAACCGGTAGTTTAAGTATCCCGTATATTTTTTAGTAGCGACTTCTTCAGGCTTTATTTAAGTAGCGTGTAGCCGAGTCCAGCCAAGAAAAGTCACTATTAAAAAGAAAGATGAAATAAATGAATACACAAAAAAAAGAAATACAAAAAAAAGGAAAAGTCAAAAGGAGAGCGTACCAGTGTCCCCCGCCCTTTATCATGGAATATTTATGTTAAAAAGCAATGTCGACACACCAATAGAGCTGGATACAATAATGTGTGCGAATTGATTGATTGATTGATTGCTTAAGGTCCAACAAGCAATATTTCAGTCATATTCAGGATGAGAAAAGTTTGTAAACAAAAAATCAGAAAGAGGGGACTCTGGGATGGGTCAACATGGGTAACGGCTTAACACGGGAACTTGTTTTTCTGTCTCTTCCGACGACAAGTTGGTTCTATTTTTATTCCGCGGGATTCCGACGGGTGACCCTGCTATAGTCGCCTTCTACGACAAACGCATATATAAAAAGTTACGATTGAAGGAATTGTCCCTAAGTGACCCCTTATATCACGGAAAGAAACAGCATTGGAATATGACAAAATAAACAACTGTGCCATGATACGCCCCCCCCCTCTTTTATGACAATTGAAGGTCGGTTGCGCAGCGTGAGAACGGTAATTAATATTCTGCACTTTTTTTAAACCAATTAATTGTATATACATGTACCATATGAAAACTGGCGTTTTCCAAACTGACTAAAATCACACCTCTCACTTGCTCCCCCTTTTATCAATACAATGTATGTCACGACGTGACCTATCAGTAAAAGGGGGAACAAGTGAGAGATGTTATCGTACGAGGCGTGGACGGACGGACGAACAGCGGTATGCCATAATAAGCCCGTATTTTGACGGGCATATAAAAATGAATGGCCTATATCCTGAAATTACGAATATATCATTTTTGGCCAAATTATTTTTCAAAACTTTCATCAGTTTAAAGCATTTGTCGGACTATCGGACTGTCGGACTGTCGGATTATAGCTACGGCCCCATCGTACACGACCATATTTTTCAATAACACGTTCGTTCACGAACAAAAAAATTGGAAATATGCAAAAAGGAAACTATATCTTTGCTTAAGTTAAGAATTCTCACGAAAAGTAAGTATAAGATAAAGTAACTTTGAAGTTCAAATTTATTTTCTGTCATAAAATGTTAATTTTATTAGAAAATTTGCGTTTTTTGCTAGAAAATGGAAACTCTGAAAACAAAAAAATAGAGTGACAGCTACGTTTCTGACCAAATTATTGAAAAATGAAAGTCTGTTATGAAGTTTACTCTTTCGAATTAAATTTATTAATTAATCATTTAAGGAACTACGAAGCCTTTTTTTGCTTTATGCTTATATTTACAAAAGAATATTGAAATTTGGTGTCTTACCTTACTTTTAAAAACCGGAAATATCGTACACGAACTAGTAACCGAATCGTTCACGAATCAAAAAACCCGATTAACAATCGTACACGAACGACTTTTCTCGATTAACCGGTTAGTCCCCCTGGTATATGGAAAAGTATTAATCTTTGTACGGGATTTTGCTCCCGTCTATAAAAATAATTGACAAAAAAATCATGACACTACATCATAATAATATAATGATGCACAGTGTTATGATTTTTTTTTTTTTTTTTACAATTATTGTAGAGCCCCTCCATTTGTATCCAAAAACTTTCAGCTGAAAATGTGTGTGTAAGAGAAAAAGATTGAATTGAAATTCCCCTAAATGAATTTCACGTCCCCCCTCCCCCATCTTTGATAGCCAAGGGTTCCCTTACACACACACTTTTAGGTTTCTTGTGACTACACACTGCAGTGCATGTAACAATAAAAAAATGACATGGTAACCAAATGCACAGTACCCAAGTAGTTTTTTTTTTATCTTTAAGGCTATAAATGACCCCGTGAATTAAAGGGGTTCAGGACGTTTCGGCCATGGTTTTATTTATGTTGTTTTATGTGTTATTTATAACAATATTATGCATTAATAATCATATTGAATACAAAAAGAAATAAAAAATTGAGAAAAACGATATATTTTAGCAAATATTATCACTATTCTTCTTTTCCCAATCGCGGCGATGTGCAGATCCACATGAAGAAAAGAAAACAAAATCTACGTTTTACATAGTTTAAAGTCTTATAAATCTAGATTTAATAACCATTTTCAGTACTTTATTTAAAAAAAAAATTATTTAACAAATATTATCATTGTTCTTCTTTTCCCAATCGCTGCCATTTGCAGATCGACACGAAGAAAAGAGGTCATAATCTACGATTTACTTAGTTTTGACTTTATATACGTCCTTGGTTTTGAGTGTTACCTATATGAAAATCTGGAATTAATCATCATTTTCTGTACTTTATTACAAAAAAATAAATATTTAAAACGATATATTTTAGCAAATATTATCATTGTTCTTCTTTACTTTTCCCAATCGCGGCGATTTGCAGATCTGAAAATCGCGGCGATTGAGAGAAGAATAATGGGGCCCTGATTTGGTTAATAAACTTATTTCTGTTTCTATATAATAATTTTTTTTTATATTAATCATGAAATTTCGGAATTTTTATTTTTTAAACCATTTTATTCCTCCAAGAATCCATACTGACTACGACTACAGACTACGACACTCAGTTTCTTCATACAAAAGTACGAAAATAACAAAATAAATAAATGGTCAGTCATCTAGATGCCAATATGGTATGCGTATATGTAATTACCACGATTACTATAAAAATAATTCCCCTAAGAATCGATACTAAAAAGTACAGACTACGACACTCGATTTTTTCATCCATACTTACGAAAATAACAAAGTAAATAAATGGTCAGTCATCTCGACGCCAATCAATGAATATGTGATGTGTACACAGTATCTTGACGTTATATAATATACAGATTTTATACAGATGTTTCTCTATTTCGCCAGATAAAACGTCAAGATACTGTGATGTGTATTACCATGATTAATTAAAAAAAATCCCCTAATAATCCATACTAAAGTACAGACTACGACACCCAGTTTCTTCATCCATACTTATTAAATATAAACTATGGCCGAACCGGAGTGTGGCCGAAACGTCTCGAAAGCAATGAAAGAGTGTAAATATTTTAAAATTTGTTTTTATTTTTCTTTAATCCAAAAAAAAAAAAATCTGCCTCCTGCAAACAAAATTCGATGACTACATTTATTTTGAAAGAAGAATGATTAGGTTTTGGTAAAAAGTAAATTTAATTTGTTACGGGGAGCCAGCCAGCCAGAAAAAAAACCTCGTTAAATTAGAAACCTTGTAAGAAATAAGGGGGTTGGTATAAACTCTATATACCATAGATTATCGTTCGTAAATCACCAAAACTGCGAGATGAATAGGACCATATATCTATTTGCAAGGTAGCCCCCACCCGTGTGTACTGTCTATTCCACACGTCACGGTCGTGTTATATAATTCCCTTATATAATTCACACGTCGTGTATATATATCCCATCCTTCTTCTTCTTCCAATTTAGGAACCGGATTCACCCGTGAATGTATAAGGTTCCGCGAAAACTTTGCGCAGTGTCGGGCAACACAGCAGTCTTCTACCTACTATTTACAGGTAAAATTATTGGCGTAGCTTGGGTGTTTTTTCTAGTTAGGCAACTCGCCGAGCGCAGCGAGGCGAAAAAATGCTAGGGGGGTCCTATTGAAAAATGGGCGCTTGAAACGCATTTTCCCGAGTTTAAATGGATAATTTATGATTTCAATAATAACCGAAATAACACGCAGAAAACTATTTCGATGTGCGTCTAGTGACATTTATATATCTGCAATCGAAAAAAGAAACCGAGAAGATAAAAAAAGCTTGTTCAAGCCCGGGACACCTGGCGTGCTCCCCCCGTTTGAGAATATTTTTCTCAATCTTAAGGCACATTTTTGAAGAAATAAATTGTAGCGTGCCCTCCTGTTTGAAAAATTCTAGGGCCGCCCCTGGTATTAGTTTCCTAATTTGTTGACTGATTAATTATAATGTTTTTTTTATTCATGGCAGAGAGTCATGATTTTCAATCTTCGTTTGACTCCAATGTCATTATGAGGTTACCCACTGTAGACTAGTTTAATTTTACCTGGTGCTGTCCTAGTGTCCGTGGACTCTGTAGTCTTCCTTATTTTAATTAGGAACTTTTCCATTTCCACTTTCAAACTTTGGCACACGGCAACAAACTATACTAAATTATGTAACATGACGGAGCCAAAAGTTTCCGTAAACGGTAAATGAAGCCGAAACGATTTCAATTAATGATGTAGAATATATTTTTACTACAAACTTTGACAAAGGTTTTTATTTCTCGTATTTTAATCAATTTTTATAATATTAATCACATTAATTTTTTTCTGCAAAAAAATCTAGTGAGGCAGTTGCCTCATTGCCTCAATGGAAGCTACGCCACTGGGTAAAACTATATACAGGTGGGCGCTGGTCTAGTTGCTGTCAGGACGCGCCTTGAGGGCGCTCCTGAATCCCTCTACTGTGTTGGCCAGAGTTGTATTCGATGGCAGTTGGTTCCAGTCCCTGATGATCTTGGGGAAGAACGAATTAACGAAGGCCTCACTGCTCGTTCTTTCTTGATAAAGGCGATCTTTGCCTCTAGTCCTGCTGTCTTTGGATTGGATATATTGGTGGCTGTCTATATCAATTAATCCATTTTTGATTTTATACAGCATGCATAGTCTATTAGTCTTTCTCCTTTCTTCTAATTTTTCCCACTTCAAGGATTCTACCATTTTAGTAACACAGTCAGTTGTTCGGTCTGTGTAATTGTTGAAAACGAATCTTGCTGCTCTTTTTTGTATTTTTTCCGGTTTGTCGGGTCCCATTCTGAGCTTGCATACTCCATTGTTGGTCTCACCATGGATGTATATGCTGCTGATTTCACTGGTTTGGTGCAGTCTTTTAAGTTGCGTCGAATAAATCCCAATGTTTTGTTGCCTTTGCCAATTGTGGTGTCTATGTGCCTGTCCCAGGTGAGGTTGTTAGAGATGGTGACACCTAGGTATTTACTTGCGTCTACTGTATCTAATGTGTGTCCATGTAGTTTGTAAGTTGTTGGCAGTGGTGGTCTGTTCTTAGGTGTTATTCGAATGACTTGGCATTTCTTGGCGTTGAAACTCATTTGCCATTTGTCTTCCCAATCTTGTAGCGATGTTAAGTCATTCTGTAATAATACGCTGTCAGCTTGGTTGTTGATGGTACGGAAGAGTAGGCTGTCATCGGCAAATAGCTTTGTTTCTGATGATTTAACCATTTCTGGCATGTCATTGATGTAGGTCAGAAACAGTAATGGTCCCAAAGACGGTTCCTTGGCGGGTACACCAGACAGGACTGGGGCTTGCTCTAATGCTGCTCCCTCTAATATGTCTCTCTGCTGTCTATTTTGTAGGAATGATTGAATCCAGTTCTTTGTCTTGGCGTTGACTCCGTAATATTCTAATTTATGTAGAATGCGTTGGTGTGGCACTTTGTCGAACGCTTTTGCAAAGTCTAGCAAGATGATATCTATTTGTGAGCCTTTTTCCAATTTTGATGCTATTTCATGGATGGTTACTATGAGTTGGGACTCGCATGATCTTTTGTTGCGGAATCCATGTTGAGCATTGGTGAGGATCTTGTTTTTGTCGAAATGGTCCATGATGTTGCTGTGAACGAATAACTATATGCTCCAGTATCTTACATGTGATGGAGGTGAGGGAAACAGGTCTATAATTGGAGGCTAGATAGATGTCTCTCGTCCTTTTTAAATAATGGTACAATATTAGCATCTCTCCAGTCTTGTGGTACTTCTCCTGTGTCAATCGATGTTTGAAATATGTCTGTCAAGATTGGAGCTAGTTGGTCTGCCGCTGATTTTAAAATAAACGATGGAATTGAGTCTGGACCAGTTGCTTTGTGTATGTTCTGATTTTTCAGTAGTATGGTTACTCCTTTACACTTACAGTTGATTTTTATGTCAGACATTGTTTGGTATGGACTATTTCCTTTATTTGGGCAGTTATTCAGGTTTTCTTTTGTGAACATTGATTGGAATTGTTCATTCAATATTTCCGCTTTGCTCTTGTTATCACTTTGTAAATATCTGCTTTTTTCCATAGATGTATTTTACGTCTCACTGGTTTTGGCTTGAATGGTTTGCAGGCAATGTCTAGTAGTACGATGTCGTGATCGCTGTTTCCTATCGATGGGAGTGGTTTGCATCTAAGTTTGTAAGCAGTATGTGATAGGAGCATTAAATCCAAGGTGTTATCTTTTCTTGTAGGAAAATCGATTATCTACTCTAAACCATTGTCAGCTACAATTTCAAGGAATGTTTGGTTGGTTTTGATTGGATATTGTCTATTTATGATGGTTTTGCGTTGTCTATTTGCAGGAGGGTCGTGTAAATAGAATTCCCTTATATAATTCACACGACCGTCATGTACATATATCCCATACTCATGCGTTGTCTATTTGCAGGACGGTCGTGTAAATAGAATTCCCTTATATAATTCACACGACCGTCATGTACATATATCCCATACTCATGCGTTGTCTATTTGCAGGACGGTCGTGTAAATAGAATTCCCTTATATAATTCACACGACCGTCATGTACATATATCCCATACTCATGCGTTGTCTATTTGCAGGACGGTCGTGTAAATAGAATTCCCTTATGTAATTCACACGACCGTCGTGTATATTTAAAATCCACCTGTGATGTAAAATCTATTGTCTAAACTCTCCATTATTTTTAAGGAATGGAGAGTTACGAACAATGTGGACAGGGGCGGAGTTATTGTTCTCTTTGTACTTTATATACTATACACAGACTTTTTTTTGTTACAAGATTAATAATTAATAAAATTAATAAAGTACAATGGGTGGATTTTAAGTTGGAGAATGTTCTCGTATCTCTCCATTCCTTAAAAACAATGGGCCTCGGCTCCATTAGTTTTAAGGAATGGAGAGTTACTTGGACATTCTCCTATACATCACATCCTCATGCGTTTGCTATTTGCAGGACGGTCGGGTAAATAGACTTTTCCGGAATGCGCACGACTGTCGTGTATATATATGATCGACCTTTTTAAATGTAAGCCAAAGGTCAAATTCGTGGAAAATACATGTGCTATTTTTCTTCCTCTTTACGGTTTCTCGGAAATCGGGAAAACTATTTATAATAACAATTAGGTCATTATTTATACTTTTCTGAGAACGACATGAGTTGACTTCTTGAAAATATAGCCGTGAGATTCTTTGGAAACCATTAGATATGTAAAAAAGGATAGATAAAATTAAACTTACCTATTTTTTAAAGGCGGATTTTTTAAATGATTTTAAATCTATTTGTACGAGGAAAAAATGTAAGTAAACCCTTGTTTTTTGTTTTTTTTCCATTTAGGGTTTTAATTTATTCATTTGTAGTTGGTGATGAAGTTGAATTTTGAAACCGTTGTAAAAAAAAAAAATGAAATATACAATTTATGTAATTAAAAAAAATAATTAACAGTTTAAAAAAAGTTACAAATAGACTTGTAGTGATAAATCTTTACAGAACAGTTTGGAGAAAGGGGTCCATGCAAATGCTTCAAAATATCACCAGAATGCTTCACACTGTCCCAGAAATGAGAATGTCTCCATTATACATAAAACACTTGTTTACACTT
Source organism: Bathymodiolus brooksi (assembly GCA_963680875.1). Taxonomy (NCBI): domain Eukaryota; kingdom Metazoa; phylum Mollusca; class Bivalvia; order Mytilida; family Modiolidae; genus Bathymodiolus; species Bathymodiolus brooksi. The sequence goes on along the minus strand of OY804581.1, from coordinate 97,101,286 downwards.
ATTATTTATAATTATTATATATATATGTATGTATATATAACTATACAATACAATACAATACAATATTTTATTCCAATTAGGGTCCCTCAAGGGGCAATAACAAATATACATTCATAATTATATCAACAGTTACAACAATACAGAATGGAGATATATGTTTTTAAACAAGACAATTCTAACTATTTAAATGATATATGTATACTATATATACTATACTCAAACTGAATAAAATTCTAAGACAATCTTGCTTGAATGACTTCCCTTTGTTTTAATCTGTGAAAGACATGGTTGATGGTAATAAAATAATTATTATATTTTACTTTATTTATTGTGTATGTGCTAATTATAAATGTTGTATCATGCCCTCCAGGGGCCCTGATTTGGAAAATAAAGTATCTTGTATAGGTAAAAAAACAACATTGAATGATTAAAATCATTATGTTAAGATAATATATATTCTTAATTTCAAGCACTAGAAGTTTATTTAATTTAACATTTATACACAACAGACAGTGATCATGATGATATACTACCTGAAGTCATGTGACATTGTTTAAACAATCAATTCAAAGAAGAAGAAAAAATACATCACACATATCAAAATTAGATGAAAAATATAAATTGTGTATTCTTCCAAATATGCAAAATTTTGGAATATGGGATCCATTGAGTCCCTTTTTATTAAAATGCTCATTTTCTGTATTGACTTAAAGCTAACTCATAAAGAGGAGCATTCACAAACATTGCATTAATATTTGAGGAAAATTTAGAAAGTTCAAATTTTGGAATTTGGCTCCTAGGACACTAGATACGATAACGTAATCCTCAGTCCGCTTTTGCTCCAGCGAGGGTTACGAATTGGTCCCCTCACTGGAGCAAAAGCGGACTCGGGTTACGTTATCGTATCTACTAGGACACTACAGGTGTGTGGAAATGAATAAAATCTAATCTTAATGGAACACAAACTGTATATGATAGACCAGGTTAGCAATTACATACTCAGATAAGATTCTAGTTTAAAAGTCTCATTTTCATGTTTACCTGTTCAGATCAGTTGAGCTATTGTCACCACTTTGCATCAGTTACAGTCTTTCAAACACATTTTTAATTATCTTATGAAATCAATAAACCAATGTAAACCAAATATGGCTGGAATGTTCATAAGGTGGTGCTAATCTATACATGTATAAAATTTCTTTTAATAGTAAAGTTTGAGGTTTTGAGATCAGAATTCCAACATTCAAATTTCGGAGCAGACACAATAAGATTTTCTAAAAGTTTGTCTCTATGTTTAAGTTGATAACATCTCATAATAATCTATAGACTTTGATTTTAAGATAGTATTTCAATGATAAAAAAAAATATTTTACTCTTGGCTGAACTACATTTGTACTTCCATTTTACATCTTATCTGGCAAAATTTAGCATAGATCTGAACATTTTTATATTTTAATCTTCTCCTGCAAAGCTTCAGAGACATACCGGTAAAGTGATAAATCACTGTGATAGACATATCACTCTTCTAAAGTGATACTGATATATCTTTTGCTCTGTTTAATCTCTTGTGCATTTTGGGTGATAGCAAGGAACACTCTGAATACAAAAGAAATTTTGAGGATATATATATCAAATAGAACAAAAGATATATCAGTATCACTAAGATGAGTGATACGTCTATCACAGTGATTTTTCATGGTATGTCCGACTGTACTGTACTCAACCAAATGGAAACGAGGATATTCAAATTTTATAAATGAATTCGATCATCAATGAGTTAGAGGCTAGTAGGGGGACTTAAAATAGGGAAATTGAATAAATCATTAAAAAAAAATGCTCGAGAACCCAGCTGTAAAAATGCTGCAATTTTAGTTGTCACATGCAAATAATTGTGATATGTAGATTAAGATTTATATAAGCATATGATAATGAAAAGATCATTGTATATACCGTGGGCAAAGGTCAGGGTTTATGCATCATGTGCATATTGTGCCTGAGCTTTTTAGCTCACCTGACCCGAAGGGTCATATGAGCTATTGCCATCACTTGGCATCCGTCGTCCGTCGTAAACTTTTTCAAAAATCTTCTCCTCTGAAAGTACTTGACCAATGGAAACCCAACATGGTCTGAATCATCACTAGGGTGTCTAGTTTCAAAATTGTGTCCGGTGATGCCGTGCACCAACCAACATGGCCACTGTTACTAAAAATAGAACATATGGTAAAATTGCAGGTTTTGGGTAATAACTCAAAAACCGTTAATAATATAAAAAATCTGACATGGGGTAAAAATGATCAGCACAGCATGATCTACCTACCCTGCAATTTTGAAGTAAATCTGATTACCCATCTTGGAGTTATTGCCCTTTTTTCATCAATTTTGTTTTTAATTTTAATACTTTTTGTCTTATATTTCAAAAACTATAAGAGATAAATGTTAAGTTTAAATTGCAAATATGTGCAGCATGTCGAGATCTACCTACCCTGCAATTTTTAAGTAAATCCCATTACCTATTTTGGAGTTATTGCCCTTTTTTCATCAAATTTTCTAAATTTTAATAGTTTTTGTCCTTTATTTCAAAATCCATAAGAGATAGATGTTAAGTTTAAACAGCAAACATGTTCAGTATGTCAAGATCTACCTACCCTGCAATTTTGAAGAAAATCTGATTGCCCATCATGGAATTATTGCCCTTTTTTCATCAAATTTGTAAAATTTTACTACTTTTTGTCTTGTATTCTCAAGAACCAGCAAATGTAAATATTTTTTTGTCCCTGCAACTAAAAGTGAGGGGGATATTACTTTTCCCCTGTCCATCCTCATACATCATTTGTCTGCCTAACTCCCCTTATCTCTTATAGTTTTCAAGCTAGAAGGTTTTTATTTTAAAGGATATTGGTATATACCTGTGTATCTACCAAAGGTGTGCACATTATCAAGATTTTCAAGCAAGCTCTAGTCTAGTATGTATTTAACATGCAGTTTCCTTGTGAAATTGAGATTCAACCCACATACTGGCAAAGGGCCCATGATATCTGAGATCCAAGCTCTGGGGTCTAAAGTTTAATATAGACTGCAATGGAAAAGCTTTTAAAAATTGATTTTTGTTAAGAACCAGAATTGGAAATGAAATATGTGCAATTGTAAAGTTATTGGATCATTGCGATATGCAGATCTTTGCAAGTTTGCCCGAATGTAGACTGCAGGGATTGGCTCGAAAGATGTTAATAGGCAGTACTGCGGAAAAAAAAGAAAAAAAGTCCTTAGATTGAAAAGCATGATGGACATCAATATTGACATTGTGATATATGACAAAGTGTATTATTGAACAGATAATCACTATCTATATTCTATCGTATTGTGTTATTGGACATTTTTTTTTATTCAAAACGTGTTTGGTTACAGTATTCATCCCAGAATGGCACCCTTACAGCTTTATGCTTGAGTTACTAATTCAAACAGGATATAAGGTTTTGAAATACATGGGAATTTATATGTTGTGGGTGGTGTAATTTAATTTTCATATTTTTTTTATGAACTAGTAAACACATTGATAGTTAAAGTTTAAAAAAGAGAGATGTTTAGAATTTCATTGTAGTATTGGGGACTGTCGTGGTCGTGATCGTATGTGGTTGGATTTATAACTACCTATGCAATCAGTCCCTATCACCACTGATGTTGTGAGTTTGAATCCCAATCAGGGCAAGGTGTACAACATTATGTGATAAAGTTTTTCAGTGACTTGCGACAGGTCAGTGGTTTTCTCCGGGTCCTCCGGTTTCCTCTCCCAATGAAACTGACCGCCACGATATAAAATATTGTTGAAAGTGATGTTAAACATAATCAAACAAACAAACAAACAAACAAAGCTATCACCACTAAAGTTGTGAGTTCAAATCCAACTCATGGTGAGGTGTACTTGATACAACATTATGTGATAAAGTTTGTCAGTGACTTGTGGCAGGTCGGTGGTTTTCTCTGGGTACTCCGGTGTCCTCCACCAATATAACTGACTGCCACGATATTACTGAATTATTGTAGAAAATGGCATTAAACATCATAACCCTAACCGCCACCACTAGAAAATCAAATGCTGAATATCAAACATACACATCATACTTTAACATAGATATCTATTCAGTTTCAGAAAAAAGATTTAATGACTATAACCAGGCGACCAATGAGAATAATGAATGGAGATGTCCAGACGAAGAAGAGAAATGTCTTTACTGATCAAGCATCAGTGTTCTTGGACTCTGTTTTCTCTGCCAGTGATCTTAGCATTCTCTCCTCAGAGGTTCGTATAATGTTAATATTTTTTTTCTGCCGAATATGTTTGCATAATCTGTTTTTTAGACTCTGTTTTTTTCTGCCAGAGATGTTAACATTCTCTCCTCAGTGGTGTGTATAATGTTAATGGGTTTTTCTGCTATAAAAGTTTACATAATCTGGTTTTTTGGAATCGTTGTTTTCTGCCAGAGATGTTAGCATTCTCTCCTTAGAGGTTTGTATAATGTTGTTTTTTTTCTGCTATAAATGTTTACATAATCTGGGGTTTTTTGGACTCAGTTTTTTTTCTGCCAGAGATGTTAGCATTCTCTCCTCAGAGTTGTGTATATATATTTGTTAATATATTTTTTTTATTTCTGCTATGAATGTTTACAAAATCTGTTTTTTTGGGACTCTGTGTTTTCTGCCAGAGATGTTAGCATTCTCTACTTAGAGGTTTGTATAATGTTAATGTATTTTTTTCTGCTATAAATGTTTACATAATCTGATTTTTGGACTCAGTTTTTTTCTGTCAGTGATGGTATCATTTTCTCTCAATCATGCTAGCATTCTTTTCTCTGAGGTTTGTATATGTTAATGGTTTTTTTCTGGTTATGCTAGCATTCTTACCTCACAGGTTTATACATGTATTCCAAAGATTTTAGTTCGTACACATATTTGTAATGGGGGCAGGTCGTGGGAGCGATAGTATGGTAATTGGATTTATAACTACCTATGTAATCAGTGCATATTACCACTAACGTTGTGAGTTCGAATCCAGCTTAGGCGAGGTGTACTGGATACAATATTAGGAGATAAAGTTTGTCAGAGATTTGCGGCAGGTCGGTGGTTTCCTTCGGGTACTCCGGTGACCTCCACCAATAATACCAACCGCCACGATATAGCTGAAGTATTGTTGAAAATGCAGTTAAACACCATACCCTCAATCTTTGTAATGTAAAAGTTTTTCTCTCATTCATACTGGTATTCTCTCATGAGAGGTGTGTATTAGTAATGTTATGTTTTTTCTGTTAGTTGTGCTAGCATATATCATCTGAGGTTTGTATTATGTTTATGTTTTTCTGCAAGTGATGCTAGCATTCATTTTCAGAAGTTTGTTTTGCTAATGTTTATATGTTTCTGCCATTTATCAAATGTTTGTGTCTATGTTTTATACAATTTCACTATAATAATATCAACTGTGAAAAATGTCGTCATACGAGAGATGTCCTTTGCTTAGAAAATTGTTTAATGCCATGATTTTCTTGGACAAAAAAAATCAATATAAATTACAGGTGCTTTATATATGACTGCAAAAAATTATTAAACAACAAAATATGTTTAAAAGTAAAAAAAATTAAAGGTGTATTATTTAATGGATATGTCGTCATTGTGCTTGTTGTCTCTCTGCAAGATCATTGGCTCCAGTTATTTGTGTTTATTGGCGTATATTGGTGCCCTATGTTGCCAGTATCTCTGGATTGTCCATTTTTGAATGCGTTTATTTCCATAGTGCCCTTGATAGCTCACCTGATCTTCTATTGTCGTCATTGCTGCCTTCGTCGTAGTTGTCTGTCATTAATATTTCACATAAAATTCTTCTCTGAAACAACTGAACCAAGTTAAGCTAAATGTGTTTTGGATGGTCCGGAGATGGTTTCCGTTCAAGTTAAAGGACCAGGTATATCTGACAACCACACCATCCATTCAAGATGGCTGCCGTTACTAAAAAATAGAATTTCCTTTATTAGTCCATTACTGTTTTGGTTTAAGTCATAATGAGCTGAAATATTAACTTTAGATATATTTAACAAGCTTTTTCTGGATTTTTCCATTAAAATTCTTTGTTCAGATGACATTTACTGATTATGAAAAAAGGAAATAGTTTGAAAAAGTCGGGGGAAAAAACCTGTATATTCTGTAATTTTTTGCATTGATTATAAGTTTCCTATGTCAAACATCACCATGATTGAGCTGGAAACTTGCTGAGTTGGTGTTAAACAACAATCACTCACTCACTCACCCCTATGTCAAGCATGTACATAATTATATAGGCTAAATTTCTAAGAATTAGGGAGTAATTTCAAAACATTTGTTATATATAAACAAGCAGTGTTTTGGGCCATACTTAATTAAATTCCTAGTGAAATAATTGAACCATTATTTATGTTAATAAATCATTGTTTACCATAAATGTAATTAAGCTGCTTGTATATTGAATTGAGAGGAGTACAAAGTTAAATTTTCAAGCATATTATATAACAGCACCATCTGTTTTCTTCATATGCAGGGCTTTAAATATTTTTCAAGTCTTCCAGTCCTTCACTATTGACAGGCGGTACTTTTTTTAAAATTAAAATTTGAACAATTTTACTGAATACCTTATACAATATACTCTTTAAAATCAGAGGTACCATCTTACTGACCTAATTTGTATTGTTTAAACTTCAAAGTAAGCTGTGCAGTTATACTTGGAATCAATTTTTTTTCTTGGAACTGATATGTTAAAAATAGTAACTTTTTAGTCACCTGCTCAATTATATCTATATATATATATATATATATATATATGCAATTAAACATACATGTATCACTTGAGATCGTCTAAATACAATTTCATAAATCATTACAACTAATTCTACACATGTTTAATCTATATAATTACCGTTAAATGTTTGGTTTCTGATTGATGAACTACATTTGTTTCAGAAGTAATAAATATTGTTTTTTCTTTGTTTTTTTTATATATTATGCCCAATTAAAGTTTAATCTGACAATGTATCTCTGCCGATTAGAATTTGTTTTTAACTATTATTCAAAGTTTATTTGAAGACTTATTTTTAGGATTTTTGGTTATAAATCATAACTCACAAAAACATGTTAAATTCTGTTTGACATTTTTTAGATCAAGATTTTGAAATAATGTCCACTCATATGCAAGACACAGTTAAATATATTGGCTAATTGGACAACAGCTCTTGGTGTGTACTTGGTCTTGATACCTAATGATTTAGTAGGCTCATAGCTGATTGGTTGGATTTAAAATTTGAACCTTGTTATGCCCCTGTACAAGATGTCATTAGATGTAAATTGTATCACCACAGAAAACAAAGAAATAAAAGATACAACAAGCATCTAATTTTAATAAGATTTGAAATGGGGAAAATAAAATATTCTATATTAACTAGAAAAGGAATTTAACAATTATGAGAAAAAAGTTTCAACAGTGGTGGTCAGCAATACAACCAATATCAACAAAATTAACAACCACCTCATTCACCTGTCACCTTAACTCAAATTGTATATATATCATGAAGTATCAATGTGTCAAAGATGTATACAGTCCAGGGGCGGATTCAGGGGGGGGGGGGGGGGCGCACCTGGTGCCCGCCCCCCTAAAATTGGAAAAAATATGATTTTTTGGCGTAAAATCGTGATTTTTCACACGAAATACCTCAAAAATTTTCGCGCCTCCCTCGGCAATTGAAAAAATATGATTTTTTGGCGTAAAATCGTGATTTTTCACATGAAATACCCCAAATATTTTGGGGTCAGGTCATTATTCCGACAGCCCATTATTCCGACAGCCCATTATTCCGACAGCCAATTGCTCCGACAGCCCATTTCTCCGACAACCCATTATTCCGTCAAAAATGGTCAAAAGTAGTATAATTATCTTAAAACCTGTTGTTTTTCTTCTATACCTAATGGAAGACTGACTTTAATCTTTATACTCATTGGGCGGATTGTTTCTGTATTAAACAAAAAGGGTAAATATGGGGTCAAAGTCAAATGTCATGGTGCTAGCAGATTCCTTACATCATGACGACATGAGAAATATCAGTACCAATTTCGGATGGTCTAACACTTCTACATTTTGGATTTAATCATGAAAAGTTTACACCACCACCGTTACGCGAGACGACACAAAAGTTATTGGAGGGAGGGGGGAGATTTTTTTTTAAATTTCTTGCTCTGATTTTTACCGGAAAAAAAATCTGTCCGGACGAAAATCCCAGCCCCCGTCCATTAACCTTGTAACCCTTCAAAACCGTCCAAAGTATTTTTTTTATTAAACTTTACACAAAGGAGTACACCATATGTAGATGTGCATGAAATGATTGCAAGGTTTGTTCTGACATTAACGGTTGCATTTAGGATACAGAGCCATTGTGAGTGAGCTAGTCTAGTTTGATCCTGGATCTGGAGAAAAAAAATGCCATTACCGTACATTATGATTAATACAATAAAAAAATTCCATAAACTCCAGGAGGGGGGCTAAAATTAAATAATAAAGATTTAATTTTAAGCAAAATTCGGTTGTTGTCGGGAGTATCACGTCTAAACTCCCACAATTTGTGACCGGAGAGACACTACCTGATGCTGTTCAACCGTATTGCGTTTTCTAATACGTTTTAGATACATTGTAAACTGATGAATGCCTCCTTCACATGTACATTTAATGCCCATTAAATGCGCATCGCATGCTCTAAACGGTTCACACCCATGACAAGGAGTTTTCAGTTGGCATAAGTTACGACTGTAATAATACTATTTTTTGCATGTAGAGAAAATGTAAATATTTTCACGTAAATAATGGAAATCGCAAACGTTTTGACGTACGTGTGAAGGCATTAACCATGTTGGATGCGCATTCAATTCGCATCATGAAACGTACGTCGGAATGTAGAATAAATGAACGTGTGTGGAAGCGGCATAATGCATATGGAAGGCGTTCTATTAGCCGCATATATTGGTTGCCAATCGTGCTTCAACAGAAGTGATCGATGTATTTATTGACCTGAACAAGGGAACTGTCTACCTATCTTCGGAGCTTTTTCCATTCTTCTGCATGTACATTGTGCTCCCTTTCTCTCCTTTTCTACTATACGTCCTTCTTCAATTCTTAACTCTCCTCGCTTCCATGCGTATTGCTATCTTCCGTCATTTTGTCTTTCTCGTGCTTCTCCCGGTTGACACTTTTTTCCTTCACTCCTCTTTTCTGGTTCCTTTGTGCAATGTGCACAACTTTTTCTTCAATTTTTAACTTTCCCCATACCAGGTCGGTCGATCATAATTGCCTTGAACAGGGATGTACAGCCTAGGATAAAAGTTCCGTTTCCTTTCCAGAACATTCTGTCTAGGCCATGGTCCGTCAGATTAGCCTGACCGATGGAACATCCTGTTGGATACACCTGGTTAAACCATGGATTTGTGGATTGAGTTCTATTTTGCATTGTCGGAAAAATGGGCCGTCAGAGTAATGGGCTGTCGGAGTAATGGGTTGTCGGAGTAATGGGCTGTCGGAGTTATGGGCTGTCGTAATAATGCTACGCATCCATAATTTTCGCGCCTCCCTCTGCTCGGCACAATTTTTTTAAGTGTGCCCCCCCCCCCTAACTTGAAATCCTGGATCCGCCCCTGCAGTCAAGCATGTATATAAAGGCCACTCAAGGGAATGTGAAAATGTGGCCTTTATATATGTAGGTTATGATTAAAATTATATGCACAATTCATTAATGGGAAACATTAGGCTGCCCTTTATAGACAGTGATTTGTTATATAGAGGTGCCCTTTATAGACAGTGATTTGTTATATAGAGGTGTCCTTTAAAGGCAGGTTTGACTAATTATGCAAATGGGGGAAAACAAATTATGGTCTTTAAACCAGCAGTGGAAATACAGACTACCAGTACATGGTTGGAAGTATCATTGTGATATGTAGATTAAGTCTTGCACAATAAAAGGCCTCAGGGTATATGGTGCCCAAAATATTGCAATGTTTCCCATCAGATCCAAAAATAATGTATTTGGCATGAATAATAATTATCATCTACAGATTCAAGTTTATACATTTAAAACTGACAGAATATGTGGCTGGGATACATTTGTTTATGCAATGTTTCTGAAACTGAGACATTTTTTTGGGTAACTAGCATCAATTGATGATGGGCATGTTCACATTCAAGTAAGTATTTTTTATTATTCAGACCTCAGTTATCATGTTTATGTTATTTAAACTGCATACTGGTGAGTTATATAAGAATCCATTGTTAATTTGCACAATTTAAATTTTTAAGTTCACCTGGTTTTCCCAAAAGGATAAAAATATCATAAATAGTCAGAATTGTGTGTATAAAAATAGCCTGTTATACTATATATATATATGGACTATTATCTCATTGAACCGTTAAAAGAATATGAGTTCTGAGAATTAGATGTTCTTAAAAAGAAGTACAATGTAATTCGAGAACTGATTGGTAATATATTTTCAATTATTTACATAAATAATGCATATCAATTACATGGCAACTTAAATGCTATGTGCCCAGAGTCTTGGTTGTCAAGATATTATATATGATAGCTGAAAATTTGGTAAAAGTAATGAATAACATCAAAAACCTAACCCAAGCCTATCCAAATGTTTAAAAAAAAATGTTTTTTTCTCAGTTTTATTTGTTCTGCAACATGTAAATTTTGATTGTTTTACATGCATTGCATAAATAATGTATAAATATAAAGATAAAAAAATGAAAAATTATAAATATGATTTATTTACCAATTCCTAGCACTAGAGGCTCTGAGATTGACTTTTTTTCATCCAGATTTATTCCAGGGAAGTGTGCATGATACAACATTATGTGATAAAGTTTGTCAGTTTTCCTCGGGTACTCTGGTTTCCGCCACCAATAAAACTGACCGCCACGATACATCTGAAATATTGTTGAAAGTGGCATTAAACACCATAATCCCAAACCCAATCAAATTTTTTAAAAATTGTTAGCTAAAAAAATCTGGATGAAAAAAAAGTCAATCTCAGAGCCTCTAGTGCTAGGAATTGGTAAATAAATCATATTTATAATTTTTCATTTTTTTATTTTTATATGTATACATTATTTATGCAATGCATGTAAAACAATCAAAATCTACATGTTGCAGAACAAATAAAACTGAGAATTTTTTTTTTTTTTAAACATTTGGTTAGGCTTGGTTTAGGTTTTTGATGTTATTCATTACTTTTACCAAATTTTCAGCTATCTTATATAATATCTTGACAACCAAGACTCTGGACACGTAGCAAATATATTACCGTTATCGATAATAATCAGTTCTCAGAATTACATTGTACTTCTTTTTAAGAAGATATAATATAGTCCATATAGTATAACAGGCTATTTTTATACACACAATTCTGACTATTTATGATATTTTTATCCTTTTGGGAAAACCAGGTGAACTTAAAAATTTGAATTGTGCAAATTAACAATGGTTTCTTATATAACTCACCAGTATGCAGTTTAAATAACATAAATACAGTAGAGTTCGTTTATAACGAACAGGCTTGTAACGAAATCAGGCTTATAGCGAAGTAAAGATAAATCCCCGGTCCCATCGCTATTTAAACAATGTTTTGTGAAGGCCTATTACGTTTTTTTTATAACGAAATCAGGCTTATAAACGAAGAGAATTTTAAACCCAAACAACGTTTTTATTACTCAAAATTTACATGATATAGAAAATTGCTGAACAAGCAAATCGTTTACTTGTCTTCCGTTACGTACGGACGATCACATATTAAAATGGTCAAATGCACTTCAATGATTAAAATGTAGGGTCAATGTGGAAAAAAATAGTGACACTATTTTTTTTCCACATTGACCCTACATTTTATTCATTGAACGTCGAGTGCCTGTGACTTGACACTTCCGTTGTTGATAATTGAAAAATTGAAGAAAAAGTTGTGCACATTGCACAAAGGAACCAGAAAAGAGGAGTGAAGGGAAAAAGTGTAAACCGGGAGAAGCACGAGAAAGACAAAATGATGGAAGATAGCAATACGCATGGAAGCGAGGAGAGTTAAGAATTAAAGAAGGACGTATATAGTAGAAAAGGAGAGAAAGGTAGCACAATGTACATGCAGAAGAATGGAAAAAGCTCCGAAGATAGGTAGACAGTTCCCATGTTCAGGTCAATAAATACATCGACCACTTCTGTTGAAGCAAAATTGGCAACCAACATATGCGGCTAATAGAATGCCTTCCATATGCATTATGCCGCTTCCACACACGTTCATTTATTCTACATTCCGACGTACGTTTCATGATGCGAATTGAATGCGCATCCAACATGGTTAATGCCTTCACACGTACGTCAAAACGTTTGCGATTTCCATTATTTACGTGAAAATATTTACATTTTCTCTACATGCAAAAAATAGTATTATTACAGTCGTAACTTATGCCAACTGAAAACTCCTTGTCATAGGTGTGAAGCTCTTAGAGCATGCGATGCGCATTTAATGGACATTAAATGTACATGTGAAGGAGGCATTCATCGGTTTACAATGTATCTAAAACGTATTAGAAAACGCAATACGGTTGAACAGCATCAGATAGTGTCTCTCCGGTCACAAATTGTGGGAGTTTAGACGTGATACTCCCGACAACAACCGAATTTTGCTTAAAATTAAATCTTTATTATTTAATTTTAGCCCCCCTCCTGGAGTTTATGGTAATTTTTTATTGTATTAATCATAATGTACGGTTATGGCATTTTTTTTCTCCAGATCCAGGATCAAACTGGACTAGCTCACTCACAATGGCTCTGTATCCTAAATGCAACCGTTAATGTCAGAACAAACCTTTATAATAATTTCATGCACATCTACATATGGTGTACTCCTTTGTGTAAAGTTTAATAAAAAAAATACTTTGGACGGTTTTGAAGGGTTACAAGGTTAATGGACGGGGGCTGGGATTTTCGTCCGGACAGATTTTTTTTCCGGTAAAAATCAGAGCAAGAAATTTAAAAAAAAATCTCCCCCCTCCCTCCAATAACTTTTGTGTCGTCTCGCGTAACGGTGGTGGTGTAAACTTTTCATGATTAAATCCAAAATGTAGAAGTGTTAGACCATCCGAAATTGGTACTGATATTTCTCATGTCGTCATGATGTAAGGAATCTGCTAGCACCATGACATTTGACTTTGACCCCATATTTACCCTTTTGTTTAATACAGAAACAATCCGCCCAATGAGTATAAAGATTAAAGTCAGTCTTCCGTTAGGTATAGAAGAAAAACAGATTTTAAAATAATTATACTACTTTTGACCATTTTTGACGAAATAATGGGTTGTCGGAGAAATGGGCTGTCGGAGCAATGGGCTGTCGGAATAATGGGCCGTCGGAGCAATGGGCTGTCGGAATAATGACCTGACCCCAATTGAACAACAAACATGCGTGGTCTCAAGGTTCATCTAAATACAAAAAACAAAAGAACTGTACTCGTTCTGAAATTTCGATTAACCTTAGATTTATGTGTATATAATACCAAAAAAGAAACAATTATTCTTCAAATTCAAATAAAAAAAAGGAAAATGGCTACAATCTTAAAATTGGCCATTAAAAATATATATCAGAATTATCAGCATTATACCGAAATCGATCCAAGTGTTAATACCCGACCTCATATTTCCTGTTTATAAAATAGATCGTGAACAAAGTTGAAAAAACGGTTCTAAGAAACATTTGAAGATACCAAAGAGGTATTCAGAAGCCGTAGTCTTTGAGAACTGTCTAAAGGATTAAAAAAAAATTATGATAAAGGCTCACTTTACTGTGCATCAGTTATCATAGCGTAATGAAACTGCCCGGGTCAGAACCAGATTTTTTTCTCTCTAAAATTACGCGACCTCGGTGGCTCGAACTACCGATAGCTAGAACAGATTTTGACAGTCCCTTCGAGTTCGAGCCAGCGAAGGTCTACTGTCCGATTTTCAAAAGGGGAGGTAATTTTACATCTTATAACGAACGATGCCTATAACGAACTAAGATCGAGAGTCCCTTGGACTTCGTTATAAACGAACTCTATCTACTGTATGATAATTGAGGTCTGATTAATAAAAAATACTTACTTGAATGTGAACATGCCCATCATCAGTTGATGCTAGTTACCCAGAACAATGTCTCAGTTTCAGAAACATTGTATAAACAAATGTATTTCTCGAAAAAATCTTTTATTTCACTATATGTTTTTCTTTTTAGCTCACCTGGCCATAGGCCATGTGAACTTTTGTCATGGGTAAGCGTCCGTCGTCCGTTCGTTAGCTTTTCACATTTAAATCTTCTTCTCTGAAACCGCTGAACAGATTTCAACCAAACTTGCCAGAAATGTTCATTGGATGGTCCTCTACCAGTTTTGTGTTTTTGGTACTGATTTGAAATTCAACATGGCTGCCAGGGTCCATAATGTGTTCTCATTGGCTGAAATTTTAAAAATCTTTTGTCAGAAACCACCAAGCCAATTGAATTGTAACTTTGCAGGAATGATCATTGGGTGGTCCTGTACTAAACTTGTGAATCGTTTGCCGATCGGAAATTCAAGATGGCCGCCATGACTCGACTTAGTTTAACATTGGACCCTATGGGAATTTCACATTTTCATCTTTTTTTTCTGAAATCACAAAACAGATTTGAACCAAACTTGGCAGAAATGTTCATTGGATGGTCATATACAAGCTTTTTGTTTTTGGCGCTGATCGGAAATCCAACATGGCTGCCAGGGCCCATAATGTGTTCTGATTGGTCGAAATTTTAAAAATCTTCTTAGTTAGAAACAACTAAGCCAATTGAATTGTGACTTTGCAGGAATGATCATTGGGTAGTCCTGTACTAAATTTGTGAATCGTTTGCCGATCGGAAATTCAAGATGGCCACCATGACTCGATTTAGTTTAACATTGGACCCTATGGGAATTTCACATTTTCATCTTTTTTCCTGAAACCACAAAACAGATTTGAACCAAACTTGGCAGAAATGTTCATTGGATGGTCATATACAAGATTTTTGTTTTTGGTGCTGATCGGAAATCCAACATGGCTGCCAGGGCCCATAATGTGTTCTGATTGGTCGAAATTTTAAAAATCTTCTTGTTAGAAACCACTAAGCCAATTGAATTGTGAATTTGCAGGAATGATCATTGGGTGGTCCTGTACTAAACTTGTGAATTGTTTGTTGATCGGAAATTTAAGATGGCTGACATGACTCGACTTAATTTTAACATAGGACCCTATGGAAAAAATGTTTAAAAGTCTTCTCCTCTGAAACCAGTAAGTCAATTTAAAGCAAACATGGCATGAATGGTCCTTAGGTGGTCAACTTTCAAAATTATGACCTGTGACCCCGACCTCCATCCAAGATGGCCGACATCAGCGGACATAGTTTTAACATAGGACCCTATGGGAAATATGTTTAGAAATCTTCTCCTCTGAAACCAGTAAGTCAATTTAAAGCAAACATGGCATGGATGGTCCTTAAGTGGTCAATTTTCAAAATTGTGTCCAGTGACCCTGACCTCCATCCAAGATGACCGCTTTCAGCGGACATACTGTAGTTTTAACATGGGACCCTATGGGAAAAAATGTTTTAAAATCTTCTCCTCTGAAACCAGTAAGCCAATATAGCAAACATGTCATCGATGGTCCTTAGGTGGTCAACTTCCAAAATTGTGTTCAGTGACCCCGATCTCAGTCCAAAATGGCCGCGGTCAGTGGACATAGTTTTAAGATAGGACCCAATGGGAAAATTGTTTAAAAATCTTCTCCTCCGAAACCAGTCAGCCAATTTAAAGCAAACATGGCATGGATGGTCCTTGGGTAGTATACTTTCAAAATTGTGTCCGGTGACCACGACCTCCATCCAAGATGGCTGCCATAAGCAGACATAGTTTTAACATAGAACCCTATGGCAGTATGGGATTTGAATAGTAACTTAGATGTATTCGGCATGCAGACATTCTTAAGAGGACTTATTTATGTTAGGTGAGCGATACAGGCTCACCTGGGCCTCTAGTTTTTTTAGATAACATTACCTACCTACATATGCCAACATGCCTAGAATTATGAATCAGTAAACTGTACTATTTTGGTATTTCTTATTGCTTAAAAGTAGTTTAGCCTAATCCTGCTCATCATTATGATTCAGGTTGGTTTATGGTGTTTAACAACACTTTCAACAACATTTCAAACTTATACTGTGGCGGTCAGTTTTATTGGCAGAGGAAATCGGAGTACCCGGAGAAAACCACCAACCTGTCACAAGTCATACTATGATTTAGGAAAACAGCAATTGTAGTAGATCACTATAAACTCAATTTTTTTGTTTATTTTTTTCATATATTTATAGATATTTCATTTTAAAATACAACCTATGGGAATATTTCACTCTAGAATTTTGAAATTGCTGCTCAATTTTTCAATGGCATGTGTTTAAAAACATTAGTGCAGCTTTTAGGTCGATCTATTGGATGACAAAACTTGTCCCACATAACAGAATTGTAGAATTACATTTAGTCTACCCCTGTGATAAATGTTTGTATTATGTTTTGTGTATGTTTATGTATAATGGTCACCATAGGCATAAATAATAGTGTTTTCCCTAGGAAGCATTGCATGGTGCAAAATCATGCATTCCTTCCTTTTCAAACACCATACTGCCGAGCCCTCACAATGGAAGTTTTGGATGATGAGATGGTTAACCACCATTGTTTGATTTTTCTCCTCAATTATTGTTCAGCAACTCTTATTATCAACTAGTCGTGTAATCTGTATATGGTTTGCTCATTTCAGGTCAAGAGCAAAGAATTCTGCAATTTCTACAACAAATTAGAATCTAGAGAGAAGATGACATTTTTATTTCTGCTAGCAAAGCAGTATGGCTTACATCAAGACATTGTTTTAGAAATAGCTAAAAATGTCATTGCATCTGAGGTGAGAAGATAGTAAATATTTATAAGAGGGGCAGGAGGAGATAGTAAATATTTATTAGAGGGAAAGGAGGGGATAATTCTGAGAAATAGCTAGAAATGTCATTGCATCTGAGGTGAGAAGATAGTAAATTTATAGGGGGTTATGGTGTTTAATGCCACTTTCAACAATATTTCAGTTATCGTCACTGTCAGTTTTATTGGTGGAGGAAACTGGAGTACCTGGAGAAAACCACCGACCTGCAGCAAATCACTGTTGTATTGAGTACACCTCGTCTCAGCGAGATTCAAACTCACAACGTTAGTGGTGATAGGCACTGTTTGCATAGGTAGTTGTAATTCAACTACTAAGCGATCACAACCATGACAGCCCCTTTTATAAGAAGGGAAGAAGGGGTAATCTTGTTGACCGAAATAACCGAAGTTCTAACACAATGATCCATTGCTCATGATAAAGGTTTGTACTGATTTTGTGGATTCTAGAACTGTATATTTCCAAACAAGAGGCCTATACAGCATGTATGTGTCAAAAATGGTTTATTTGTTGCAGCTACACGAAGTGGCCATTAGGTGGTAGTCCTTTTATCTAACAAGATTTTGCTCAAATACAGTTTATTATATACACCCGTATTACTATAATAAAATTTATGAAATATTAATTAAATATCAAGAAAGTGTTCTTATTGTGATCAAAGTGTTAATAAAATATAATGAAAGTGTTTTTATTATGATAAAAGTGTTATTCTAACATGGCATGCTACTTTCGCTTCGAAAACAATAGAGGGCTCTAAATAGCACAGAACACCCTAACACATGTGCAGAAGGCATATCTAATCGACAGTGTATTTTGCATATTTTTTGTACTTTATGTATGTTAAATTAAAAGAATAAAAATAATAAATATACAAAAAAAAATCAGATGAAACTAATTTTTGATCGTTATCAATTTTTATAACGTTTCTGTAGCATTATATATTCTTGTAAATAATATCGGGGGGGGGGGGGGGGGGGGTAATTGGAACAGTGCCCAAAAATAACCTCTGTCTAGGTACGCTTGAATGCATAAAATTACCGTAAATGCCCTGTTAGAATCGAAATAATTCTCGGATGCCAGGCTCTATGCTTATTTTAACGTGGGTAGGCATTATATTTGTCAAGATTTTACACCTCGCTATCTCTTGGTGTAAAATGATGACAAATATAATGCCTACCCATGAAATATGAAATAAAAAATATATGACTGCCATGATATCACTGAAATATTGTTGAAAGTGGCATTAAACACCAAACCCCTAACCCTGAAAATAAATAAACCAAAAAAAAGTATCAGTAATTTTCCATATAAAGCCAGTTTTAATATAAAATATGCGAGTTTAATTCAACATATATGTATTGATACAAAAATGTTATATCTTAAAATAATTTTGAATATTTTAAATGAATTTCAGGAAAGAGGAGAGGTCATCATATTAAGAGCAGAAGAAAGACTTAGACATGCCTTGGTACCTCAGTATCAACAGCTGTTTAGAAATATCAGCAGACAGGAAGGAGGAGTAAAGTTTCTTGTTGACATGAGAGCAGATATTTTAGTAGGTACACCTACATATATATAAAGCTACTCTAAATTGCTTGATCTTGTCGTCAATAAATGTCACTTGTTACAGTTTGCACCAAAATCTAAGCCTCAGTCTAGTAAAAATTGGTTCAGGCTAGTGAAAAATTACATAAAATTTGCTTTAATCAAATAGAAAAAAATCTTCTATAATGCCTTTTCGGGCTAATTGTCAATTTTTAGACACAGATTGTTATTTAGCCAAAGGAGAAACATAGGATCATACTTTATGTGCTGTCATCGTTAATGTTAAGTATCTTCTTTCCCTTGAAGTTTTCTTGATTTTTTATTTTCCGTAGTTCTAAATGTTTTCAAGATGTCTTTAAATTGTAAGATATGCAAATTAGTACATTAAAAAATTTGAACAGTAACTCCATGATATACTGGTAAATTAGTTGCTACATTTTATATATAAAGTCAGGTTACATTAATATACAGCTGGATTTAACCAAATTTAAACTTGCATAGCACACGGCTGGTAATCGGCACAAGCAGAACAGTTGGTTCTGCAAAGAAATTCGTGAGGATAACTTCCGCTTTTGGTGGAGGAGAGTTCACGAAGATGCTTCGCAAGGTATGTACATGTCAAAAATTGAAATTTTCTTTTTTACTGCTCGAATATTGCAAAATCAGAGAATGCTATGCTGTGGCTAATGCTTTCACGATTAGAAACATGTATAGTTTATTCTTGTATATGAAGTGTAACTCTCACAAAATCAATCGTCCCACGAAAAACATGACGAAAATTGTGACACTCTTACATTTCCAATTTGTTCTTGACAAAGATGCAAGTTAAATTTTCAATATTTTTTCATCATGGGAGTCTAAATGTAATCGGGGATAAATTCCGATTCTTCAGAAGTAAATTGAAGTCTAGATAAATCTACAAACTGTCAATTTTCTCGTTTTCCTGCTTGAGGAGATCGGTTCTGATAGAGCACATGGCGAATGCATGAGGAGATTTGTTAGTTTTGGTACGACACATGTAATCCACTGTATAATCACAAATTTTGCATGTCTGTCTGGTAATAAATTCACGAACTGATGCCCTTCTTCCCGTCGGGTTTTTAAAAGTATAAAAGTAATATTTCATTGTTCATGGGCTGTCCATAATAAAAAAAAGATCTCTGTTAGTAGTGGTTACAAGATGTAAAGCGCTTTACCGATTTTAAGGATATGTCCACAGTTTAATTGACATCTTGTGTTTAATTTATTCATGACTACTAGCACTAAGTGAATGTTTATTTACGTTAGACCTATGTATGTGCTGAAATCATGTAATATTATAACTTGTGTAGATCTGCGGTGAGGTTTCCGTCATTTTTAGTAAAAAGGTTGCGCCGAATAGATGTGGAAACCCATTTGAAAGGATATAAATATTTTGAAATTGAAAGAGATTTTTTTTTAATAAACATGGTGTCCTGATTGATGGGGATTTTAAATTTGGTGTACTGCTACTTGTTTTTGTTCGTTTCCTTGGTGGTGATACAGGCAATCTATATCGAAATGGTTTTTTGTAAAGAGTCAATGTCAGTCCCCTTTTCCTCTTTCCCTTGAATCCTGGCATCTCCTGAAAGTGGACGGAGAATAGTTTATTTTGATTAGAGTATTTATCAGTTTTGTGTTTTAAAGTGTCAATTTATCAATTTTGCAGAAAACAATTAACAAAACTAGCAAATCTCCTCATGCATTCGCAATGTGCTCTATCAGAACCGATCTCCTCAAGCAGGAAAACGAGAAAATTGACAGTTTGTAGATTTATCTAGACTTCAATTTACTTCTGACGAATCGGAATTTATCCCCGATTACATTTAGACTCCCATGATGAAAAAATATTGAAAATTTAACTTGCATCGTTGTCAAGAACAACTTAGAAATGTAAGAGTGTCACAATTTTCGTCATGTTTTTCGTGGGACGATTGATTTTGCGAGAGTTACACTTCATATACAAGAATAAACTATACGTGTTTCTAATCGTGAAAGCATTCGCCACAGCATAGCATTCTCTGATTTTACAATATTCGAGCAGTAAAAAGGAAAATTTCAATTTTTGACATGTACATACCTTGCGAAGCGTCTTCGTGAACTCTCCTCCACCAAAACCGGAAGTTATCCTCACGAATTTCTTTGCAGAACCAACTGTTCTGCTTGTGCCGATTACCAGCCGTGTAACATATATTTAATGTATTTAGACAATTTTCAACAAGTTTAAGCATGGAAATTGAAATATAATATTATTGACTAAATATATTTTCCAGCTATTATTAGGTTTTAATTTCAGTATATATCCTGTTTATTTATCTGGAACATTATCATTTTTCCTATAAATTGGTTTAAAATTAAAAAAAATTTAAATCCCATTGTCTAACTTAGTTTACATTGTTACACTATACTATAAAAATTGTCTTTTGAAGTAGCAAGTAAACATTCTAAATATACATTGAAATGTTAGAAATACATGTACATTAATCTAGCCATGGGAAAGGCTTTGCTAGATATCCTTCAAGGTTGACATTAATATTTTTACGAGCTTGTCCATTTGGACTAGTAGCCGCAGGTTTTAGTTGTCGGATAGCTGGAAATACTTGTCCGAATTTTGTGATAAAAAAACAAAACAATTACTGATGTATCCTATACTATAGGGAAAATCCATTACGTCTTTGATGAAATTGGTTGTTAAGTGTTTTTACAACAAAATCTATATTAAAAAAACTTGCTACCAATGAATTTTACAACATTTTATAAATTTTAGTGTTTTTAATTATTTTGTTTACTTGTCCCATCGGACAAGTAACAGTCAACATTCATTCACCCAAACCAAACTTTTACTTGTCTTGGGCTACTGGACTACTGCTAATGTCAAGCCCTGCCCTTTTATTTAGGCTACTTTGTTCAGATTATTGTGTGTTCATAGTTGTAGTATAAAAAGTCTAAGAACATTTTTAAATCAAAGTGTAGTAACCAGTAAGAGATTTTCAGTTAAAAATATGATTTAGCTCTAAAACAAATGAAACCTGTCTAAACCGAACCTTGTTAGAACAATTTTTTTTTGTGTTAAGAATAAATAGGTGTACAATTTATACAGATAAAATTAACAAAGATTTCCCACATTGGGACTTTATTTCAAGCTTGACTTATACAGAATTCCAGTTTTTCTTCAGATTCTGTTTAAACAGGATTCACTGTGTATCATACACTTTCATTTGTTTTGTTTTTTTAATGCTATACTTGGTATAGGGAAAGGGAACTTTTGTTATCAGCTGTTTGCTATCTTTCACTCAGCTCAAGGCTTTTTCGCATTTTAAACTTCTCCTTGCAAAACTGATGAACCAAATGAAGTTTCAAACATGATCCTTTGGAAGAGGAGATTCAAAGTTGATCCTCCAATTTTAAACAAAATCCCCAAAGATTCTTCTCAAGCACCATAGATGAAAATGCTTCAGTACTTGTTGCGGTATGCAGATTCAAGTTTGCACAAATGAAGACAAAGGGTCTATTGGACCCAAGCCCAGAGGTCCAAAGATTAAAAACATTAGGCTGTAATAGGGGAAATCAAAAAACAAATTTAAGTATCAAGAATGAAAATGCAATTAATTTTGCATGACTCGGCATTGTAATATGAAGATTCAATTTTGTATCAATTGATACCCCTAGGTCTGTTGGGTTTTTGTTCTAGTAGTGGGAGATCTAAAATATGACAATAGATAAAAAAGTCTTCTTTGCCAGGTGTACAAAAAGAGGAAAAAAACTTTTGTGAGCCTCTAGTTTATTTTTTTTACTGCGAAAATTTTGTATTTAAAAAGTTATCAAGTAGGTACCTTAATTAAATGGGATAACAATTGATGATCTTCTTTTGCAGATAAACCTTTCTACCGTCACAAATGAAGTTGAGTCTGCATATTTACGAGGATTAATTAACTCAATAAAAGACCTCCTTACTCTGTGGTTTACTGTTGGCTTCCTAGATCTACAGAGAGTTACTTGGGAGTCACCTTGTGACATGGTACAGAAGGTAAACAATTAAACAACTAGTCAAGGGAGATAATTTACAAATTTGTGGAATCAAACAGAACAACATCACATGTTATGATCTTGCCAGTCATTCATGGGCAACCATTTTACCAAACTATTCCCATTATGTGTGGTTTATGGTGTTTAACACCACTTTCAATAATATTTCAGTTATATCGTGGCAGTCAGTTAGTTATATAGGTGAAGGAAACCGGAGGACCCGGTGAAACCACCGACCTGTCACAAGTCACTGACAAGCTTTATCACATAATGTTGTATCAAGTACACCTTGCCTGGGTGGGATTTGAACTCACAACTTTAGTGGTGATAGGCACTGATTGCACAGATAGTTGTAAATCCAACTACCATGCGATCACGACCACAAATGCCCTGGTCAAATTATGATCCCACCAGTCATTCATGGTTGGCCATTGTACTAGAATATTTCCACTAATAACAATCAGTAGGTAGAATAATACAAACATCTAACCTGACCCTGTTTAGATGACCATATTAGGTCTCAAGGTAGAAAATAAAATCCCATGAGTTATACTCTATGCATCACAGTACTAGTGTTTCCCAAGTTAAATTGAAGTTGAATAGATATACGGTCCAGTAAAGGAATACAAATTACTGTAAATTTACATCCATATCTTAACTTATTAAATTACAATTGCAATGAAAACATTTTCTAATTTTTCTAAGCTGTCAGAGATTGTATTTATAATTTTATATGTTGCAGGTCTCTGATTATGAAGCTGTACATCCCATCAGAAATTGGACAGATTTGAAGAGACGAGTGGGGCCATACAGACGTTGTTTTGTATTTACACACAGTAGTATGCCAAGGGAACCAGTCGTCGTTTTACATACAGCTTTAACTAGTGATATAACTAAAAGTATCCATGTAAGTTACCATGGAAACAGTTTTATAATTATGTTTATTTTGAACAAAAATAAGTTTTTCTTTGCCATGAATTCAGATAGATTAAGGCAATTTGAACAAAAATTATGTCTATATAAGAATGTAACTTTTATCTTTAGCTTTATGGTGTTTAACGCCACTTTTAGCTATGTTTCAGTTATATTGTGGCGGTCAGTTTTATTGGTGGAGGAAACTGGAATACCCCGAGAAAACCATGGACCTGCCACAAGTCAATGAATTTTTTTTATCACATAATGTTGTATCGAGCACACCTCGCCTGTGCAGGATTCAACTCCCAACGTTAAGGGTGATAGACATTGATTGCATAGGTACTTTTAAATCCAACTATCATACAATCATGACCACAACAGCCCCTTATAAAAATGTAAACTGATGTTTAAATTATCCATGCAATGAAACCTGTCTAAACCAGTCCTTGAATAAACTGGAATTTTGTGTAAGCTGAACTTTAAATGAAGTCCCAATGTTGAAAATCTTTGTCTCTGTAGAAACCTGAACACCTGTTTATTTCAAAAATACAATAGTTGGTGCCAATGATGTTTGGTTTATACAGCTTTCACTGTATTCGAAAAAAAACATTTCTGTATTATTTTCACATATTGTCTCTCTGGGATTAATTAAAATGAAAATTTTAATTTATGTAATATTTTTTATCTTGTTTAAAAAACATAATTTTTTCATCTTTCCATACAAAAGAGTTTTTCATAATTTTGCTTGTGATATTTCAAATTGTCTTTATATCGTGAACATCAATGTTAAGCACACTTGCATATAATTTGAGAAATGTTTATAACGATTGAATTAAATACAGTGTTTTTCTATATTCTTATGGTACAATGTATATAAAGGGCACTCAAGGGAACCTGAAAATGTGCTCTTTGCCTTTATGAGCAGTTGCCCTTTATATACAGATCAAAATTATATGCATTTTTCATAAATGTGATGCAATCAGTGCCTATCAAACCTCGTTCATGGCGAGGTGTACTCGATGCAACATTAGTGACTTGCGACAGGTCAGTATTTTTCTCCAGGTACCCCGATTTCCTCCACCAATAAAACTGACCGCCACGATATAACTGAAATATTGTTGAAAGTGCCGTTAAACACCATAAACCAAGCCAAACCTAAACCATAAATGGGACAAATGATACTGCCCTTTATAGACAGTGATTTGTTATGTAGAGGTACCTTTTAAGGCAGTTTTGACTATTTGTTACGGAGCCAAAATGATGTAAACATTTTTTATTTTTTATTTTTTTGTAGTCAATATTACAAACAGGCCAGTTCAAGCCTATAAAAGATGATATACATGAAGAAGATCTAGCTATGCTTTATGATACAGAAGAATCCAATAGAATTAATACAGCAATATTTTACTCCATAACATCCACACAGAAAGGTATTGGTAACTCATTTCTAACATACTCTGAAATATTGTTGAAACACCATAAATCTAACCTAAACCTAACATACTCCTTTATATCAGGGTCGTATGGTATTGTGGAAGTTAAATTTAAAAAATGGCAGAAAGCGAAAATTGGTTGAAATAGCAAGTGAATACACAATATCATACAACCCTGGTACCATAGGATCGGACTATATATCTTTATATCTTTTTAATACTAACTTAAATTGCTCATCTTTCAACTTTGACATAAGAAAGGAAATTTACAGATATATATTTTAATTGTCCTAATTTAAATCTAAATTTAATGAAAATTTCTTAACTGAGGCCAAAAAATAAAAATACTTTCATTTCCTTTTACCCAGCCAATCCTAATTTTTAGTACCAACCATTGATATTTTTAGACAAGTACTGTTAAAGTTAGATTCTTGTGCTGTATAATCTATGTTAAAATTTAAAAGAAATGTTTTGTCTGCCTACCTACCCTATATTTTTCAAGAATGGGGTGGAAATACAGATTTTTTTGGCCTGACAATAATTTTTAATATCAATCTTTTTAGTAGCTAAAACTAATATATGAATTTTTTTTTAACGTCATAAAATATATTATGGTAGTATGATTATATATTGAAATGTCTCTTGTGTGTAATTTTAATTTTTTTATTTTTACAACAATTTTGCTATGCTATTAAGCACAAACATGTCAAGGAGTTAGAACTCCTAACTTATACAATGTAGTTCCAACATTCCAAATTGTTAGAAAGGAAATAGATGTAAACGAACACGAGAATCTATGCAACGTTACACTTAAGCATAAATTCAAGTAAAGAAACCATGCTTTTATTGCTATTCTACAAGTTACAGTTACAATTATATAGGGTCTTCAATAATGAGCACAATTAAAATATGTAGCATAATCAAAATGTCATTTATTTCCAATTACAAAACAGAATCCTTCAAGATTCTTAATTTTCTTAAACACCATAGTAAGTACAGTGGTACAAAGAATTTGTTCAGTATGATAACATAAATAATAATAACACACATGACAAGATGAAATAAGTAAAATGATTAACAGTACAGCAACAACAGGATTAACCTGGAAGAACAACTTTAGAATTTATAACCCTTATAAATTTGCAAAGATTTTTTAGTTTACTTTTTTGTTTAGATTGGAACAATTTTCCGAACTTTAATATATTAATTCTGTGTATAAAATAAGGATTTAAAAATTGTTTTCTGATATCTACTAGAGATCGACACTGAAGAATATAATGAAATTCGTCACCAAGTTCTTGGTATTGACATAAATTACAGTGTCTATTTTGTAGTTCAATTCTATGCCATCTGCCTGTTTCTATTGGTAACCTATGATTTCCAGTTCTAAATCTATAATATGTAATTCTATCTTTATCTGGTAAAATATCTAAATAATGCTCAAATTCGAAATTTTCTTTAAATAATCTGTAAGACAGCCCTTTTGGCAAGTTTTCATTATCAGATCTCCATTTTTGTTGGAATTGGTCAAATATTTTTTGCTTTAAACTAACACTTAACCATTTTGGATTTACATTTCCTTGAGATATCCATACATTACTATAACCACATCTATCTAATATATTCTTAATACATTTCAACCAATCAGACTTATATTGATTTTGTGAATTTTTCAAAAACATGTAAATATACAAAATGTTTGCAATTTTACTATCCTTTCCATTTACCATTTTTGACCAAAAATTAATCATACGTAGTTCTATATAGACTGACATAGGATAAATGCCAAGTTCTCCATATATCATAAAATTCGGAGTTGACTTCTTCAAATTCAATATTAATTTGCAAAATTTTAAGTGCACTCTTTCAATAATATCTATGTTCCCGAACCCCCATATTTCGCACCCATATAACAGGATTGGCTTCACAATTTTATCAAAAAGATCGTATTGAGATTTAATTGACAAGTTGTGATAAAATATTTATTATCAGTGGAGGGGAGATAACCCAAAGTTTACTATTTATTTTTCTTTGACAATAAAATGAAATTAGTTATTGCAAGTATTTAAGTGATTATTTGTTCAACAATGTAAGTTTATAGGTAAAGTCTGTTTTCTTGAGAATGTTTGTCCTTGAAAAAAATGCAGTTTGTTTGTTGAAGGTCAACTATTGCCGGAGTGGTCAAATTTGTGAGTGGTTTAAGCATATTTTATTGTCCAAAAAGACATGACAATAGGATCAAATACAAGTTTTACTACTTAGAACATCTTCTCCTTTATATAAACTGAATATACATATATACAATTGAACATAAATACACAAAAACTGCAATCTTCATTAATGATAAAAACTGTTAATAATAAAAAAATGTTTTAATTTAACCTGTATAAACTGAACACCTGCTTATTCTGTACATACAATTTGGTCACAATGAGCTTTGGTCTGGTTTAGACAAGTTTCATTGTATAAAGCACACATTTAATACATTTTTTGTACTTCTTTTTAACGTGACTGATTATTTATTAATGATAAATCTGACTTGTACACTAAATATATACCATAAGTTTAGTTCAAAATAAGCTGTTATTGGTTACATGATAGATTCCATAGCTGCATTTTTCCTATCATGGATTCATTAACCTGTGTTTAGATCAGTTTCCTTTATTAAAAATGTGATTTTCATTAACACTTGAATATTACTCATTACTTTTCATACTTAATTTGTACTTAGCAAGGGACTGAATTTTATGGTTTGCTGGTTCTCTAAAAGAAATTACATATACATATACACACATGTTACTACGATCATCATCACAAATTTGTTGACCGTTTCAAAATATCCATTTCTCAGATGGAAATGAATCTTTTCCCTTTTACAAAGATTTGTTTTCCTCTATCACCGACAAGACTTTAACCAGACTGGACTATTAGTAGCATGGTGGGTGTCTTGTAAGAAGTAAGAACTGCTTATCCATCAAAAGCACCTGGAATCACCCCCAGTTTTATGGTGTGGTCTATGCTGCTCATCTTTTTAGTTTTCAGTATTGTGTTTGTTTTGTTTTTTCTTCATCCTGTGTCTTGTGTCCATTGTTGCCAGGGAAACGAATTAATATAAGTTTTTCTAAGCTTGTTTTCGAATCCCTTTAATTATTTGTATTGTATCATATTGAAATTTATCATATTGTACTATATTTATTAATTAATAAAATATGTTTAAACTAATGTTGCCTATGTCTCTGGATTGTCCATTCTTGATTGTCCCTTCAGTTTTCTCTAGCATTTATTTGTCCTGTGTCTTGTGTAGCCTATGTTGCCAGGCTCTCTGGATTATTTATTTTTGATTGCCCCTTCACTTTACTCTAATGTTTATTCACCACATTCTTAATGCTATTTATTAATTAATTCAGTTTGGTTTTTACCTGATTCTCAAGCTAATACTTTATTTTCATGATATACCTGTAGATAATTATAAGAATATTATGAAATTTATTTTATGTTGCTGTGACGTAATTCAAAATTAAAGAACTAATTATTTTTTCTAGGTCTCCAAGGAATAGATTTGGGGAATTATTTAATAAAACAGGTTGTCAGAGAACTGCAGTCTGAATTTCCTAAAATATTTCAGTTCTCCAGCTTATCTCCAATACCAGGATTTAAGGAATGGTTGATGGGGGAAATCAACAAATATATTCATGCTGAAGGTATGTAGTATATATTTATATATAGGGGATTAGGGTTAAGGTGTTTAGTGCCACTTTCAACAATATTTGAGTTATATTGTGCCGGTCAGTTTTATTGGTGTAGGAAACCAGAGAACACCATCAATCTGCCACAAGTCACTGACAAACTGTATCACATAATGTTGTAACAAATACACATCTTCTGAGCGGGTTTATTTACATATAGGGAGTGTATATAAATAGAAATCCTTTAAAAAAAAAACTCCAAATATTAGCACCAATGTTTTAGCTCAACCTGGAAAAAGGCCATGTGATCTTTAGCCATCACTTGGTCACTAACCTAGCTAGCTACGTTTTTAATACTCTGGTTTTATGCATGCAGATTATAAGAAGATGAAATATATTTCACAGTTGTATAACCAGATATCAACATCTTTGTGGCATATATATAGAATAACGACAATTTTGAAGGTCAAGATAGACATTATCGCTAATATCTTGGCGAGTTCGATAGGACGAGCTGGGTAATTTGTGATAATGTCTGTTGAGGCCTTAAAAAATGACGTTATAGTTTTTATCTGTGACGTTATAATGTGTTTTACGTCATGTTGACCAATAAACATGAGCATGCGAGTTACGATCCGACCTAATATTTTTGTGGATCAAGGTCAGTTCAGTGACCCAGACAGCGGCACACATCAAGGGAAAATGTCCAATTTGCCGATGAGAAGTTTTATTACTTATTTATGACAACTGAGGAGCCAAGCTGCAATTACGAATACGAACTCACAATTGACTAAAAAAAAAGGATAATTTAAGTTACATTTAGGATGAACAAAGTATTTTTGTTTTTTCTATGTTACATATTTAATTTTTATTTTATTCCTTTCCAGAATTGGGAGAATCAGTAGAAAATCCATTACTTCTAGAGAGTGAAATAGATAGTTTAAAGACTGTTGTTGACTCAGATCACAGTAATATGTGTGAAGCTTTGAAAAAACTTTTAGCAACCCATGAATGGGTGTCAAAGGAACATATCTGCCAAGTTTTACAAAGTATTCTGTTGCGACTCTGTTCTAGATATCTGTATGTTGAAAAAAGAAGAGGATATGCATTGAATCCTGTGGGTAAGATATATTTTTGTAATTTGGTACAAAGAGAGATAATTATGCATTTGCATGCTTATTGAAAGGGAGATAATTATGCCTATCTAGGAATCTATTTTTGCATTTGTCTTATATGTATCTTTATTTCTCATAACCAATTTACATAGGTACATAGATGACTATTTACACAATACACACAAGAAATAAATACATTAATAAATAATTGAAAAAATATTGAATTGTGAAAGAAAGTGGTTCAACCTAGAGGATATATCCTGTGTTTACTATTCTGATAAATTTACAGAGTTTACTTAAAGTATATATTACGGAAGCGTATTAGGGCCACTTTGACACTTTTTTATTTTTTATTTTTCACACTTTAATCTGTAAAATTCACACTTTAATCTGTAAATTTTACACTTTAATCTGTAAAATTTACATTTCAATCTGTAAAATTTACACTTTAATCTGTAACTTTTACACTTTATTCTGTAAACTTTACACTTTAATCTGTAAAATTTACACTTTAATCTGTAAAATGGTAATCTTGGGCCTGTTTTACTAAAGGACTTACGACTTATGATCGGTCGTAATTTGTATAGAATGATAGGGAGTTACAACCGAACTTAGGACTTAAGACCTTTAGTAAAACGGGGCATAAACTTGGCAGGAATGGTGTATGGGAGGACCTCTACAAACGATCCATTTTTGGTTCTATTTGATGGAACAAGATGGCCACCAGAGTCAATCTTAGCTTCTGATTGGCCAATTTTCAAAATTTAACCTAACTGAAACTAGGCTCCAATGCTTTGAAACTTTATAGGATTGTTAACAACAATGGCTTCTCTAAGCTGTCAACTTTTAGAGCTGCTCAGAAGGCTCCTGTTGCAGCTGTGGTCATTCAAAATTGTCATTGAAACCATGTGGGAAAACTCTTATTTCATAAAATCTCTACAATTTTGTTTGTTGCTGTTCCACTAATATTCAAATACATCCAGGTTAACGATTCAGGCTCCCAGGAGCCTCTTGTTAACATCTCAGTTATTATGACTTACAACCTTGAGCAAGTCATCCTTTTCTGTATCATATGCATAACACCATGATATGACCGTTCAGTTACAATGCTACGTACGGAAGCCTGTTAGTACCATAGGTAGTTTTATTTTTAACTTGTTATAACAACTTAGCTAACTTGTTATAACAACTTAGCTAACTTATTATAGCAACTTAGCTAACTTGTTATTATAACTTGGCTAACTTGTTATAACAACTTAATATCTTGTTATTACAACTTTTTATAATAACTTGTTATAACAACTTAGTTAACTTCATTTTATAAGGTCTTGAATTCTAACAAGAGTCTCCTAGGAGCCTGAATCGCTCACCTGGCTTGATATTGAAAATAGCCATGTCTGCCACGATGACAAGAATATTATGTAAGCAATGAAAGAACACGCTCACATACCACACGCACCCACATATTGGACACTCAAAAGGGACAACAGTTCAACTCCTGGAAAAATCAAGATATCAGAATTTCCAGTCAATGTGCACATCTACATATTATGTCCTTACTAGCTACCAAGTTTCATAAAATTATGTTCTGTAGTTTCAGAGAAGTAGCGTTCACCAACTGTTTCGGTAGTTTATATTGTGAAATTTATAAGGGGCATAATCCAGAGAAAAATAATGAGATCGGAATTTCCTGTCGAAAGCACATTCACATATTATGTCCATAATAACTACCAAGTTCCATGAAATTCTGTTCAGTAGTTTCAGAAGTAGTTCTCACAAACTGAGTAGTAAATATTGTGAATTTTCTAAGTTCAAAGGGGCATAACTGCTAGGAAAATAATCGGATAAGAATTTCCTATCGCTATGCCCATCTACATATTATGTCCATAATAACTACCAAGTTTCAAGAAATTCCGTTCAGTAGTTTCAGAGAAGAAGCGATCACAAACTGTTTCAGCAGTATATATTTCAAATTTTCTAAGTTCAAAGGGGCATAACTCCTAGAAAAATAATCGGATCAAAATTTCCTGTCGATGCACATATCTTCATGTCATGTCCTTAAAAACTACCATGTTTCAAGAAATTCCGTTCAATAGTTTTAGAGGAGAATAACTCACAAAAACATTACAGACGGACTCTCGGACTGGTCAAAAACATTATACCCTCCGCAACTTCGTTGCGTGGGGTATATGAATTTCAACATACGAGCAATCTGACAAATTTGACCTTGACGACTCTTTTTAGCTCACCTGGCTGTAGCCAGTGTGAGCTTTTGCCATCACTTTTCGTCCGTCGTCCGTCCGTCCGTCGTAAACTTTTCATTCAAAAATCTTCTCCTCTGAAACTACTGGGCCAATTAAAACCAAACTTGGTCACAATGGTCCTTGGGTGGTCCCCTTTCAAAATTGTGTCCATCAGGTCCGGGTCCAATCCAAGATTTACATATTAAAGTGTGAATTTTACAGATTAATAAATTGTAAATTTTACAAATTAAAGTGTAAAATTTACAGATTAAAATGTAAATTTTACAGATTAAAGTGTAAATTTTACAGATTAAAGTGTAAAATTTACAGATTAAAGTGTGAATTTTACAGATTAAAGTGTGAAAAATACAAAATAAAAAAGTGTCAATGTGGTCCTAATACGCTTCCGTAATATATAGAGTTATTATGTTTAATGATATTAGGTCTATTTCTATGGACAAAATCAATATAAAGTTTTCTTTCATTAGTAAAATTAGTACATTCAAATAGGGCCATTATCACTTATGATAAACTGTAACAATTTTATTCAAATGCCAAGCATTATTTTAATGCTTTTTATAATTGTATTGGATTGTTCTTCATTCTTAAAAAGACATATTTTTCATTAGTTTGGACAATATTTCAGTGGTGATACAGTTTATATATCCCTTCCATACAATTTGAAATAATTTGAACCAATCTTATTATTTGATCTCCTTACCCTCATAAAAATGTAAAAGAAGAATAATAAGCATGTGTGTGGGGTCAACCCTTCCAACAAATTTATGGTAATAATGAGATACCTGAATGCTTAAATATGGACATTCAGAGGTTTGACAGCAGATTTTTAAAATCAAATATTCCCAGTTTCATCATGTAGAAAACATTGTGACATTTAATAGAAAATGTATAGTATAAAATATGTGCTCTTTGCAATCCGTGCCTATCACCATTGATGTTGTTAGTTCGAATCCCGATCAGGGCGAGATGTACAACATTATGTAATAAAGTTTCTCAGTGACTTGTAACAAGTCGGTGGTTTTCTCCAGGACACTCCGGTTTCCTCCACCAATAAAACTGACCACCACGATATAACTGAAATATTGTTGCAAGTGGCTTTAAGCACCATAAACCAACCAATATTTTTTTCTCTGCTTTGTCCACTACCATATATTGCTGTTCATTACAGCATAATAGCAATTCCTTTTTTTCATTTAGAAATGTATCAAGCAGTAGTAACCTAAAATGTAGTCATCTTTTTTTTCAGCCAACTTTCACTTAAGTAATGGAGCAGCGTTATGGAGAGTGAACTGGTTAGGTGACATGTCTATGCGTGGTATCAATCAATCTTGCGGTTTGATGGTGAACTACCGTTACTTTCTAGACAATACAACAGAAAACAGCAAACGTTATCTAGAACAATATTATATTGCAGCATCACAGGAAATCATAGAACTAGCTGAATTAAAACATTCTAAGAAAGAATCGTAGATTGTTTTTGATCGTGGTCACCATTTTGTTGTGATCTTTTTTTTTTAAATGGTAGCTTACAGTATATTTGAAATGGTCCTGGGCTTCCAGTTGTGCTTGAGTGAAACCTATTTCTTTTCCAGCATACAGTGAAACCTGTATTAAGAGGTCATGTTTATGACAAGGAAAAAGAGGTCTATCAAGACAGGTGACCTCTTAAAAGAGGTTCAATTCATAAGAAATGTTCTATGACAGGACAAGAAAAATGTGACCTTTTCATACATGTGATTGCATAGTAGAGGTGACCG
Source organism: Bathymodiolus brooksi (assembly GCA_963680875.1). Lineage (NCBI taxonomy): Eukaryota > Metazoa > Mollusca > Bivalvia > Mytilida > Modiolidae > Bathymodiolus > Bathymodiolus brooksi. The sequence continues at coordinate 97,067,467 of OY804581.1, read as the reverse complement.
CTTGGGCAGGTTTCATTGTATATGTAATTCATTCAGTTTAATTTTCTTGAATATCAGTTTATAGTCCTATCAAGTTTGTTTAGAATTTGAAAAAAAGTAAGAACTCACTGAATTAAGACATTCCAAGAAAGAATTGTAGATTTTTATTTATTATAGTCACCATTTTCTTGTGATTTTGTTTTAAATGGTAACTTACAGTATATTTAGTGGAACAGGGCTTCCAGTTGCGCTTGAGTGAAACATATTTCTTTTCTAGGAATATGTATATAATTAATTCAGTTTAATTTTCTTTTATATCAGTTTATAAACCTATCAAGTTTGTTGAGAATTTGAAAAAGGAAGAACTCACTGAATTAAGACATTCCAGGAAAGAATTGTAGGTTGTTTTTGTTTTATTTTGTTTTTTTAAATAGTAGTGACCATTTTCTTGTGATTTTTTAAAATGGTACCTTGCAGCATATTTGTAGGGATCCAGAGCTTTCAATTGTGCTTGAGTGAAACTAGATTTTTTTTCTGTCTGTTTGTCTGGGCTTTCTTCATCCAGTCACAGTATAGTGTTAGGGTTATGGTGTTTAACACCACTGACATTCACGATATAGCTGTAAAATGATAAACATCAATAACTAAAGACAATTCAATCACAGACAAATAGTTAACTACAGACAGATAATATTTAAGAAAATATTTATTAATGTCTGTCTGATCACACAATTATCACCTAGTTACGGTGCTGTGAGCTTGACCCTGATCTACAGCACTTATCAGTAGAAAAAATTTCATTGGAGTTTACTTTAACAGGAGTGATTCTGTCATATTAAGAAGTGTAGCTCAACAATGTTATTATAATTTAATATCGTTATAAATTAAATGATATAAAGAGCAACATCCAATACCAGGGTCTAGGACAATAGCCCCCCGGACAATTACCCCCCATTCCCCAATTTTTTTAATTCATTTTATTTTTAAATGAGAAATAAATATGCATAACCTCAGATTAAATTATTCAAATTACTTTTAAGTTGGATTTTCTTCTTTGTATATTAATCACAGGGGCTTGAATCGCTTTCATAGAGGTCACACAGCCTATATACCATATATATATACTAACGTTAGTATATATGGTACACTATGAAAGCGATTCAAGCTATATATATGGTATATAGGCCGTGTGACCTCTATGAAAGTGATTCAAGCCCCTGTGATATTAATCATCAAAAGGATTATACAGCTTGAACAAGCTATGATAAAAATAACTTTCTCTTATTATTTATAGATATTTTATTTTTAGATAGAGTTTAATGATTTTCCAATTAAGTTTAATTACCTTACAAAATTGGTCCTCAAAGAAAAATTATAAAAAGGAATTTGATTAAACAATGATCAAAGCTAAGTACAAAGGTTAGTAATTAAAAAGAATTTTGAGAAAAAATGATTGCAAGCTAAGTACAAGCTTAGAACTGGCTTAAATAGGAGTGTATTTTGAAGTGAAAGTATAGTAGTGCAATGGAATTCATAGAGTCAGAAAGGGGTAATCAGAAACTAAATATAAAACTGAAAAACATTTGTGGGCGGCAATTGTCCTAGGGGGGCTATTGTCCTGCTCCCCCAATACCAGTGTATTCAACCGTATTGTGACAATGTACACTGAACTATCCCTTTGTATATATGTATAATGCAAATACTAATTTATGTATGTTGCAATTTGATAAAAATGTATAAAACTTTTTTTTAGCTTAACCCCCTTTAAAACAAATCATGGGACATTTTTCTCTTCTTTTTTGTGTGTGACGCTGTCATAATGTGATTCCTGGTGACACTATGAATATAAGAATAGAAATGATGTAATGAATGTGTTAATCTGTATTATTATATGACTTCAGATAATGTCTTTTCTGATTGGCTGAAACGTTCTTTGATAAAACGTTATATTCACCTCACGCGACAATGCGCGGTGAATATAACATTCCAACGTCTTGCACCATACGAAACCAAAGAAAACGACGTGATGAAAGCTTATTTTAAGGGTAAAATCAACATATAAAATGTGTCATATAATAAAACAATTAATGACTTTCAATTCGATGTATACCAGGATTTATTAACCCAAGAATAATATATTTACCTCGGCCATCTTGCCTCGGTAAATATAATGTTCCTGGGTTAATAAATCCTTGTATCCACCTCATTAAAAGTCATTAATTGTATATTATCGTTAAATTAGACATTTGTCCTTTGATCTCACCATGTGATATTGCCTGTATCAACTGACTGATTCTGATACTGGAAAATATCAGTCATTGTGAGGTCACATTATGACGTTGAATGCCGATAAAAACACTTGCGTCCATTTTAAAGGTCTCGACATACATTCTCACTAGTACCGCAGCTCGTGCTATGTCTGTCTCAACCTTCAAAACTGCCATTACTCTATATATATAAAATGTCTCATTTGTCAGATTATAATAGATCTATATATATTTTTAAGCTTACAAGTTTATATTTCATTAAAATTAAGATCACATTGATCTACAGATTAGTATGCAACACAATAACAGGAGATCACTGTCGTGACTAAAAAAGTAATTACTTAAATTAGAATGCAATTTATTACAAGCATACAATAAAATAGAAATTCTAGATTCTGTTAATCATCTGATACGACGGAAGCCTGAAGGCGATTTCTATATTTATGTTTAAGTTGAATAATAATTGTCATAATCATGGTTTATGAATCGTACTTATAACCTTAATGACATATTTTATAGGTACAATCCTAAAAAAAATTGTCATTTATAATTTCAATTATTTTTCATGATATTTTTCAGAAATAACACATGTACTGCTAATTTTAAGTACAGATAGGTTTATCACAGAAATAAATATTTTTTTCCAATAATTTTCAAATTTTAAGTACATGACGTTATCTGTTTTATTGCTAATAACAGTTTTTGTATTTTTAGAATAGCTTATATTCAAGAAGAAACAGTATTTATATAATTTGAATCAAATTATAACATTTGTATGTGGGTAATATTGATGGTTATTGCTGAGATAAGATTTTTTTCTATATTTTAAAAATGGTATATTAAATATACAGTTTAACTGTGTTGTTTTAATGTCACCTATTTTACTTTATTTAGCAGAGTAGGAATTATATGGGGAACACTATGATATACGATATTTTGTTACATTTTAATGTATGTTAGTGATGGTATTATAAATTGAAGTAAAATGAACTAAATATTTTACTTTGAATTAGCAGAAATTTTTAGTTATCTGGGGAACATAATAATATAGGATTTTTTTGTTACATTTTCAATGTAGGTTAGTGACATGTATATTGAATTGAAGTCAAATATACAGTTGAACCTTATGTTAGGTCAAACAAACCAACTATTGTACTTTGAATTAGCAGAGTTTTTGAGTTATCTGGGGTACACGACAATACATTATTATATTTTAATGTATGTCAGAGATGGTATATACAATTTAACCATGCTATTTTGAGGTCAAACGAACCAACTATTTTACTTTGAATTAACAGACTTTTTGAGTTTTCTGGGGAACATAATAATATAAGATTGTTGGTTACATTTGTTATTGATGATATATTGAAGTGAAGTCAAATATACAGTTGAATCTTGTGTTAGATAAAATGAACCAACTATTTTTCTTTGAATTAGCAGAGTTTTTGAGTTATCTGGGGTACATGGCAATAGCAGATTTTTTTTTACATTTTGATGTATGTTAGTAATGGTATTGAATTGAAGTCAAATATACTGTTTAACCTTGTGTTAGGTCAAATGAACCAACTATTTTACTTTGAATTATCAGAATTGTTTAGTTATCTGGGGTATATTATACTAACAACTATTATGGAAAGACCTTATTTTACTTCGAGTTAACCAAAGAAATTACTTATCCAATTTTGACTGTTGATGAGAATCACACTATTAATTATTTTTACAATTACTTTAGTAAACACATTAAGACATGCCAAACCTTTTTAGGTATTTTATTTTTTTTATGACCTTACCGACCCACAAGTAAGTAATTATCCTATAATTTTCATTGTTAAGCATAAAAAAAGCATTTTATAGCCCACATAGCAAAAAATAAGCAAATTATTGAATGATTTTTGGATAATTTCTTTGCTGAAAATGGTGATAGTCGTATCATTTACCAAAAAATGTACCCCATTTATACATTTGCTAATTGTCCAAAAAGCAATTATTGTAAATGTAAAGTTTTTTCATAATGACATTTAAAATAGGCACTGGCTACGATTACCTGGATTAGGTAATAATAACAGAAAATTAGAATTACCTGAGAGACTAAGTGCCGGAATAAAATTCCGGTTCAGGAACCTATTTCACGGAAAAATATCGGGTAATCGTAATTTTATTTGTTAAGAGTTACCTGGTCTTATTATTACCAGGAAGTTCTAGGGATTTCATTATTGGACATAAAGAATTGAAAGAATTATTATTATTATATGAGCAAGAATATGGTATTTGAACTTTTGGTTTCTTTTGGTATCCAAATGGTTAAATACTAAAACTTAAATATTTCACACGTGGAATATGATTATATCAACACTACAAAAGAAACAAGTGATATCAAGGGGAAAATATTTACCCATCTTTTTAAACATTTTTATTGTGACAGGAAACCAAATGCTTATTACAAGTTATGGTAATAAACATTTGGTTTCCTGTCGCGATAAAAATGTATGAAACGGCACCATCTAAGACCATTTGGGTTTTTTCTTGGTTATTTAATGCATTTATATACCATTTTAAATATTAAAGTAGCATATTTTTTTTTATTTTTTAACGCGACAGGATACCACAAGCACTGTATCGGAGTTATAATATTATCATACAAAAATTGTATTAATGTTCCGAAAATCACACTTCCATTACACGTGGTTAACTTGTGGCCGGAAGTTCAATTGGGCGGAAATTGTAAATCATACTAATTTATTTAATCTTTAACTTAACGTTTCTTTTTGGATGACATGTAACGCATAACGGAACAGGTGGATGATTGAATAAAAAAAATAGAAAATGAAAAGCTTAAATGTAAACATCCGTGATTAATCTATTTAAACATCTCACAAGAGTTTATTTATGCTAATCGTTGTTATGGCGACTGTTACAAAAAGGAGATAACACAACTTAAAATAGCATTAGGAAATCGGAAACCAATGTAACTCGCAATATATGACACCTGTAACAGAAATACTTACTCTGCTCAAAATGTTCTTCTCTCCATTCTTCATTATCAATGTTTGTCAATATTTTAACGGCTAGCTTACATTTTTGTATGTCACAGTTGTGTGGAAATCCAACTCCGTTACGCAGTTCGGAGACGAAAATAACGATAAGAAACGACGCATAAAAGTACGAAGATGGACATTAAAAATAATTTTTAATCATAAAGTAAAGTATTTACAATATATCAATGATCACCGTTCATCTAACACACCAACCAACCATTTGGCCATAGAATTACAACATATATCAAAGAAATATCCAATTTTATCAGTTTTCTATTGTTATCAGAAATGGTTCAAATACCATATTCTTGCTCATATATCAATTTGTAATTGATAATACATTGTAAATCAATACATCAAAAAGATATGAAATATACTTCGTAAATATATTTACAAAGATGGAATTACATAAGAAATTATCATGTTACTTTCCTTTGTTATAGCACTGACTGCATAGCCAGTACATGCCGGATTTTGGTGGCGCTTTGAGGCCAACACATTTAAGATGGTTCTGGCACACTCTAAACATCCATCGCAAACTATGGATGCATAAAGATGAACATCAATTTTACAGACTGAACAGGTCCATTCGGCTGTTTCTTTTGTTTTACTAATTTTGCTTTTTCCGGGTAATAATAAGATTCTATAACAAATAAAATTTTGATTACCCAATTTTTTTTTCCGTGAAATAGGTTCCTGAATCGGAATTGTATTCCGGTACTTAGTCTTTCAGGTAATCGTAGCCAGTGCCTTAAAAATATGTTTTCATTTTGTAAATTAGGTATTGTAATAAAACTACTGAAGATTTATGTAAGTTTCTTTTTGTCAAAATAACCTGGAAGTAAGTCATGTACAGACAGATCTGTACTTTTTTTAAGAAATCTTTCTGGCATTTAATAGTTTTATACTATATTTAATCTGAACTTTTTGTGAATGTGTAAGTATTTGATAGCCACTCACTTACTTTTACTATATCTATTTTTTTTTATTAAAAAAAGTCATCATGTGCACACTGCTATTTAATTTCATAAATGTTGATTGCACCTGAAATATTTTATTTTTCCATAGTTACCCCCCTTCTAAAAAAATTATGTTATAATGGTGCAACTATGTTTATTGTGTTTAAATGAACCCATAAAACAAGAAGTCCATGAAACCATGGGATTTCATTCATTGAAAACACCATTCATTAACTATAGCAAAAACCAAAGTATTTCCAAAACAGCTGGATTCATAGGTTTTGATAGTTGTTTTCAAAATTATTTTTTCTATGCATCAACAGAAGCCCTATATAATACTTTAATGTCAATAATATTACATAAAAAGTAGGTGTCTAAGTTGATAAAAATTTGTTCACATCACGATATAGCTGAAAAATTGCTAAAGTTGGCGTTAAACACCAATCAATCAATCATATTACATAAAAACACTGCCAGTATCATATATCATTATGTATATAACATTTTTGTCACATAAAACATGAATAAGAGATGAAATTGAAATTATTATTTAGTAATAATGGTCGACATTGAATGAATTCTCCAGACTGATTCTCTATTGACTAATCAGAACATTTTTCACTCTTATGTTTTGTTTTTTTTTCAATTCTTGTATGTTTGATATTGTTATGTTTGTTGTTTTCTTTGGGTTCTTGGCATTTATGCATATTTATCATTCAGCAATTGTTAATAATGTTTATGTATTTCTATATTTTTGAAAATACCTATGCAATCAGTGCCTATCACTACTAATGTTGTGAGTTCGAACTCTACTCATGCGAGGTGTACTCGAAACAACATTATGTGATAAAATTTTCCAGTAACTTGCTGCAGATCAGTGGTTTTGTCCGGGTACTACAGTTTCCTCCACCAATGTGGTGTTAAACACCATAATCCTAACGTCCTTACCCTGAAAATATAGAATGTTATCGCTGAACGAAGAACCACAATATAGCTGAAATACTGCTAGTATCATCAATCAACCAAATGAAGATGTTGGTGTATGTTTATGGGTTCTCATCAGAATTGGTGTATATATTTTTTTTTATATATACATTGTACAGATATTATTTTGAAAATATTTTATCTTTAAATCATGATTTTTTTTCTGATTTTGTTGTTATTTTATACTAAAATAATATTATGAATTATATTTGAAGCAAGATTAGCTGGTAATGAATAAATATTAAATAATTGTCTTCATTATATGCCGTTATCTGTGAAGAATATATCCATTCACCAGTCATGTGACTTCATCACAGTGCCTTGATACAACATTTTATGGTAGTTGGATTTACAACTACCTATGCAATCAGTGCCTATCACCACTGATGTGAGTTCGAATCTTGATCAGGGCGAGGTGTACAACATTATATGATAAAAGTTTGTCAGTGACTTGCGACAGGTCAGTGGTTTTCTCTGGGTCCTCTGGTTTCCTCCACCAATAAAACTGATCGCCATGATATAACTAAAATATTGTTGAAAGTGATGTTAAACACCATCAAACAAACAAACAAACAAACAAATAATATTTTAACTCCAAGCTCAGTTTTGTTTACCAAAAAGACATGAACCGATTTTTGTGTGCAAATGTGAAATGTAATTGCCATTAAAAGATTATTTTTTTTTATTCTGCAGTCCTTACATTTGCTGTACAATAAACTTGTACAAATATGTGTTTGCTTTATTCGTTTAGACCACATGACAATCTCCTGGTACCTGAATCATATGGAACAAACAGTAAGAAACAATAACAACATAGCGCAGACGTTACAGTGGACACCATTGAAACGACCCTCTATCTACTAACCCATTTCAATCAACTTTGTCAGATGTTTTCGATCTTTTGACAATGATATCAATTAGTAAAATGTAGTTGTGTAGTATATATATATTGTTGGTGTATTGTTAGACAAATACAAAGATCAGTGTGTTATTATATAAATAAAGACGACACCATATATATATATATATACATGGGAACCAAAAGTGGCCAAAATTAAGCACACTAGAAACGAAAATGGCCAAAATTTCACACACCAAAATAAAACAACCCTCTTTTGGATAAAAAAGGCCAAAATTAACCTACACCAAAATTTCCCGATTTACGGTAGTCCGATCCTATGGTACCGTGTGTATTCACATGCCATTTCAACCAATTTTCGCCACCATTTTTTTAATATAACGACCATGTTACCATAGGTCTCAGATATACATGTACATGTATATTTATATTGGAGTAATCTACACAAAATGTTGATAATCTTTTTTAAGAAAACATGAATGTTGGTGGTTCCATGGAATCTGAGCACATGGTTCAAACAACACAGTAACCTTTCCAAACTATTTATTAATAAAATGTTCAATACTAGTATACATTTAAAACTATGTACAGGAGGGTGTTGACTAGTTCTCTCTAGAACAGGCCAGGATATGCCCACTGTGTTGGCCAATATAAGGTTAGGTGATAGTTGGTTCCAGTCCGTGGGAAGAAGGATTAGCCACAGTCAATGTTGTTTGTCATTTCCAGGTAGAAACGGTTTTAACATTTATGCATGCTGTATTGTAAAGATTGTGTGAGTCTTCCGTCGTACCTCATGGCTTCCCTATTTGTTAGACGATTTACCATATTTGAGACACAACTAACTGGTCGGTCAGTGTTGTTGTGCACAAATGTAGATACTATTTTCTGTGTTCCAATGATTAAGATCTGTTTGGTCCATACGGTATATGCATATTCCACTAAATCCAGTCCATTGTACATATATATGTCCCATTGCTTGTGGATTTTTACTGGCTTTCTTGTGGACTTTTTATTTCTCGTATAATGGTTGTATTCATCCATAAATTGGAATCCTGCTCATGGCTGGTTGTACTCGATACAACATTATATGATAAAGTTTGTCAGTGACTTGAGACAGGTCGGTAGTTTTCTCCTTGTAGCCCAATTTCTTCCACCAACAAAACTGACTGCCACGATATAACTGAAATAATGTTGAAAGTTGCGATAAACACCATAATCTTAACTCACTCCTCTATTAATGGATACATCTCGGTTGAGTTATTTCTTATGGTATACTCCTTCAGTCTACGGTGTCTTCCGGGAGTTTTGAAAGTTTGCTACATAGATTCAACATTTGATCATTCTTTTATCTTATGCCCTTCAGCTTTTGTCCTATATATATTTTTTCTTGATGGCTTTGGCTTGAATGGCCTAGCATAACATGTATGCCGATGTCATGGTTGGTGTTTCCTATGCTTTGCTTTGATGGTTTTTGGTGATTTATTTTTTCATGCTGGCTTTGAGGTAAGCATTAATTCAAAGATGTAAGCGTAGTGTGTTGTGTAAGCTACGATATTTACCTGTCCATTGTCAGCCACAATATCCAAGAAGACTTATACAAGTTGAAATCTCATCCAATTAAGACATGTCTTTTTGATGATTCATCCAGATAGTATTTATTTCTTCCTTCATTTTGTTCTATAAATATACATATTGTATGGTTTATCTGGTAGTCGGTGGTGTGCAAACAATTTCTTTTCTCCTATAAGTAAGCTAATCGTGTCAGTTATATATCCGTTCTAAGTCTTTACTGTGTTGTCGTGTTCCGGTCAGTTGCAGTGATTCTTTAATAGCTATCAGGGCCCATCCCACTGGATTCAATCTTTCAAAGGGATGAAACCAACATATCTGACTGTGGTTGTATAAGAAGAGTTTGAAGTTGCCAAAGTTGTAATCAGAATTCGTATATCGAAGAAGAGAACAGACAACACAATGGCCAAAAGAAAAAGTACAAAAGGACAAATAACGATCTGCAAAACATACACATGAAACTAAAGATCGAGTAAGACGAACCCCACTAAAAACCGGGGTGAACTCAGGTGCTGCGGAAGGGTGAGCTGTTCCTGCTCCAATAGTGGTGCCCGTCGTGTTTAAAGCAAGTCTATTAAGTAGATTAGAAGTCGTATTTTTTTTTTAATAATTAAGTATTCTATCGATTACAAGGATGTTATTGATTACAAGGAAGTTATTGCAAGGATGTTATTACAAGGATGTTATTGCCAATATAACCCATATGCCTCAAAAACCCCGGAAGTGTTGTATATGTATTTCATCAATTGTTGGCTCCGTTTTCGATTTACACGTCGGATTTCCACTTTAGTATCTTCACACTTTCTTATAGCTCATTAGCACAAGTTAAAGCAGAAGCTAGCATTGGTCTGGATTTTACATAAAAAGAAAATTAATACTACTAGCAGGTGATATGCATTGGCAATCATGTCGACGTGTCATAAGAAAACGCGAAAAATAAAAATAAAATACATGTACAAAATGTAATACAATCTGCTTGTATATGGTTTTATTCCAACACCCCGTTTAATTATTTTTTTTAGCTTAATTGTCATTGAGAGATTGCTCAATAGAAGATGATATGCACCTGCAAGCATTCCAATGCATAGTAAAAAATCGCAAAATAACACAATCGACATCTGCCTGTTTATGGTTTTGTTCCAACACCTCGTTTAATCTTTTCTGGCTTAATTGTCATTGAGAGATTGCTTGATTTTAATGTACTCGTAATTTGTGCTAAATCAATGATTACTAAGGAGCCTCACAAATTTTATGTTGGCGGTGGTGTAGGATGTCTCATTCAAGTAAAGAAAATTCATTTATTCTTTATTAGAATTCCATTTTTTGTTTGATCTTCGTATGCTACTTTCTTATGTATTATGAGGTATGCAATTACACAGTTTTTATTGTTGTTTGAAGTAAGAAATGTAAACAACATCGCTACAAAGAATTAACACGTGTTTTTCGTGGTAATACATTACAAAGGATGTTGGTTGTATAAAGGCACTTACTTTAAAATTATGAATATATAAAGATAAATAAGGGTAATAACAAAATTACCGAAAGAGATCGAAACATACTGTAGAGGGTGATGACAACAATTCATATACGACCTTTTTTGTTTCGTAAAATATCAATATTCCCTGAGGACATGATTTCCGTTTTCCATGATTCTTTTGATGTTTTTTTTTTTATTTTTTTTATTAAGACGATGTTTTTGTTACTTCATGCATTTTCAAAGATGGCTTCAACATTTCAGAAACAATATAAATACAATTTATGCAACAAGAGTATTTGATGTACATGTGTAAGAGAGTAAACACCATTGGAATGTACGGTATTTCTTCTACAAAATATAACAGTTATGGCAACTATCAATACAAGCAACTGGATAACATACTATCTTGTGTATATTTTGGTTTTAAAGGTAAATAAAAAGCTGATTCAAAAAACAGACCTAATAGGAAATCTATTTTGATTATTGGTCATGCATGTCGCTAATTATGTTTCAATGTATTATTATTTGTAAAGTTTGGATTCTTGTAGTCTTAATACGATGCCACAGTATAGACAAGATCCAGCTACATAACTTGCTTGGTTTTGTTCAGCTTTTTTGTTTTGTTCGTAAATCCTTGTGTTTTAAGTTTACCACGACGGGTGCATCTAGTGGAACAGGTACTGGTCACCCTTCCGGAGTACCTGATTTCACCCGTAGTTTTTAGTAGGGTTCAACTTGCTCAATCTTCTTTCTGTGTAGTGTTTTGTAGATCTTTGTTTGTACTTTTGTCCTTTTTCTTTTGATCATTGCATTGTCTGTCCTTCTTCGATTTACAGCTTCTTATTACCCATTTGGTATCTTCAAATCTTCGTAAGCTAATCAACTTTGCAAATACTATCATATGTATACAACAAGTACAATATACAAGTAGCGATGACATTATTTTAAAACTGATAATTGATACAGATTGTAGGTTTATTCACACACAGGCCAGTTCACTTCTAATGAAACTGGGTATATGAAAATATTGTTATTTTAAACAGATTATTTACCCCCATAAAACCTTTCGAATGTATTTTATGCCTGGTTATAAATTGAAGTTTGGTTATAATGAAAGGATTTCATAACCCTTCTGAATGTCTTTATATGACATGACTATATTGAGGATAATTAAGCAGTCTGTACTAATACGTATATACATAATCAGAGGCGTATAAATGGACCGGACAGTCGGGAGTGGCAAGTTTTAGGAGTTGACTGAAAAGTTGGGAAACAAGTTGTCAAAAATGTCAGGTAACGAAAACACTTTGGTATCAAAAATACCATTATACCCATGGCTTACTGCTGAGAACTAAGTTTTTTCTTGTTTTGCCAAACTTGGATCCCCTCTCCTCCTCTATGTACCTACGCACTTGTGGTCGAATTCACAAAAAGTTGTAAGTCTAAGATCAGTCGTAAGTGTGAATCAAAAGCTTGGAAATCACACTTACGATAACACTTACAATTAATCTTAGACTTACGACTTTTTGTGAAATCGACCCCTGGTGCTTTTGGACTACATCTAAAGGTTTCAATCTATATGAATGTCAAACACAACTACAACAAAAGTAAATATACATTATTTAGCATAATGCGCAGTGCGCACTAAATGTGATATCTATGTCTTTATACCTGTTAACTTTCAAATCAAATTTCCATATCCTAATTACTTTTTGTGTTGCTATAGATATTGTACCATATATGTTTAAAGAAAACGAAAGACTTGTTGTTACAGTCTTATGGGGGTGCTACATGATAGACCTCGCATGAAATATTCAGTTCCATAGCTGATTATTTATTTGAATTTGTATTTGAAAATGCTAAATGACAAATCTCATTTATATACATTTCCCATATTGAAGATACATCAATGCAGAACAAAGGCAAATACTTTTGGGAATTAATTACACGAAAGAATATTTCATTTTCCTTTAAAGAATTGGGGTAGCATGTATTATGCAATAATTTGATTTTATTATAATTCAACGTTGTTGTGTAGATCGTCACGAAAACAACTACATGGACGCAGGGCCGTCTTAGCACCATTATAGGCCCCCGGGCAAAACAGTGCACTGTGGCCCCTCCCTACACAACCACTCGCAGGAATAACAATGTAAATGGTCGATAAAATTGAACATATACAGTCCGACAAAAGTTAAGCACCACCTGACTTGTTTCAGTAATATCTTTTCTAATAATGAACTTATTTCAAATCGGTTTGCTGTTTTCGTTACCTGTACACACATACTTACTTACCTGTGAAACAGGTTATTGATCGATTTTTATTTATGTGTATATGACAGGGTGTGTAAAGTGCCACGTGTACTTTTCAACATTTGTGTTTGCGAACGAAAGCTGATTTTTTGTGTGTAGAGTTTTAAGTTTCATTTTCTATTGGCTTGGTATGGTGCGGCGAAAATTAACCATACCAGAACGGTGGCAAGCTGTTGGCATGCATAACGGTGGTTTTAGCCATAGAAGGGTGGCAGATCACTTCAGGGTTAACCATTCCACCATTGTACGACTGATGCAGCGTTTTCGTCAAACGGGGAATGTTACTGACCGTCCACGTGCAGGTAGACCTCGCAAAATGACGCTCATATCCAGACGGGCGTGGCAACGGCCGTTCAGTAAAGCTGGTGCACTTCGTGGTAATTTAGCGCTTGGAGGCCACATTAGCACACGCACTGTAATCAGACGCCTCCACCATCAGGGAATGCGAGCGCGACGACCCATAAAACGTCCACAGTTGACATTACGTCATCGCCATGCTCGATTTGACTGGTCACATGATCATTTGGGGTGGACTATTCGCACATGGAGACGGGTCCACTGGTCTGATGAAAGTCGTTTTTTTGTTACGCCCTACCGACGGTCGTGCAAGGGTTTGGCGCCAACGAAACACTTCATTTCAGGACAACCACATTTTGGGCACAACTGCTTTTGGGGGTGGGGGTGTAACTGTCTGGGGTTGTTTTTCCTTTGACTGTAAGTTGGACTTGTACGTTCTTGATGGTAATCTGACAGGCCAAAAATACCGTGACAATGTGCTCGCTCCACGCGTAGTCCCCCATTTCGACAATCATGCGTTGGCTGACAGGCCAATGTTCATGGACGACAACGCTAGGCCACATAGAGCCCGAAATGTACAACATTTTTTACAGCAAGAGGCTGTTCAGACAATTCCATGGCCTGCGATGTCGCCAGACATGAACCATATAGAGCATGTATGGGACTTTATTGGCCGAAAAATTAACCCACACAATCCAAAATGTCAAAATATTGACGAATTAAGAACTGCTATCTTACAGGAGTGGCAACAGTTCCCCCAAGAACGGCTTAGGTGTCTTGTGCGAAGCATGACGAGGCGTGTTATAGAACTTCACAATAAACGCGGTGGATATACTCGTTATTGATTTCTTATCCCCCCCCCCTCATATATATGTGAGTAAGTGTATGTACGTTTATGTGCATATATCTCTTTTCCTGCCCGAGTGTGCCTGCATCACAATTATTGATATTTCACCGCGAATATTTAGGTTGATATATTGTTGTTGTGTATCAATCATAATTGTTATTTGTATATGCCCTCTTGGGGCCCTGATTTGGTTAATAAACTTATTTCTATTTCTATTTCTATTTCATACGCACAATAGATGCATTTAAAAGTTCTTAAATTCTGAAAACTCTGCATTTTAATGCAATGTTAAAAACTTCCATCAAAGACAAACTGGTTTTACGTTTTTCCAGCGTCTGTTTTGAACCCCATTTTTGCCACGTCATAGTCACGTCTTTCAGGATGATAAATACTTCGTAGATTGGTAATTTTAGAGCCCTTGGTGTAGTCTTTTAAGAAGTGTAAGACAAATGGTGATATCTATTTTATTGTTTTAATAATATTGATGTAAAAAAATATATCGATAAAAATATAGGGTGGTGCTTAACTTTTGTCGGAGTGTATATATTTATTGTATTAGTACTTCCAACAAACTCAGTGTTTAAACATTAAATAACATGCCACACACAACATACCTAGATTAGCATGGGGCCCTGGGCAACTGCCCATCGTGCCCATGTGTTAAGACGGCACTGCATGTACGTGAGAATACGACGTGCCTCTCTTCTTGTATATCTTTTCCTTTACCTGTTACTACAATAAGGTTTCAAAGACAAAAAACTGCTGAAGCTGAAATCTTTAATCTCACATTCAGGTACGTTGATATCATGTTTGTTAATCAGTAATCTAGTCTATGTTAATTGGATTACATTACAATACACCTCCGCAGGATGAATAGTGGATTACATTACAATACACCTCCACAGGATGAATATTGGAAAACATTACAATACACCTCCACAGGATGAATACTGGAAAACATTACAATACACCTCCACAGGATGAATATAGGATTCTTTACAATACACCTCCACAGGATGAATTTGAGATAAAAGAAACGTATTAATTTTCTTCCTCCTCATTTCTATTAATTTACCGCGAATTTGACACCAAAACAAACAATATCATCTTTCAACCAGAATATATGACAAAAGACATGACTTCCATTTTGTCATTATACACTTTCTACAACTTGAGAGCAATATATCAACCGTTTTTGTGTATGGAGCTAATGCAAAAACAAATGTATTTCGCATCTCATAGCAAAAATATCTTCAAGTTTGTATTAGGATGTTTACAGCGTCACCTTTTCTTGAATACAAAACTATCAACTTAAGTCAAGGATCGTCTCATTAAAAAAAAGGTTTTCCGAAGATATTCTGTCACTTGCGAGAGATTTTATTGGCAATAAGATGTCGATTCAAACTTAACCATTGTTTCCCTATTATTTCTGTGGATGGTTCTTAGTAATAACACTGCGCTCACAGTTATATATTATGGAGAAACATGTGGAAACTCTTGCAAAACCGCAAAATTTCACCAATAGAAGAGGTCTGGGTTCATAATACTAGTTTGACACCGCCACTTGTTATTGAAGTACCTGTGCCAAACCAGGAGAGTATGTGGTCCTTTATATGTTTGTTAATATGGGAATATATTTTGTCTCTGTTTCTGATTGACCTTTGAACTGTTCTGAAGGTGTAGTCTTGTTTTTGCTATATTAATTTTATTGCAATGGTGTGATAACATAAAATGACAAGGACAATTTCTTGATCCTGACAATCCTCTCAGCTGTTAGATCAGTGTAGCCCATTCGTCCTTGATAATGACAGTTATATTCATTTAAGCTGCCTTTACTATTCATTGATGAGATGTGAATTATAATAACGTATCTTATTTCTGTCATCTTCCTGTGCAAGTCATGTTATGCATTACCGTTCTCGTAATCTTATACGATGTAATCCCCATTCATGGAATATTAGTTTCGTTCTAGCACGGACTGTGAGTGATTGGGTTCGATGTTAAACCAGATTTATTTTTTCAAATTTCATCAGCTAGAAACGCAGAATAAAGGCTGGAGTAATAATTGTGCTGATTGTTAATCAGAAGAACGTGACCAAATGGGGTTATATGCCTAATGATGGGGGCCGTCGTTGTCGTATGGTAGTTGGATTTACAACTACCTATGCAATCAGTGCCGATCACCACTAAAGTGCAGGGACTGTGGTTTCCTCCACCAATAAAACTGACAGTCACGATCTAACTGAAATATTGTTGAAAGTGGTGTTAAACACTATCTCTCTCGCGCTCTCTCTCTCTCTCTCTCTCTCTCTCTCTCTCTCATGTCTATGATGGGCCGTATCATCATTGAAGTAAATCTAATAAAAACCTACTCCATCATCGGAAGACTTAAAGCACATTATGATAAAATATATTTTTACTAGACATTGCCACCAGTGACACAATTTTTCTCGTTACCATTCAGAGAAATTGATACACGACAAACCGTAGTTAATTTTCCAACATGTCAGAAAATTTCAATGCCAATACATGTATTTATTTGTGTTATGTATTTTTCACGTTGTAAGTCACATGTTTTATCAAATCTTCAAAATCACATATTTCGGTACTTTTGACATTATGTCTAAAGTTTTTTGTTTTTTTTAATTATTTGATTTTCCAACATTTCAACTTTGAGCCTACCTGCTGAAGCTTATTCCAGAAACGCGCCGTGCGCACTTAAATTGATATCCACGTTTTTATTATTTTTTTGTCTTCGGCAAATAGGTGTCAAGCAAATTACTTCAAGTGCATTGAATAGTAAACAAAACTATTGAAATGAAGCGAAATGAACGCTAACTTTCACAATGCGCGTCAAATTGTATCGGAGGGCCCGAGTGGCTCAATGAGTTAGGTAGTTGGATTACTTAACAACTCGTACAAACCTATCACCAATACGGCGTGGATACGCGCCCGGCTTTGTAAATTACAAAAAGGTGCACTCGACTCGCAGTCGCATGTGATAAAGTTTACTAGTTGCTTGCCCATGGTCGGTGGTTCTCTCCGGCTTCTTCCACCACTAAAACTGGTCGCCATGATATAGCTGAAATATTGCTGAAAGTGTCGTTAAAACACCAAAATTCAAAAATCAAATCAAATTGTATCGGAGAGTCAATGTACTAACCTATCTGATCACGTATAATTTATATAAGATAATATTTCTAGGTTTTCTTTAAGATGTTACAAGATCCAAATGATACACTTTATTAAAGCCTAGTTTAGAAGACGGACATGTACTTCGTCCAGCTGTCTTTGAAATACAACGACTATTAATAATTAAAACACAGTCTTGCCGATATAATATAATTTTATCATATTAGGGTAACTATAAATATTCTATATTCGTTCCCAGTGTTAATACTTCTCTTTTTCCCCCGTTAACATAAAACATAGTTAAGGTTTTTATCTTCTTTTAGTTTCATTGATATAGTCCATTTGAATGCTATAGACCACTTAAAAAAAAATTAATTACAAATTCATTTTAATTTTTTTTTCTTCTTTTTTCTTCAAATATATATTTCAAATGTGTCTACGAACTCTGACAGTAACTTTCAGAATTTTTCATCAATAGATAAAACAAAGTTGCCCATTAGGTGTCTATGTTAAATATTTGCACTTATATGTGTAATTTCCAGTGGAGTAAGTAATAGTTACCGACTGAGATCGAGGTGTTCAAGCTAGATGAACACCTGAGCCCGTGCAAATTGTGCGCCGAGATCGCGTAGCGGTCGAGGTGCTCAAATCATGGGCGAGGGTGTTTATCTAGCTTGAACCCGAGATCGAAGTCGGTAACTGACTTTCACTCTAGTGATATTGTTTATAAAAAGCATTGTTTTGTTCTACTTGTTGAGTGAAAGTGGCCAAAGTTGTATGTACATGTACATTTATATTGTAGTATTTGAGAAAAAAAACCATACATTTTACTAACAGGTGGATATTTTACATAGTATTCTGAATAAACTATTGTTTTAAATCTATTAACGGTAGTGTTGTTACATAAACATTTAAAATGCAATTTTTTGTGTGTAAGGTAACATGATCTCATTTTGTGGTGTATATTTTCATAATTTTACTCTTCGTCATTTTTACACACTTGTTATATTATTTATTGGTATGTATTGTATAACTTTTGAAAATATTTATTTGTCAAAATAGCCGCACGTGTGTTTAGCCCAGACCACATAGTTACGTCACTTGAACACCTCGGCACTGTGCCAGGTGTTCAAGTGACGTCACTATTTGTCCTGGGCCTAAGACACGTGCGAATAAATAGGTATTTCCAAAATTTGAATACCTATCGATAACAATAGAACTAGTGTGTAAGCATACTCTAAAGAAGAGCACTCATGTTGTAAGCAAAAATAAAAACATGTGCTTGACATGCAAATTTCTATCATATGACTGACCATTTAAATATCAAATGGGCTTGCATGAATAGAGCTGTCCATTTAATTCAAAACACATGTATCAAGGTCATTGTCACTTGATCTTTAATTCTCATGGACACATTCTCTAGTTAAAATATATCTATTGAAGAATGCACAGAGCTTGACTTGCATGCTTTTAATTCAAGCAAGAGGCACTGTTGGTATTTAAAGTTCACTTTGATTTCACAAGGCTATTTTCCATTGTTATTTCCAATCATCCTTTACATGTCATCTTCTTTGATATTTAAATGACAAGTCACATGCCAATAGTATATTTGCATGGGGAGCACATGTTCTTATTTTTGTTTACAGTTTTAGGCTGTTCTTTCACTCCCCTAGAAATTACACATATAAAAACAAATATTTAACATAGACACCTAATGGGCAACTTTTTTTTATCTATGGATGAACAATTCTAAAAGTTACTGTCAGAGTTCGTAGAAACATATAAAATATATATGTGAAGAAAAAAGGAAAGAAAACATTAAAATGGATTTTTAATAAAAACAAATGTAGGTGGTCTATATCATTCAAATAGACTTGTACATCTAGACATATATATGGTCTCCTATATGTTATAGTGAGGTCTACAGGCTTCAATAAGGTTTCTTGTAATTACATTATTTCTAGATCATAGCTTAATCAGAATTATATAAATATACAGGCTATATTTAGTGTCTAAATTGGTTTAGTCACTTTGCTTGCTTCCCTCGGTGTGCGGTTTGTTTGTGTTGTATTGTATAGGAGGGTGGATAGAATCTGTTCGTCCGTTTGAATGTTTTCCGGTCACATATTGAATCGGCACAACTGAAAAAATAATCATGATTACTAAAATAAATAAACCGGATAGATTCACAAGCAGGGTCAGAAGAGACCTCTGCTTTACTTGCTCTCCCAAAGACTTTTAAATTATTTGACTTTCCAATCTTTTGACTGCGAGCGTACGTGAGAACGGTTATTCCACAAACACGTATAAATTAAATAAGATATCTTCGTTTTCATTATATATACAATTCAAATTCATACTAACTAAGCAGTTTAAAATCATGACTATCTACTCGAAAAGCAATGTATCGCATACAACATCATTATGTACGGCGGAATATGTGACGCGTAGATCAGAATATGAAGACACTTTCGAAGCACATAGCTTACCTGTTCCAGGAGTTCGCGTTGTCAGACCTTTTGTGATATCATTTCTGATTGGCTTTGCGATCTTCATTTCTATAATTAGTCCGTTTATATTATATCCAAATTATTATATTAAATATATGTATACTCTACGATCATCTTCTACAGTTATCTACATTATTGAATACAAGTGTATTGTGAATATATATGTTGTTGTATTTTATGTACATTAACCAACTTAAATTGATATCTACTGTTCATTTCAAAGTGTAATAAGCTGTAATTCCCAGGGGCGGATCCAGGGGGGGGGGGGGGGGGGGGGGGGCACCCGGCGCGCGCTCCCCCTAAAATTGGAAATAATTTTGAGGCGTAAAATCGTGATTTTTCACACGAAATACCCCAAACCTTTTCGCGCCTCCCTCTGCTCGGCGCAATTTTTTTAAGTGCGCCTCCCCTAACTTGAAATTCGGGATCCGCCCCTGATTCCTTACCCCTCCGGAACATCTAAGTTCAGCACCCGTTTTTCTTGAGGTTCGTGTTGCTAAATCTTGATTTTTCTTAGTAGTGCTTTGTAGATATTGTTTTCTCTTTGTCATTTATTATGACTATTGTATTGTTTGTCTTCGATTTACGGCTTCTAGTTACAAATTTGGTATCTTTTCTGTTGATAGATCTCCCGTCCCAGCTCAAAATTTATCTGATTTAACTTGCCAGGAACGGAACTCTGTCAATCAATACTTGTCACGATTAAAGAAAACCAACAAACCACCCTGGTCTCTTTACATTTAAGAACTTGTCAAGACAGGTAGAGCAAAATGCAATTGACCAAACATACCATTACCGATTTCAAGGTATTTTCACATACGTAGCTAACATATCAACACCGATTCCATGGTATTTTAACATACGTAACTAACATTTCAACACCGATAAAAAGGTATTTTCACATACCTAGCTAACATATCAACACCAATTCCAATGTTTTTTCACATACGTAACTAATATTTCAACACCGATAAAAATGTATTTTCACGTACCTAGCTAGCATATCAACACCGATTCCATAGTATTTTAACATACGCAACTAACATTTCAATACCGATAAAAAGGTATTTTCACGTACCTAGCTAACATATCAACACCGATTCCATGGTATTTTAACATACGTAACTAATATTTCAACACCGATAAAAAGGTATTTTCACGTACCTAGCTAGCATATCAACACCGATTCCATGGTATTTTAACATACGTAACTAACATTTCAACACCGATAAAAAGGTATTTTCACGTACCTAGCTAACATATCAACACCGATTCCATGGTATTTTAACATACGCAACTAACATTTCAACACCGATAAAAAGGTATTTTCACATACCTAGCTAACATATCAACACCGATTCCATGGTATTTTAACATACGTAGCTAATATTTCAACACCGATAAAAAGGTATTTTCACGTACCTAGCTAACATATCAACACCGATTCCATGGTATTTTAACATACGCAACTAACATTTCAACACCGATAAAAAGGTATTTTCACGTACCTAGCTAACATATCAACACCGATTCCATGGTATTTTAACATACGTAGCTAATATTTCAACACCGATAAAAAGGTATTTTCACGTACCTAGCTAACATATCAACACCGATTCCATGGTATTTTAACATACGCAACTAACATTTCAACACCGATTAAAAGGTATTTTCACGTACCTAGCTAACATATCAACACCGAGTCCATGGTATTTTAACATACGTAACTAACATTTCAACACCAATTCCAAGGTATTTTTACATACGTAGAAACGAGAACTCAATTTATTACAAGCAATTTCATTTAAAATTTTAGACGACAAAATATACAATATTCTCTTCCTTTAGGACATTTTCTAGCATTTGATTCGCTGTTTTATTAGCTCTTAAAACCGTTATTTGTGTGGCCTTAAGCCGATTAAATATTGATGAATTTATCAATAATTGCATCAAATGAGGAGACAAGAACGGAATAGTACAAGCTTTTATAAGTATTGAACTGAAAAAGGAGACATATAAAAGGATACTTAAAATAATTTAACAATTACAATGACATAATACAGAATCATTTATTATTTAATTTGCAATATATGTTATCAAGAAGATGAATAAAACGAATAACAAATAATACCACACTGTTGCAACAATTCTAAAATCCAATAGAAAAGGTGTTACGTTGCTCAATAATTTTGTTCTTATTCTTCTGGCAATTGCGTTATCTGTCCTTTGATAAACGGCTTCGGATTATTTCTTTGCTATCTTCAACATTTTCTTTGATACCATTGAATAATCAAGCAATAGAATATGCTTACTTTTCAATTAAATATACTGATTATAAAATATCTTTTCAAACATCTGCATCGCATGTGTAGAGAAAACCTGCTGGTGCTGCTTATATATCTGTTTAAGCTAGAAAGTATTGCATTAATAAATGTAACACGTAGAATCATGTCAGTGTTGAAATGTTTATGATGTCTATGTATGTGTTTAGTGATACAAATTATGTTTTATGGTCCAAAAACCCATCAAACAGCGGCTTATTCTCTAATACTTGTCTTTTTTTTTTATTAAGTGTTAATTCCTAATCAGTTTATATTATACAGGGGCCGACGTGATTGTGATCGCATGGTAGTTGGAAATGCAACTACCTATGCAGAGGCGTAGTTGCATATACGCTGTCACGCCATGGCGTGCACATCGGCAGGTTAAAAAAAAATGAAAAAAAAAAAATGTATTGTTAATTTTAACAGTATAATTAATATATCGCTAATAAGACGTACTAGTAACTTTTGTATGGTAATTATGTGATGGACAAGTCGAGCGGACGCATGGTATACCTTTAAGACGTCAATATCCAGTTGTGGTCCATGCGTTAGAGCGCTTACAAAACCAAGGCGATGACAAAGTTTCTTGCATCCATCATGCGGTTTCAGTTTATCATAGCTTTGGTAGTAGCTTAACATATTTTACATAGCACTGTTTATCTGTCAACATTCCTCCAAGATAACGAATGCGACCTTCCTGAAGCAATCAAAGAATCCAAGACCGTGATTGAAATGCTAAGAGCTGAACGACAGGACGAATTGGTTTAATTCTGCACTTAGCTTAGCCAAATCTTTTGATATACGTGGTGTATCTGATAGTATGCCCAGACGATGTGGTAGACAGACTACCAGAGTCAATCGCCCCGCGGAAACGCCAAAACAGTATTGGCGAATTTCTTTGTACTATCCATTTTTGGACAATTTGATTACGAACTTGAATCACGTCTCCTTAAATCGGAAAACCGCTTCCATGCACAACATCTACTGCCCCATGCTGTGCTGTAGACAAATTAACTGATGATCATTTTGCTACAATATACGAGGCATACCAGGTTGACATTTATTTGTCATTAGAGGATTTCAGGAGAGAAGTAGCCAGATACACTTGATTCTGTAAATCCAGTTCTCTATCCTTCTATAGATACAATATTGATAAAACTATGTGTTTTGTTAACCATACCAGTAGCAAGCGCTACTCCTGAAATGTCATTTAGTGTACTGAGACGTTTGAAAACAACTTATGTTAGGTCGATCATGAAGAATGACAGGCTATCTTCCCTTGGATTGATGAATATATTAACCGAGATTTTGAAGTGGAATTGTACAAAGCAATGGAGTTGTTCGTATCTGCTAAAGACACGAAGGGTAGATTTTGGACAATTTTAAGAAATTCTTGTCTATCAAAGTCATTAAAATAGTCCTTGATTCTATGTTATATGAAACCCTGAAATGGCCCCAGATCGCACCATTTTGCATCTCGTAAAAAATAAAATCCCAGACCCCCTCCACCTCTCAAGAATTATGGCATGCACACTATTAAGCCTCAGCTGCTATGCAATCAGTGCCAATCACCACTAACATTGTGAGCTCGAATCCCGCTCATGGTAAGGCGTACTCGATACAACATTATGTGAGAATAAACTTTTTCAGTGACTTGCGGTAGGTCGGGGGTTTTCTCCGGGTACTCCAGTTTCCTCGTCCATTAAAACTAACCGCCACAATAAAACTGAAATGTTGTTAAAAGTGGCGTTAAACACTATAACATTCGCCCAATATTCGATCGATTTAATTTAGACAACTCCTTCAAAGAGATATTAATAGTGGCAATAACGAGAATGGGAGATGACATATAGAGCTATATCATAAGTAATGTGCTTACACTGCTTAAATGTTACCTGAGCTATATCATAGGTAATGTGCTTACACTGCCTAAATGTTACCTGAGCTATATCATAAGTAATGTACTTACACTGCCTAAATGTTACCTGAGCTATATCATAGGTAATGTGCTTACACTGCCTAAATGTTATCTGAGCTATATCATAAGTAATGTGCTTACACTGCCTAAATGTTACCTGAGCTATATCATAAGTAATGTACTTACACTGCCTAAATGTTACCTGAGCTATATCATAAGTAATGTACTTACACTGCCTAAATGTTACCTGAGCTATATCATAAGTAATGTACTTACACTGCCTAAATGTTACCTGAGCTATATCATAAGTAATGTGCTTACACTGCCTAAATGTTACCTGAGCTATATCATTAGTAATGTACTTACACTGCCTAAATGTTACCTGAGCTATAGCATAAGTAATGTACTTACACTGCCTAAATGTTACCTGAGCTATATCATAAGTAATGTGCTTACACTGCCTAAATGTTACCTGAGCTATATCATAAGTAATGTGCTTACACTGCCTAAATGTTACCTGAGCTATATCATAAGTAATGTACTTACACTGCCTAAATGTTACCTGAGCTATATCATAAGTAATGTACTTACACTGCCTAAATGTTACCTGAGCTATATCATAAGTAATGTACTTACACTGCCTAAATGTTACCTGAGCTATATCATAAGTAATGTACTTACACCGCCTAAATGATATCTGAGCTATATCATAAGTAATGTGCTTACACTGCCTAAATGTTACCTGAGCTATATCATAAGTAATGTACTTACACTGCCTAAATGTTACCTGAGCTATATCATAAGTAATGTGCTTACACTGCCTAAATGTTACCTGAGCTATATCATAAGTAATGTGCTTACACTGCCTAAATGTTACCTGAGCTATATCATAAGTAATGTACTTACACTGCCTAAATGTTACCTGAGCTATATCAT
Organism: Bathymodiolus brooksi; assembly: GCA_963680875.1. Taxonomy (NCBI): domain Eukaryota; kingdom Metazoa; phylum Mollusca; class Bivalvia; order Mytilida; family Modiolidae; genus Bathymodiolus; species Bathymodiolus brooksi. The sequence goes on along the minus strand of OY804581.1, from coordinate 97,042,061 downwards.
AAGTAATGTGCTTACACTGCCTAAATGTTACCTGAGCTATATCATAAGTAATGTACTTACACTGCCTAAATGTTACCTGAGCTATATCATAAGTAATGTGCTTACACTGCCTAAATGTTACCTGAGCTATATCATAAGTAATGTGCTTACACTGCCTAAATGTTACCTGAGCTATATCATAAGTAATGTGCTTACACTGCCTAAATGTTACCTGAGCTATATCATAAGTAATGTACTTACACTGCCTAAATGTTATCTGAGCTATATCATAGGTAATGTACTTACACTGCCTAAATGTTACCTGAGCTATATCATAAGTAATGTACTTACACTGCCTAAATGTTACCTGAGCTATATCATAAATAATGTGCTTACACTGCCTAAATGTTACCTGAGCTATATCATAAGTAATGTACTTACACTGCCTAAATGTTACCTGAGCTATATCATAAGTAATGTGCTTACACTGCCTAAATGTTACCTGAGCTATATCATAAGTAATGTACTTACACTGCCTAAATGTTACCTGAGCTATATCATAAGTAATGTGCTTACACTGCCTAAATGTTACCTGAGCTATATCATAAGTAATGTGCTTACACTGCCTAAATGTTACCTGAGCTATATCATAAGTAATGTGCTTACACTGCCTAAATGTTACCTGAGCTATATCATAAGTAATGTACTTACACTGCCTAAATGTTACCTGAGCTATATCATAAGTAATGTACTTACACTGCCTAAATGTTATCTGAGCTATATCATAGGTAATGTACTTACACTGCCTAAATGTTACCTGAGCTATATCATAAGTAATGTACTTACACTGCCTAAATATTACCTGATCTATATCATAAGTAATGTGCTTACACTGCCTAAATGTTACCTGAGCTATATCATAAGTAATGTGCTTACACTGCCTAAATGTTACCTGAGCTATATCATAGGTAATGTACTTACACTGCCTAAATGTTATCTGAGCTATATCATAGGTAATGTACTTACACTGCCTAAATGTTACCTGAGCTATATCATAAGTAATGTACTTACACTGCCTAAATGTTACCTGAGCTATATCATAAATAATGTGCTTACACTGCCTAAATGTTACCTGAGCTATATCATAAGTAATGTACTTACACTGCCTAAATGTTACCTGAGCTATATCATAAGTAATGTGCTTACACTGCCTAAATGTTACCTGAGCTATATAATAAGTAATGTACTTACACTGCCTAAATGTTACCTGAGCTATATCATAAGTAATGTGCTTTACACTGCCTAAATGTTACCTGAGCTATATCATAAGTAATGTGCTTACACTGCCTAAATGTTACCTGAGCTATATCATAAGTAATGTGCTTACACTGCCTAAATGTTACCTGAGCTATATCATAAGTAATGTGCTTACACTGCCTAAATGTTACCTGAGCTATATCATAAGTAATGTGCTTACACTGCCTAAATGTTACCTGAGCTATATCATAAGTAATGTACTTACACTGCCTAAATGTTACCTGAGCTATATCATAGGTAATGTACTTACACTGCCTAAATGTTACCTGAGCTATATCATAAGTAATGTACTTACACTGCCTAAATATTACCTGATCTATATCATAAGTAATGTGTTTACACTGCCTAAATGTTATCTGAGCTATATCATAAGTAATGTGCTTACACTGCCTAAATGTTACCTGAGCTATATCATAAGTAATGTGCTTACACTGCCTAAATGTTACCTGAGCTATATCATAGGTAATGTACTTACACTGCCTAAATGTTACCTGAGCTATATCATAAGTAATGTACTTACACTGCCTAAATGTTACCTGAGCTATATCATAAGTAATGTACTTACACTGCCTAAATGTTATCTGAGCTATGTCATAAGTAATGTGCTTACATTGCCTAAATGTTACCTGAGCTATATCATAAGTAATGTACTTACACTGCCTAAATGTTATCTGAGCTATATCATAAGTAATGTGCTTACACTGCCTAAATGTTACCTGAGCTATGTCATAAGTAATGTGCTTACATTGCCTAAATGTTACCTGAGCTATATCATAAGTAATGTACTTACGCTGCCTAAATGTTACCTGAGCTATATCATAAGTAATGTACTTACACTGCCTAAATGTTACCTGAGCTATATCATAAGTAATGTACTTACACTGCCTAAATGTTACCTGAGCTATATCATAAGTAATGTACTTACACTGCCTAAATGTTACCTGAGCTATATCATAAGTAATGTACTTACACTGCCTAAATGTTACCTGAGCTATATCATAAGTAATGTACTTACACTGCCTAAATGTTACCTGAGCTATATCATAAGTAATGTGCTTACACTGCCTAAATGTTACCTGAGCTATATCATAAGTAATGTACTTACACTGCCTAAATGTTACCTGAGCTATATCATAGGTAATGTACTTACACTGCCTAAATGTTACCTGAGCTATATCATAGGTAATGTGCTTACACTGCCTAAATGTTACCTGAGCTATATCATAAGTAATGTGCTTACACTGCCTAAATGTTACCTGAGCTATATCATAGGTAATGTACTTACACTGCCTAAATGTTATCTGAGCTATATCATAAGTAATGTACTTACACTGCCTAAATGTTACCTGAGCTATATTATAAGTAATGTACTTACACTGCCTAAATATTACCTGAGCTATATCATAGGTAATGTACTTACACTGCCTAAATGTTACCTGAGCTATATCATAAGTAATGTACTTACACTGCCTAAATGTTACCTGAGCTATATCATAGGTAATGTACTTACACTGCCTAAATGTTACCTGAGCTATATCATAAGTAATGTACTTACACTGCCTAAATATTACCTGATCTATATCATAAGTAATGTGCTTACACTGCCTAAATGTTACCTGAGCTATATCATAAGTAATGTGCTTACACTGCCTAAATGTTACCTGAGCTATATCATAGGTAATGTACTTACACTGCCTAAATGTTATCTGAGCTATATCATAGGTAATGTACTTACACTGCCTAAATGTTACCTGAGCTATATCATAAGTAATGTACTTACACTGCCTAAATGTTACCTGAGCTATATCATAAATAATGTGCTTACACTGCCTAAATGTTACCTGAGCTATATCATAAGTAATGTACTTACACTGCCTAAATGTTACCTGAGCTATATCATAAGTAATGTGCTTACACTGCCTAAATGTTACCTGAGCTATATCATAAGTAATGTACTTACACTGCCTAAATGTTACCTGAGCTATATCATAAGTAATGTGCTTTACACTGCCTAAATGTTACCTGAGCTATATCATAAGTAATGTGCTTACACTGCCTAAATGTTACCTGAGCTATATCATAAGTAATGTGCTTACACTGCCTAAATGTTACCTGAGCTATATCATAAGTAATGTGCTTACACTGCCTAAATGTTACCTGAGCTATATCATAAGTAATGTGCTTACACTGCCTAAATGTTACCTGAGCTATATCATAAGTAATGTACTTACACTGCCTAAATGTTACCTGAGCTATATCATAAGTAATGTACTTACACTGCCTAAATGTTACCTGAGCTATATCATAAGTAATGTACTTACACTGCCTAAATATTACCTGATCTATATCATAAGTAATGTGTTTACACTGCCTAAATGTTATCTGAGCTATATCATAAGTAATGTGCTTACACTGCCTAAATGTTACCTGAGCTATATCATAAGTAATGTGCTTACACTGCCTAAATGTTACCTGAGCTATATCATAGGTAATGTACTTACACTGCCTAAATGTTACCTGAGCTATATCATAAGTAATGTACTTACACTGCCTAAATGTTACCTGAGCTATATCATAAGTAATGTACTTACACTGCCTAAATGTTATCTGAGCTATGTCATAAGTAATGTGCTTACATTGCCTAAATGTTACCTGAGCTATATCATAAGTAATGTACTTACACTGCCTAAATGTTATCTGAGCTATATCATAAGTAATGTGCTTACACTGCCTAAATGTTACCTGAGCTATGTCATAAGTAATGTGCTTACATTGCCTAAATGTTACCTGAGCTATATCATAAGTAATGTACTTACGCTGCCTAAATGTTACCTGAGCTATATCATAAGTAATGTACTTACACTGCCTAAATGTTACCTGAGCTATATCATAAGTAATGTACTTACACTGCCTAAATGTTACCTGAGCTATATCATAAGTAATGTACTTACACTGCCTAAATGTTACCTGAGCTATATCATAAGTAATGTACTTACACTGCCTAAATGTTACCTGAGCTATATCATAAGTAATGTACTTACACTGCCTAAATGTTACCTGAGCTATATCATAAGTAATGTGCTTACACTGCCTAAATGTTACCTGAGCTATATCATAAGTAATGTACTTACACTGCCTAAATGTTACCTGAGCTATATCATAGGTAATGTACTTACACTGCCTAAATGTTACCTGAGCTATATCATAGGTAATGTGCTTACACTGCCTAAATGTTACCTGAGCTATATCATAAGTAATGTGCTTACACTGCCTAAATGTTACCTGAGCTATATCATAGGTAATGTACTTACACTGCCTAAATGTTATCTGAGCTATATCATAAGTAATGTACTTACACTGCCTAAATGTTACCTGAGCTATATTATAAGTAATGTACTTACACTGCCTAAATATTACCTGAGCTATATCATAGGTAATGTACTTACACTGCCTAAATGTTACCTGAGCTATATCATAAGTAATGTACTTACACTGCCTAAATGTTACCTGAGCTATATCATAAGTAATGTACTTACACTGCCTAAATGTTACCTGAGCTATATCATAGGTAATGTACTTACACTGCCTAAATGTTACCTGAGCTATATGATAGGTAATGGGCTTACACTGCCTAAATGTTACCTGAGCTATATCATAAGTAATGTGCTTACACTGCCTAAATGTTACCTGAGCTATATCATAAGTAATGTGCTTACACTGCCTAAATGTTACCTGAGCTATATCATAAGTAATGTGCTTACACTGCCTAAATATTACCTGAGCTATATCATAAGTAATGTACTTACACTGCCTAAATGTTACCTGTCAGTGTTACAGTGAATAATAACAGTTAGTTCAATTCAATTATCTAAAAAATAAACACAATCCTGGTCATTACACAAGAATTTTCTTTGATAGCATATAAACTAGGATAAGTAGACAACAGTTGTGGAAATGTTAAGATGTATTACTAATTCGAAATGGGAAAATTACATACTAAAACAGCAGTTAATAAAGTTTAAAACACTGTTCTTTTGTTTCACACTCAGAAAATATAGAACATAATTATTTGAGTCTGTTCTGTCTCTCATTTCATGTTCCCATGGATATCTAATTAAAACGCATGTGTCAATTTCAGTGCGAACGATCCGTTCTGGAAATGATTTAGATGTTCACTTAATGTAGGTTTGTACATGGACAGCTAGGACAAATATCACGAAATATTAATTTGCTATGTCTTTGATCTGTTCTTTTATATTCTGGTCGCCACTTCTACGTGACATTACCTCCTGGTTTCTTTGGATACACGGAGTTCGTTAAAGCGACGACAACAGCATGATATCAATATAATAATATGCATAATAGTAGATATGATAGAAAAAGTTCAATAACATCAAGAAATAACAGACAAAGCATGTATTTACGTTCCGAGTTCCGTGTTGTGATGTCCGTTGCGATATCAGCACAAAAACTATGTTCAGTTCGTCATTACCTCCAGTTTTTTGTAGGAGGGATTATGTCTTATTTACGTTATTTGTGTTTATTTGCGTATATTGGTGCCCGATAAATATTGCGTTGTGTTGTTTTTGTTCGTCTTGTGTACCCTATGGTGCCAGTTTCGGTATTCGTTAACGATTATTTACATCGATCAGACTGTCTATGCGACAAACACTGATACGAAAAGCTTAAATTTATATGTCAGACACCAATAACACATATACTACATTTTGCTCATGGAAGAAAGGTTTCAAGCTAAAGATAAAGTACTATTGATTCACATATAAGTTCTAGGACAAATCAATTATTTGTAATTTCCCTTCATTCATCTACTATTATTATGTCTGTAAGATAAACAGGCGGGAGTGTAGATCTGTATTTGACAGTCTGTCACCTATACAATAAAATATTACCATGATTAATTTCCCTCCTACCACTCTGCTAACATATCGAAAAAAGAGATCGTAAACAAGGAAGTATAATACTGACATCTCTTCAATATGACACAGTCAAGAAAACCTGTAACAAATTATTTGATATCATCAATTAAGAAAAAATTACGTAGAATATGTCACTCTTTGAGGACTCCTGATTGAATATTTGCTTCCACAAACTACAAACGCCACTTTGATATCATCACATAGTACAAAGGTAGTAGACAAGGGGGTTGTGATATCATCAAGGCATTACCACATCTGAATGATCGGGCCTGATTATTGTTATTATTTAAAATTATTTAGGTTTGGATCCTTAAAACTAGCTTAATCCCGCCACTTTGTACTAAAGTGCCTGTACCATGCCTCGCCTCGTGTGTGGTAGATCGTAGGTACGAGCCGGTTCGAGTCAAACCAAAGACTATAAAATTGGTATTTGTTGCTTCCCCGATAAGCACGCATCATTAAAATGTAAGGAGAAAGAGCAAAGACTGGTTGGCTCGAAATCAAAATAATGTGTCCGAGTGCAGCGACATGTATACACGCGGACTGTTGTTTCAGTGAGCTAGCACTATAAAAATCCAACTCAGCGTGTTGGTCAAGAACAAAGCGGACCTCATCATCATCTCATTTAAAATTAACTTGTTCTCGCCATGATAGAGCTGAACAATTGCTGAATTGGCGTTAATCAACAATCACTCACCCACTCCATAGCATTAATGCTTCATAACCTTTCAACCTTAAATATGAGACAAATAGATGCAGCATAGCGATCTCATTTGGATCCAAATTGGACATGATTCAATGACAGAACACTGGATGTAAAACCATGAACAACAACATCAAAAACAAATCGAATTATCGTGATAGCCAAAAATGTAGGACACAATATTATTTTCATGTTTATTTTGCTAAATCGAGATTTTTTCACAGAAATCACAATTAACCGGTATACACAGTACAGATATATGAGATAATCAATATCTTCCTTAGTGTTCTCCGGATACATATACGTATTATTCTCATATATTTAGAAATAATCAACTAATCACGACAATATAAGTCAATATTGCTATGGGAGTTGTTTGTCACATAACCTCTTCATTTATTGAGGTGGGAGGATGAATGGATACAAGGAAGTTAATTGACCAGTCACGTACTTGGTTTTTCCCAGTCTTCATGTTGTCTTGTTCTGATTTTATCTAGTACAAAATTAGTTCGGTACATACAGTTGGTTTTTATTTTTTATTTTTTATTTTCCGGAGAATCTAGCTGTCAAATTCATATTCCGACACAACAGCCATAGAAGTGTTGACATGCGAATTTTAACATTACATTTTTTTACCAGATTTTTGTGAAATTGATATGTTCAGTCAATACCACCCTTTACGACAATGTGTTGCTATTCTCCATATAAGGATCAACAATCATACCTGACCGTCAATGACTGAGATATCCATTATATTCCATTCAAATGGAATCTTCAGGACAAAAGGTAAAATACTAATTAAAGTGAACACATCATAGGAGCACAATCTCGAGTCAAAACAACAATAAAATGTCAAACAAATGACTGAAGCAGAAACCAAGTGTTTGGAACGACGAAATGTTAAGGGATTAGAGTGCAACCTTTCAGAGTTAGATTATATCGGTGAAACAAAATAAACATTAGGGAATACCTAAGAGGCAATCAAAAGGGACAATCCATGGACACTGGCAACATAGGGTACACAAGACGAAGACAAAGCAAACAAAAATACAACACAATATGTACTGGACACCACTATACACAAGCAAACAAGAGTAACGTAAATAAGACATGAGCCCTCCTACAAACAACTGGTGGTAAAGACGAATCGAACATCGTTTTTATGTGGGAATCGTAAGGAAACTACACACACGAATATGTGGTCAGATATCGTACATAAATACTGTAGCAATGATAATGATATTGTTTATCAGCATTTCCATCGATCTATTTTTTTTTGTCTGTGGGAGTTCGCATCATCGATATATCATTCCAGAAGTATTCTATGAAATCCTATCTATATATCGGTGAATGTGATTGATATTTTCAACTCCGTCTCAGGCGTTGATAAATCCATCGTCATTTTAAACCACGGACATGGTGTTTCACTAATTGACATTCTGCCATTTACATAATAAAGCACACACATCAATCGCATTCACCCGAAACTATATCTACACCCCCTTTTAAAAAACTGAATCCTTTGTACAACTCATATTAGGAAGACCCCGTAACAAATCCGTAATCAGATCAATACACGCTTACAGCAATCATATTGGACAATGCCAGCAGATTATAAACATGTTGACATTATACATTTATTGCATGCTGGTGAGGGAAATATGAAAATTTATTCACTCAAGAGTATCATATTCCCTCAGGGCAATGCCCGAGGGGAATATGATACTCGTGGGTGAATAAATTTTCATATTTCCTGAACTATACATGTTTTATTATACCGAATGAAGCCAAGAAAACACATACATGTAAAATACTGCTGGCAAACATATTTTAAGTCCATTGGAAAGTTGTCTCAGACATTTAAAAACCACATCCACAACAACATTGTAACGGTCGCCTGCAAGTGATGCGTTCCGAGTGTCTCTGACGTTTTCCTGTCAAAGAACGATAGCTCTGGCGGGAAAACCCGTGAGGCTTCCGAGGGGGTGGAATATGATTTTTATTTCAGGGAATATGATTTTTGTCCTGTGTGATCACGTGTTCTTATTTTTACCCATTGTCCAATCAAATTAATCTATTGATGGTAATTAATATATGAGGTATAATAATAAGAATGATGAAACAGATTTCTCTAACTTTCCGTTGCCAAAAAAAAGCCTTGATGGCATTAAGAGATGTTGGAAGATACCAATAGGGTAATATGCATTTGTAAATCGAAGAAGGATAGGCAATATAATTACCAAAAAGAAAAAAAGACAAAGGCAAAGAATGATCTACAAAGACCGAGTAACACAAACTCATTTAAAACCTGGGGTGAACTCAGGTGTTCCGGAAGTGCTAGCCGCTCCCGCGCCACTAGTGACACGGGTCGTGTTGCAGTTAAACGACACGAACATCATTTGCTATGGAAATCATTTTGGACGCCAGTATACGTAAAAACAAAGTAAATACGAACTGAACAATGTTTTACACGGGAATCGCAGCGGACATGACAACACGGAATTTAAAACGTGAAGACTAGTAACTTGACAACATGAGCAACACGATCCTAGATAATATCATTCATCAAAATTTAGTAAAATTTAACATGACTTATGACCGGGTTTGTAACTAGATTAACACGACAGGTGTCACTAGTGGAGCGAGAACTGCCAACCCTTCCGGAGCACCTGAGTTCACCCCGGTTTTTAGTGGAGTTCGTGTTACTCGATCTTTAGTTTTATATGTATGTTTTGTTGCTCGTTGTTTGTCCTTTTGTACTTTTTCTTTTGGCTATTGTGTTGTCTGTTCTTCTTCGATATACGGATTCTGATTGTCCCTTTGGTATCTTCAATCTCTTCTAACACTCTTCTATGTTATTAAAGATAAATCTGTTCCACATATCTCATATACCCACCTTTTATTACACCTATTGCAACCACAATAAACACACATACATGTTACTGTAGCTTAAAGTTGATGATTTCCAATCTAAACCACAGAGTCGAGTCTGCCAAATGCACTACTAAACATCTTGCCACATTATTAGCATCTTTTCTACCAACTATCAGAACTTGGCTTCAAATATACATATAGTGTGAATCGGGTGTGCATTCTGAAAAATTATAAAAATGTGTTAGAATACATACAATCACCCCCTTATGCAATATGCACTAGAACATTATACTTATCAATCGTTTACACAACTATTCCTTACTCTAACCTAAAAGACAGAACAGCTTTCTTTCATAGAAACCCCATTTTACAGCATACGGCTTTCCACTTTATATGATTAATTTAATCAATGAAATCTTGGGTTGAGTTTTCGATCTTAAGATTGGTCAAAGTATTTCGAACAAGATAATAACAAAGTTCAATCATTTTCATTTCAAGCCTTAATTTGTGTTGTACCTAAACCGCTTGTGTGGAGTTATTTCGGTAACAAGTTTTTTGTGGATTCGGGGAGAAAAATCCATACAAAAAGAAAATGTGTTCGATATGATTGTAAGAGTTTTGAATACAGTTTTACTTAATATTTAATATCGACACGTCGCGAAATCCTGGATCAACAAATTATCATATGAAGAAATGCAATAAATCGATCCCCTTGTAAGTGAAATACATTAATAATAACTTAATTTTAGCAATCCTGTTTAAACTCTTTGGTGTTCTTGTTTCTAAACACGTTTGTATCATTTGGATTTCAAATATTTTGTTTTTGAGCGTTATTTGGTTTTGCAATCTTTCTAATTTGAGCGTCACCTGATGAAGGTTATTCCAGAAACGCGTCGTACACACTAAATTTGATATCTACGTTTTTAAAGTAAAAATATACATTTAATTATTTCTTTTATTTACAGTTTCGATTTAGATTTTCAATTGGATGGAATTTAATTTATTTCTTTCTAGCAGGCATGATCATTAAAACAGCATAAATATCGACATAGGTAAAAGTTATTTCAATCAGGAATTTAAATGTTAAAAGAATAAAATCTATTTCGTTTACTCAGTTTGGCAATTCGTTTAATGTATGAACATGTAGAACCCTTGAGCTTATCTTGATTTACTTACTGTAATGGCGTGTGTAATGGAATAAGATTAACAAGCTTTAGCTGAGTAAAATTAATTACCATTCCTGCAGCATCAATAAAATGCTATATTTATTGACAATTCTTGGAATCTAATCTATTTTACCTATAATTACACCTTATATAAGAATCCTGGATTTTGATTGATTAATAGCCGGTGTATTCTTCGTGTATTTTCAAATTTAGGATTAATTTCGTTCATTTTTACCGCTGCCGGGGTATTTGCATGAGGATTTAACTATTTTATCCTCGCGTGCATCAAACCGCCAAATTCATTCGGAATATTTCTTCTTTACCTTTATAATTAAAGTAACGTGATTAATCAAATTTGAAACCCGGAAGTGTTCCGAAGTAAAGGATTTAACTTTTTTTCCCTCTGCCGTGGTATTTGCGAAAACTTATTTCACTTTTTTACCCTCACGTGCCGCAAACCGCCAAATTCATTCAAAATACTTCAACCACTGTCTCTCGACTGGTATTTTTCGCAAATACCCCTCCCAAACATGATATATCTGTTCAATACGTTTCATCTTAAACACGACATTAAAATTATGAATAAATATAATAAATATAGAGTTTTAGAAGATCACTGTACGGATGGTAATCACATAGAAGCTATACAAAATAAAGATATTTTGAAAATTAAAAAAAAATATGAATAAATATAATAAATACAGCATTAGAAGACCATTGTATGGATGGTCAACACACATAAGCTATACAATATCAATGCATTTTGAAAGGTAAAAGCTGAAGTCGGCGTTAAACATCAATCAATCAATCAATCAATCAATCAATCAATCAATCAATCAATCAATCAATCAATCAATCAAATGTAAAATATCAATTAGAGAGAACGGTGTGTGAGTGATTGTTGTTTAACGCCAAATGAGCTTGTTTTTCAGCTATATAAAGGCGAGAACAAGTTACATTCAATGAAATGATGATGGTGTCCGGTTTGTACTAGACCAACATGCTTAATTGGATCTTTATCGTGCTAGCTCACTGACACAACAGTCCATGGTGTATACATTAACACATTAACTAGATTCCGTGCCAATAAGTCTGTGCTTTTACTACTTAAAGCTGTGTGATTAGCGGGAAAACAGCAAATACCAATTTGATAGTCGTTGGTTTGACCTGACCTGGAATCTAACCCACGATCTACCAGACTCATGATAACCATTTCACCACCGATGCAGTTTTAAACACACAAAAGCTATGTAATATTAAGACAATCAATAAGGTCAAATATTAATTAAAGATAACAGTACAACAATGTTAAAATCAGGATTGACAAAACAACGGTAAAACGAGGGGTCAAAAGGTTATGCCCCATAGATGTCGTTGTAAGTAACAAGAACAGGAACACAATGTGTGCATGGACATCGTTGTGGACAATATAATACCAACAATGAGACAAGAACCCAAAGTTCTACATGAGATATACGACACGAACACGCAAAAAAATAACGTACTAGTATTTGAGAATATCCGTGTTATTCATTTGTTTTGGAGGAATTTCTGTTGTCCAAACATTTGTTACGCTATATGTATTTACTTTAGTAAACTGGTGTCCAACACGATTTCCATTTCGAATGATGTTCACATCGTTTAACAGTAATGGGTGCCACATGTGGAGCAGGAACAGCCTACCCTTCCGGAGCACCTGAGTTCATCCCTGATTTTTAGTGGGGTTCGTCTTGCTTGATCTTTAGTTTTCTAGATTGTTATTTGTCCTTTTGTCCTTTTTCTTTTGTCTGTCCTTTTCCGCTTCTGATTACCCCTTTGGTATCTTGAAACGTTTCTAGCATTGTGTTTTTTATTTGAATAAACTGTTGATCTAATTAGGTATTCTATATTTGTGTAGGATGATAATAACACATAGATTAGCAGTACAGGTGATGCTATAAGAAATTCGTCATTCATCGTGTTATGGAATACAAGTTACATTACAAAGTGGGAGTAGATAATATATAGATATTCAAATTTACGGGAAATTAATTACCTATGCATTGTAATAGCAGTGTGATCAGAATCATAATTATATAATTTATAAACCATGATGATATATAGATAATAAGATATATTAATTATCTATGTATTGTATTATCCTTGTGATCAGAATAAACCATATATACGTCAGAAATTATTATTCAACACCCAGAACACAAATAAAACTTTAAAACTGCGATTTCCGCTGATAATAGTTTTCCATTAAATGTCATTTATTAAATGACGTATTGATCAGGTAATGTTGTATACGATATAAAAACCATGATAATTGAGATGTGTAAAAATAGTTAGAGGTGGAGGTTGGGAAAACTAATTATAATAACAATCTTTACGTGCACCAAGCTTTGTGGTTAGCCATGCATTGCAAACTCAAAGCGAGAAGCATATTGGCTTGGTTAAAGCTTGATTTAATTAAAAATTACTAAGCAAAACATGCAATTATTTGCATAAATTCATAAAATAAAACCGTATATTCCTAAAATTTATTATTTTTAAATGTAACTTAATTAATTGAGACATGTAACCTTATTACCCATAATGAGATAAGATAATAAAAACTTGTCTTGCGTCAGATGAATTATTTTATTAGCAATAAGATTGTATTTGTGTCATCATAATAAAGGGAATGTCAGACTATACTGAACCTTTATTTTTCGAACATCAGTTTTTCTCAGGCGGTTTTTTATTTAATTATGTGTATGTATTTATCATGTTACTTCCTTTCTCTGATATTTGCACTGTTCTTTGGTATTTTCTTTCTACCAATTTCTGTTTCAAGCATCCACTTCATAACAGAAGAAACAGCACAGAGAGATCATAATAAAATATATATCCCACCAACAACAGGCTGCTTATGTAATTGATTATTCTTTCCTTATCATTCCAACTCAATTTTACTTTTCTGTTAAAATTCGTAGGAAGATGCTTTGTTTAATTTCCTTGTGAAGGCGGCAATAATGGCATTCTAATCAAATCCATCCAGTCAATGTGAACACTTTTAATGTAGAATGACAGATTACTACATTTATATATTGTTCACACAGTAGAAACCCCCAATAGTTAAAATATTATTTCATGTAGTTATTTTTCATTTGCAATTAACACAATGTTTACAATTTGGTGACAATTTTCACAAATATTGAGAATTGATTTGAAACTGTTATGGGACTAGGAAATGAAGTTCTAACTAAATCAGGCTAATTTTAAATTCAAGGTCTTGGGAATTGTTATTTAATGTGTTGTGCATGGGGGCAGTAGTCATTTCACATTATATATTAAGCGGTAGTTATTTCATTTGGTTTTTAGCTTAGATTTATTGACTTTTGTTCCCTTGTATACGGCTAATGATGACTGGACATTGTATTTTAAGCTCACTTAAGTGAGAATAGGATGGCAGGAAAACGTGTTGACCAACCATTAAATTTATAGGTGTATATTGAGCTTGCTCTGTTACCTTATGTCACTAAAGCATGGAATTCAAAAAGCTAATTATAGTTAACAGTTAACTCAAAATATGACAAAGAACTAACAATAATATAGACTTCTACCGGACTTGACTGCATGAGTAATATGGGGAACGTCTTATAAGAAGCAGGAAAAGTTCATCTTTTGTGAGCACCTAACTTCACACTCGAAGCCAACAGATTGGACAGCCAACTGAACCTCGCGCCCATAGTGTGGGATGTTGAAGTTTTGGAATGCCATGCTTCTAATATTTAAAAGAAAACTTGCAGCAGCTTCTATCAAGTGGTCGGTGGCGACCTGTTGTATGGCAAAAGCTTTCAATCCTGACACGTAAAAGAAAATTTGCTGCTGCTCCCGACAAACATCTGTTTTGCTATGAGTGGCCGTTGGTGGCCTGTTGCAAGGCAAACATTTTCGATCCTACCAATTGTATCTTCCTTTCCCTATGATACTCCAGACACCCATCTAATGGCCCACGTTACTTTTACCTAAATGATGTATTGTTTATACCTTTATTCCACTCATTATTATAGCTTCTTCGATATACGGATTCTGATTACTCTTTTGGTATCTGCAAACTCTTCTTCCTGCAATACTGTTCAATCAACGTTAATTACATGTAACTATCATTCAATCAAACGAAATGTTATATAGGTCACCAAGTCACGTTCTCAAATCAGCAATGCTGACAGCAACATTATATATAAATTATTGAAGAAATTTTATACATGAATAAGGCTTAATACATGTATTTACATATATACGGCCATTTTTCATATTAAGCGTTAACGATTTTCTGTTAAAAATCGAAGATATTAAAGTATAAAATCTAGACTATTTCTCATTGCTAGTTCAATTGTTTGATTTGGTTTGGTTTATGGTGTTTAACGCCACTTTCAACAATGTTTCAGTTATATCGTGGCTGTCAGTTTTATTGGTGGAGGTAACCGGAGGACCCGGAGAAAATCACCGGTTTGTCGCAAGTCACTGACAAACTTTATCACATTATGTTGTACATCTAACCCTGATCGGGATTCGAACTCACAACATCAGTGGCAATATATGTACTGATTGCATATATAGTTGTAAATCCAACAACCACAGGATAACGGTAACGACTGCCCCTAGTTCAATTAGCACCTTTAAATGTAACACAGATCACTTATATTACATCAGTGACATTGCATGTATATATGGAACTTGCATACAATTTAAAACTAAATATTCTGCTTGTGCAACATTGAGATGAGTTTGTAGCAAATTATGTTGACATACGGTTCTGGATAATCAGAGACTCTTGCCATGGATGTGGGTTATTTAATTGAGCCATCTTGGCATGATTTGTGAATTGGAAAAATAACTTAATGCATTTCATTGGCCTTGTTGTAAACAAGAGCAGATGATGAAAAAAAAATACGCATTGTATTTTCGAAGGATCATATACATTGAGTAAAGGTTTGTTAATTTTCAAATGGATACTTTTTCTTAAACATTATCTTGATTATTTCTTCATAACTGTAGCAACATATAACTTTATTTCCATTTTTATAGGACTAGATTCATTAGCTTGTGTATTCATGTATATCTCTCAGAGTGAAATAAAATAGATATTAAGGTATTGTATTGCAGAATTCTCATTTTACGTACTTTAGGCCTTTCTATACAAATGAAAAAGATAATTTCGTATGTGATGTTTATCAAAGTCAAACAATGCAAACCTACTCATGTATTTTATTGACACGAACTAATTGTTATGTACATATTTACCTACATGACTTTCATCTTTGGTAATTGGGAGTTTTATAAATTGATCAAATTAAGTTTTGAAGTATACTCAGTGCAAATTAATTTCGTAAATGTACAGAGGCTAATGATAAAAATGTAATTAATGAACATTTGAATAAATATCATGACTAGTAACATAATTTAAGTATTTAATATCAGATTAAAAAATTATTTTTAGTTGTTATTGCTGTCAGTGTTATAAGTTTCTCATGTTATGTCAGCATTATAATTTGTTATAGCTATGTCAGCATTAGTCGTTTTCTGACTGCACATATTGAACAATATATTTTAGCTGTTATTGCAGAGCAACTGTCAGAAGTTTTCCGACATAGATCACCAACAGATTACTTGCTACGCATGTGCAATACTGATGAAGAAGACGTACTTGTTGATGCTGTAGTTGGCAGTACACACAATTATAAATCGGAGAACATGGATATTGTACATTTAACAACCTACCTCTTTCTTATACCAATTAATGTCTGTTTTGTTTATCAAACTTCTTTGTATAATCATCATTCCATTCTAGAACCAAAAAGTAAACATTTGATATACAGCATCCTACCTTTTAAATGACGTTAAAAGAAAAATCCTGTCAACGTGTCTTTAATGGTAACAATACAGGTGTCACTAGTGGAGCAGGAACCTCTTACCTTTCCGGAGCACCTGGGTTCAACACTGTTTTTTTTTAGTTCGGTTCATGTAGTGTTTTCTATGTAGTGTTTTGTAGATCATTGTTTGTCCTTTTTCTTTTGGCCATTGTTCTGTCTGTCTTTCTATTTACAGCTTCTAATTACCCCTTTCGTGTCTTTAAACTGTTCTTAAGGGGGTTAGTTTAGTACAAAGCGAACATCATCATCATTTCATTGAATGTAACGTGTCCATGCCGTGATATAGCTGAACATTGCTCATTTGGCGTTAAAGAACAATCGCGCACTCACTTCGAAAGACTTTGGAATTTATTTTCCCCATATTTATTGTCATCGTATTACAGTCTCGTATATAGTTAACCAATTAACTCGTTGGAGTAACTTATTATGATCCCTTCGACACAACTTAGTGTAGATGCAGGCAGATAAGTTAATTAAAAGAAATCTCCTTATACATATAACTCTACGGATGTGTAACTGTCTGTAGCCATATTCAGGAAAACATCATTATTATTGTCATCGTATGACAGTCTCGTATATATAGGTAACAAGTTAGCGGATATGGATTAATATAAGTTCTTGTAACTTGTTTACCAATCCTATTAATTACTTCTTATTATGTAATGTATATAGCTGAATATTGTAATGTTATATTGAATTAATTAATAAAATATGTTTAAACTAAGTTAGACCGTTGTAGTAAAGGGGTGATAATAAGTTTATATATGTATACATGGTTTAGAGACTTTACGGTTGTGTAACCCTCCTCAGTCATATTGATGTAGAAATCATTAATATTTTCAGGTCGCTCATGTAAAGTTTATGGCGAACCACTCATGTATAACGGTATCTACTTGACATACGTTACTTATTTTCTACTTTTATTTCTGTTAAATATCGTATGTGTTGGTTGTATTTGATATTTTGATTAATTTCTACGCGGAAGGGGTGAATTAAATAATCACCAAACCTTATCTTTCAAAGATAACGATTTCCTGAAATAATTACAAAACATAATCGCAGATACCTTTTTAATTAGAATCTACTATCGCTGTCGGTGTTTCAGCTCATATTAACGTTTGCTTTCAATATCAAATTTAACTTGTTTACCCATTTTTGTCGGGTTTCCAATACGGATTTTTTCTACACTCAGCGTATTCCTTCCATAATGCTTGAATAAAAATAATATAACCACGAGAATATACTTATCTTGTTTGTTTGTTTTTGTATATATATTTCTAAAATCATTTGCTACTTGTATGATCCATTGATATTTTATTTTATTGTATTCCTATTGGTTAAGTTGAAGTCATCATTTAGAAAGTTTTACAGTCATGAGTTGGTTAACCATTACGGGACATCTGTGTCACAAATGACCACGCATATGTTCCACTTGTCGTAAACACTTCTCGGTCCGTTCCTCATTCATGACTTATCATCGTGTTTGTAACTAAATTAACACGACGGGTACCACTAGTGGTGCAGGAACTGCTTACCTGTCAGGAGCACCTGTGTTTCCCTCGGTTTTTAGTGGGATTCGTGTTACTCGATCTTTAGATTTATATGTATGTTTGTCCTTTTTCTTTTGGCCATTGTTTTGTCTGTCCTTCGATATATGGATTCTAATTACCCCTTTGGTATCTTCAAACTCTTTTTGCATTATCATCTAATGAACGATAACGTGTTAAGAGTGGATGGTCGTTTATGGCCATTTGCAAGGCAAAATTGCCCCACTATGTTCACCAGTTCCCCTCAGTTGCACCATCAGTTTCATTTTGTTGCACTCAGTCCACCACACCTACAATAATATTTGCGTCACGAAAAAGAACAATCAATCACCCTATCAGGGTAGATCGATATAGTTTTTGTACTTGTAATTGAGTAGAAGGGGGAAAAATCGTCGGAGGTAGAGATACTGAATCTGATATACCACAAATTCAAACCTCCTTCACCAAGTCAGTCAAAAGTAAAAATCTAATTAAGAAATAGTGTGTACTTATCAAAACTAATGTTAATATACAGAAATGAAAAATATATTTAGTATAACTATTGTCATTGACATTTAAGTATTGGGAATATATTTTGTTTATATGGTTTAAGACAATCGTGGAGAAACAGATAAATCTATTTAAAACTACAAAGAAAGATTATAGTTCAAAACAAATATTAATGTTATCACCGATTTTTATGCTGTGACATTTCAACTTTATTACAGTAGATTCTATGTTATGACTTTGTAATAAAATTTTAATGAAAAATATTCAATCTGTTTGCTCCCACTTTGTGGAATTTGAATTTGAATTTGAATGTTGGTGTTTAACGCCACCTTCAGCAATATTTCAGCTATATCATGGCGACCAGTTTTAGTGGTAGAGGAAGCCGGAGTACCCGGAGAGAACCACAGACCCTGGGCAAGCAACTGGTAAACTTTATCACTTGCGACTGCGAGTCGAGTGCACCATTGTTTTGTAATTTACAAAGCTGGGCGCGAACCCACGCCGTATTGGTGATAGGCTTGTATGAGCTGTTAGATCCAACGACCTAACTCATTGAGCCACCCGGGCCCCCCACTTTGTGGAGGGTCAGAACTGGGTTCAGTGGATATAGCGAATACCTCAATACTTACAATGTCATAGTACTATATAAATGTTTGATATCGAAACTATATACATGACCTGGATTTCCATTGTTATATGTCATGTGCTTTAGTGTTCAATCAGTTTTTCGCTATGCTGATATAGGAGAAATTGTTGACAATCACCGCTTAAAATTTCTTTTCGAGTGACTGATTGTTGCTTAGCGCAACTCAGGAATTTTTCAGCTATGTCATGGCGAGAATAAGTTAATTTTCAATCAGATGATGAGACCCGCTTTGTACTAGACAAACATGCTTAGTTGGATTTTGATTGTGCTGACTGACTGAAACAACAGAGTTAATACTCAATATCGAAATTCGGGTAGACAAAGCAAAACAGTCATTTATAAAACAATAATTTGAAAAACAAGAATTCGCAAAATACTTTTGGGCTTGATGACTCATGCTTACATAAACAAACATCTCCCTGTTTCATCAACTACATTGATAACTATGTTTCCAACTGGATAAATAGCTGAATGGAATTCAAAGAAATTTAAAATTTAAAACCATTTTTTGTTCCCATATAACCAAATAGTCAAATAATCTCCCAAGAATTCTCTTCCTCTCAAAAATGCCACACATAATCAAAAACAACATGAACGACTACTAGCTATGAAGGTTACAGACCATTACTCTTAGTACAATAATTCCATTAGGCAATCTGTTCTTTTTTTCCAATCGTCGATTGTGTTTCTTTCTGAATCCGGCAAATTGCATAGAGTTTCCGTTCGATTGAAGTTTAAATTAGATCTTCCCAAGATACAATTCTCTGGTACATAAGTGATATTGTGTCAGTTGCCATTAATTTTAATTTTTACAAATGTCTGGTTAAGTAAAACTGACGTTGTTGTTTGGTGTAATTATTACACCGAGTTTCAAGACTAGAAACCTTTCAACAATCGGTTTCATCGGCTTAGTCGTAAATTGAAGGACATACTACACTATGGCCAAACGAAAAAGGACAAAAGCACAAACAAGGATCTACAAAAACACTCCACAGAAAACAAATTAAGATTGAGCAACACAAACCCACCTAAAAACCGGGGTTGAACTCAGGTGCTCCGGAAAGGGTGGGCAGTTCCTGATCCACATGTGGTACCCGTCGTGTTACTCTTGCAAACCCGGTGATAAGTCATGAATGAGGACCGGATTTTTATTACGACATACGGGACATATCCGTGGTCATTTGGTCATGGTGGCGACTTTCGAAATGATGACTTCAACTTAACCACTAGTGACCATTGGTTCAGTAGATTTCTTGTTAGTAGCAACCCTCTATCAAGGAAGTCATGATAGAAACCACAAGCTCAGGAATATCGGATCAACTGAGATATATATACTCCATATACAGGTGCTGCTGGAATGTTGCTACATATAAATGGAAAGTTCAAAATGGGAAAATAAATCCTCTCTTTTGTCGGAAAGTTTCGTTCTTAACCAGCCCTTACTGTCAAATTCGATGTGTAGGTCAAGGTATGAAGCAGATCTAGCTGTATCTGTGGTATCCTTTATTTCAAGCTAGAATAGCTTAGTTTAAGCATATTAGATATACGGATTCTGATTGCCCATTTGGTATCTTCAAACTCTTCTTATTTGTTTTAATTATAGAAAGAGGATTAGACACGCGTCAATTCACACTTATGACGACTTCTTCTAGACTTATGTTACAATAATATATGAAGCATGCTAATACAACAGTTTACTGATACATGTACAATTATTTAAATAGAAACAAAAGTTAAAAGTGAGAATAAAAGATCGTTTTATATAAACAACTGATACAATTTACAATAAACAGTCATAGTTTGTCTACTCAACATTTAGGAGTCGCATTACCATATCGCCACTATGCACTGACTCCCTAATTTACCAAGACACACCTTTTGTATCTTTCAAATTTAATTTCATATCATATCATAATTTCACCTATAGTGGAAATCGTCGCTCTATGACAGAATTTTGTATTCTACTCACTTATACAGTTGGAACTGCTAACCCTTCCGGGGCACCTTATTTCACCCCCAGTATTTATTTGGAACTACTAACCCTTCCGGAGCACCTTATTCACCCCCAGTATTTATTGGTCTTGATGTTGCTCTATCTTTAGTCTTACATGTATGTAGTGTTTTGTAGATCGTTGTTCGTCCATTTTCTTTTGACCATTGTGTTGTCTGTCCTTCGATTTACGGATTTTGATTACCCCTTTGGTATCTTCCAAGTCTTCTTTGGTGTAAGGAGACAACTTGTTATTAATATTTGTAATTAATAATGCAATTTATTAAAACTAAAGTAAATCCCACCCGGGCATAGGTAAACTCAGCCAATGTTTGGCTATCCCTTTTATGTCCTTTGGTTTACCTGTTCCCAAACACCTTTACTTTATTTGGTTTTCCAGTCTTTTTACAATAAACGTACTTGGTGAAGGTTGATCCAGAAACACAAATATTATAAGCAATTCTGGAGAAAGTCCACTTCTTAAGCTTTAGCCATTTTGTGACTCTCCCTAATAAACACCAGTGGAGCAGGAACTGCTGACCGTTCCGGAGCACCTGAGTTCACCCCCGGTTTTTAGTGGGGTTCGTGTTACTTGATCTATAGTTTTATGTGTATGTTTTGTAGATCGTTGTTTGTCCTTTTTCTTTTGGCCATTGTGTTCACTGTCCTTCTTCGATTTACGGATTCTGATTATCCCTTTGGTATCTTCAAACTCTTCTTTTATTTGTGGCAGGTGAAATATCGAATATCACTAAATAACCTTATCTGTTCATAAACACCTACCTACATATACAACATGCATTTATCACTTATTTGTCGGTGAGAATGACACTTCACATTTGAAATAAATCTGAGAAATAGTACACGGATTGTTATTAGGAATTGATAATTTTATATTTAAAAAACTAATTTTTAAACCGGTTTTTTCAAACTGTTGCAAAATTTCTTGTTGAAGACTACAGGGTCACATTATTTATTTATTGTATTATTATTATTATTATTATCTTTCGGGTCAATTGATTTTTTTCTATTAGCGTTCCTGTTCTGAGTTTTGTGCTTTGTCTTGATACCAATATCAATTTTCCGGTTTCCGTCATCAATAAAACTGACCGCCACGATATAACTGAAATATTTTTGAAAGTGGCGTTAAATACCGTATACACCCTATCTTCTTTATGAATCCGAACAACGGGCAAAAAGAACTAAATGTATCATTCGTTTTTTATTTAAAGATCAATTCATCTACCACATTGTTCGTCATCTTGTTATCCGTAAATACGATTTACTCTATTACGCGAATGTCCGCCATGACAGGTACCGCTATGGCAGGAGTGGTGTTCTGTAATCTTGGTGGAAGATTAATAACCTTTGCTTGCGAGATTGAACCTTTTATTGCATAAATAAACATTACAAATCAACTGATATTCGTGGAAAGTATGTAAAAAACCAAACAAGATATATTTTATCAGATTCCCATTTCAGTTGGAAGCTAATGTATCTAAAAGGAGGACAACATAAGTTCAAATAAACTGACGCACGTGGGTGTATATTAAAAGCAAAAACAATGTAGGAAGATATGCTGTATCAGATTCGGATTTCAGTTTCTCGGTTAATATATCAAAAAGGATCTCGAATTTACAAATGAAGCTTATAAATCGAAAATAGTAACGATATCAGGAAATAGGTTCAATTATTATTATTACATGCTAAAACAATTAATGACTATTCACCGATTTTATAAGTTGATTGTTTTTTCCTGTCAAGTTAAGGGACATCAATAACCCTTTGTAAATAGTTTGAGGTTGGATGTGGTTGATTGTTTTGTGGATATTTGAGGATTTATTGACCATCACTATTTAAACGTTCTTTTCATGATTGTGTCTTTGACATTTACTGATAACCATAGGAACTGACGAACACTTTTCATATTGTTTAGGTGGCCGTCGTGGTCGTGATCGTCTGATCGTTGGATTTACAACTACATATACACTCAATGCCTATCACCAATAAAGTTGTGAGTTCGAATCTCATTCGAGGCCAGGTGTACTCGATACAACGCTATGTGATAAAGTTC
The DNA here is from genome assembly GCA_963680875.1 of Bathymodiolus brooksi. Taxonomy (NCBI): domain Eukaryota; kingdom Metazoa; phylum Mollusca; class Bivalvia; order Mytilida; family Modiolidae; genus Bathymodiolus; species Bathymodiolus brooksi. The sequence goes on along the minus strand of OY804581.1, from coordinate 97,018,436 downwards.
GTCAGCGACTTGCGGCAGATCGGGGGTTTTCTCCGGGTACTCCGGTTTCCTCCACCAATAAAACTGACCGCCACTATATAGTTGAAATATTGTTGAAAAAAGTATTAAACACCATAAAGCCAAACCAAGTCGCATTGTTGAAATACATATACCACTAGATTAGATTATAAGTCATCGCGGCAAAAACTCTACGTTCCACATCGCGATCTGTTTGACCGTTACAAAATATCCATATCTCAAATGATAGTGGATTTTTTACGCTTAAGGTATATTTTCTTCTTTCGCTATCACTGTCAATATTTTTACCGGACTTGACTGTATGTAGATTTTTTTCTTTCCTCTATCACTGCCAAGATTTTTACTGGATTTGACTGTATATATGAGTACATGCAACACGGTGGGTGTCGCATAAGAAGCCGGAACTGCTTACTCTTCGCGAGCACCTGGGTTCACACTCGGTTTTTGGTAGGACCCGTGTTTTTCATCTTTTTAGTTTTCTGTGTTGTGTTTTTGTTTTCTTTGTCTTCGTCTTCGTGTATCCATTGTTACCAGTGTCTCTGGATTGTCTATTCTTGATTTGCCCTTCGGTTTTCTTTTTCATTTGTTAAATGTAAGAGGAGTGTTACCGAAATTTTTATTTTTACTAGTTATATATACACAATTGTCATAGAAATCCTTCCATATCACTTCTATTATGGGGACATGTCTTATTTGCAGGTTTACAAAGTTTTTGAAAATATTGCTTATATCTTATACCTTACAGATATATTAAGTGATTAACTATGTTTTTTTTAAAACGAGAGGACGGGCGAAGCCCTGAGATGAGAGATGACTGAGAAACGTCCTCGAGTTTTAAAAAACATCTTTAATTTTTTTATCGCTATGATAGTATGTTTATCACGGATTTGGTAATGTGACGTCATTATAACGTCATATTAGAAAACAGCGATATTACCATGCGTCCTTGACAACTCTTAGCGATTAGCGATAATTTGAATCTTCTCAGCGCTTATGTGATATGAAACATATTGGTTTTAAACATCAAAGTGAAAGTAAACAAAATAGCGATAAATACAGATTAATAAATGGGCATTTCCATATTGGCTTGGTTATCATCCCGAGACCCCAATATGGTTCGAGGGATGATAATCAGGCCAATATGGAAATGCCCATGTATTAAACTATTTATTACATACTTCCGACATCTAGAAAAGAGACACCCATATTGGCCTGATACGAAGTCGAGGCCCATATTGGCCCGGGCCAATATGGGCCTCGATATGGAAATGATCTTGTAATAATCCAAAAACAGGTTATTTTCCCGGGATGTGAACATATGGACAGTTTACTGCCGGTCATATTGGTCATACAAAAATGCCTTTATTTGAACTAAGTATGTAATAATAAGAGATTATTACATGACATTTTCCATATCGGCCCTGGTATTAGCCCGAGACTCCCATATCAAGCCCGACAGCTGGAGGGCTGATATGGGTCGAGGGTTGATACCAGGGATCATATGGAAAATTTCATGTCATAATCTTTTTATCACATATTTTACATTGACCTTTTCCAAGCATTGACTTTTATATTGCAAAAAAGATCCATGAACAGACAAATTGCGAAAATAAATCCTTAAGAGAGTTGCCTTTGTTCAACTTGCAAATATTTTTGTTTCGAATCTGATTTCAAAAATATACCAAACAATGTCGATCTGTACAATGACGTTAGAAACTGTTTGTAAAATCTACCCAAGACGTTGACATTTGAATGGAAATTCCTATTCAGCACGACGTATATATTTGAGCTAATTATTCCGTTTCAAGTTATTTAAGCTTTATTCCAATATGTTGAAATGTTTTAATTTGATTGAAATACGATTTTATGCATATCTTTATGCATCATCTTTCCTTGTACTTTGACATATAATCTTTGAGACCACTGCGCAGATACCGGAAGTTTAATACGGGGGCAAATACGGATATATGAGGGCAAATACGGATATTTGAGGGCAAATACGGATATTTATGATAACCATGCCAATATGGAAATGCCCATGTATCAATCTGTATTTATTTCACGGATAAATCCCCATAATTCACACCTATCTATATAATAAAAAGTGATATTCTGTAGCAAGGAAAAATGTAGGTATTGGGACTTCGACAAACGAAACATATTTGTGGTCATCTGTAATTCAGATATAGTGTAACGGTTAACCAAGTCAAGATGGCGACCATAGAGCTTCCGAAGTGATGCAATGAATTTTATCACAAGGAATCCTTTTAATTTCTACTTTTGTTATGGGAAATGTGTTTGTTATTATAGTGATTACATTTAAATTCATCCTAACACTTATGTCCTGAATACAATTACGATTCTTTGACATTTACAATTTTAACATAAATTTTTATCAGTTCTAATGTGCTAGACTTTAATCATAAAAAAAATTTGCCGACACACGGACTTAAACGTTACATATTAGATTTTCAATAAATCATGGTCGATATTTCATATCATATATCAATGTGATTCCCACAGAATACTTTTTTACAGCTTGCACAACTGAACCTTTGTATAAGATAATACATCAAACAATATTGTCATATCTTTAAGCAATCACCTATGATTAAAAGTACATTAGCCTTTATGGAAATACGAAAAACGCGTTAACTTTATAGTGGAACTATTCATCATAGAGGTGTTATTGTTTTTATTTTATTTATGTACTTCGACAAAAGATATGCGCCTCCTTAATTTATATATATATATGTGTTGATATTCAGGATAATTAACTAAGAGGGGAGGCTTGGGCCAATGAAAACTTAACTTAACCCCGCCACTATTGAAGTGCCTGTGCCAAGTCCGAAAAGTTATCGATCGTGTATTTGTTATGTTAGAGGTATCGATTTTGCCTCTTTCTACTATTTTTCTATTGGGTTTTGGTAATGTTCCGGCAGTGTGATATTTTTCTATTGGGTTTTGGTAATGTTCCGGCAGTGTGGTATTTTTTTATTGAGTTTTGGTAATGTTCCGGCAGTGTGGTATTTTTTTATTGAGTTTTGGTAATGTTCCGGCAGTGTGGTATTTTTCTATTGGGTTTTGGTAATGTTCCGGCAGTGTGGTATTTTTCTATTGGGTTTTGGTAATGTTCCGGCAGTGTGATATTTTTCTATTGGGTTTTGGTAATGTTCCGGCAGTGTGGTATTTTTCTATTGGGTTTTGGTAATGTTCGGGCAGTGTGGTATTTTTCTATTGGGTTTTGGTAATGTTCCGGCAGTGTGATATTTTTCTATTGGGTTTTGGTAATGTTCGGGCAGTGTGGTATTTTTCTATTGGGTTTTGGTAATGTTCCGGCAGTGTGGTATTTTTCTATTGGGTTTTGGTAATGTTCCGGCACTGTGGTATTTGTTTGTTTTTCTATTGGGTTTTGGTAATGTTCCGGCAGTGTGGTATTTTTCTATTGAGTTTTGGTAATGTTCCGGCAGTGTGGTATTTTTTATTGGGTTTTGGTAATGTTCCGGCAGTGTGATATTTTTTTTATTGGGTTTTGGTAATGTTCCGGCAGTGTGGTATTTTTCTATTGGGTTTTGGTAATGTTCCGGCAGTGTGGTATTTTTCTAATGAGTTTTGGTAATGTTCCGGCAGTGTGATATTTTTCTATTGGGTTTTGGTAATGTTCCGGCAGTGTTGTATTTTTTTATTGGGTTTTGGTAATGTTCCGGCAGTGCGGTATTTTTTTGCTTTTCATTTCATTTCTATAACTGAAAATCGATGCCATTTTTGTAATATCGAATCATGGATTGGATCACAGACGGAAATGAGCAATATTTGAGGAGGTAAATGGATCTTAAGTATACTTTATTTCTCGTGTATGTGATAGTAATTAAAGTGATATCTACAAACTGTAATATATGTTGTATTTCATCGTTGTTTCTCAGCTTTTAGGACAAAATAGACATGTGTTCAATGTGTATCAAAGCATATTACGGCGATAAGTGAAATTCGATGAAAAGTCATTAACAAGCAAAGAACTTCTGGTTTGTGACTGTGGCAAACGGTACATACCCGTGGTCATATGTGACACACAAACAAACACACACACATATATATATATATAATCTGTCCAATGCGATTTTCGTGGAATATCAATGTTCATATGCTTCTTCTACATAACGAGTGTATTTATATTGACAAGCAGATGCTAAGTTTTTCTTGCAATCTGATCTCAATCCTGCACTGACCAGCAGGTGCTAAGCTTTTCGCGTAACCTGATCGCACTCCCGCTGTACCGAGCAGGTGTATTGCCTTTCACGGAATCCGATGTCAATGCTGCATGGACAAGGAAGTGATAAGCCTTTCGTAGAATCTTATCTCATTCTCACAATGACCTGCAGGTGCTTAGCCTTTCGCGAAAGCTTATTTCACACTCAAACCGTATGGATCAACAGGTGCCAAGTCTTTTGCAGATCTTGATCTCATTTCCCGTTGTGTGAGAGATTGTGCTGTTCGATATTGTGTTATTTTAATTCGATGTCAGAAGATTGAAGACACCAAAAAGGTAATCAGAAGCCATACATCGAGGGATAGACAATACAAAGGTCAACTGAAAAGGAACAAACGATAATATAGAATACACTACACAGCAAACTACAAATTGATCAACAACAAAAAACTAGAGATGAATTTATGTACTCCGGAAGGGTAGGCAGGTCCTGATTCACTGTTGTTCTGGACTCTTAATTAATATTTTACATTTATCTTGTAATTATACTTTAAATATGCTATGCGGCATGCTACTAATAACTCGCTAGATCGAGGAAAGGAGGGTTAGGGTTATGATGTTTAACGCCACTTTCAACAATATTTCAGTATTTTCGTGGAAATCAGTTTTATTGGTGGTGAAAACCGGAGAAAACCACCGATCTGTCGCAAGTCACAGATAAACTTTATCACATGATATTTTAGCGAGTACACCTCGCCATGAGCGGGATTTGAACTCATAACTTTAGTGGTGATAGACACTGATTGCACAGATAGTTGTAAATCCAACTACCATACGACCACGACCATGACGGCCCTTCGAGCAAAGGACTATCATGTTGGAAAAAAACAATACAAATACACAGATATAAAGTAAGTCTATTGAGCAGAAGCAACGCTAGAACATTACTGTCTCCCACTATTATAGAAATGTTGACCAGTTGTTTTGGATAGTTGCCTGTCCCGTATACATGTAATCGTCGTGAGGTTCCTTTCCTCCTAAATTTCAAGTTTTAAGAAAAGGCAACTCGCACGTAAATATTGAAAACATATATACCGAATTAGTTCCCTTGAGCTCGGTTCAATCAATACACGATTGATGCTGTTCATAGATCATATGACATGACAACCTACACGTTGGTTTTCTGTAAATTTAGTTATGTTATTTCGCATGCACATTCAATGTCATTTGAAAGTGAATTTTCTCTTGAAAAGAAATGTGTCTATTCCTATTTCACCGCGTGGCAGCACCTAAAGCTTATACCCTTCTTCCAAGTTTCTTAGACGAGATCCCAACACAGTATTTCCGGCCGTCTTATGCCCACTTTTGATTCCCATGTCTGCTTTTCAAATTACCTTACCTCTATATTCTGACGCCACGATATAGTTGTAATACTACTAAAGTTGGCGTTAAACATCAATCAATCAACCAATCCTCTACTCTGTCAACAGACTCTCTTAAATTATATTATCAGGGAGATTGTTGTAAATGGGAAATTAATACTTTTTATTTACTTGCAGACACTTGGGCAGAATGGTAAATTTCTACATGATTAAATATTTATAACAAGCACTTTAGATATCCATTTGGTTATATACTAGTTTACTGAAATACCAAAATAATCTCTTAGAATTGGCGATGTTACTAGTACACTAATGTCAAATCGTAGCTATATATAAAGACAAAGAGAGAATAATAATAACTGTTTCTATTGATCTTTAATCCAACCAGAATTTACAACAACTTTTCCCGCGAAAATCGATGATTGATTGATTGATTGGTGGTTAACGCCAACTTTAGCAGTATTTCAGCTATATTGTGGCGTAAAAAGTATTAATTATTAATTTAGACACCTTCCTTAAGAAAAAAAAATATTATTAATACAAAACAACCGGGTTATATGTACAAATAAAGGAAACATTAAAAGGATAAGACGATATATTTATGAATAAACTCAATGTGAAGATAATAGCAACATCAAGTACATGTAATACAAATCTAAGAAAATAATAATAATAATAATAATAATAAATTAATAAATAAATGATACATAATAATAACTATTTAATGAAAAGAATCCAAGTGTAAACTTATGTGTATGGTGTATATATATATTTATATAAATCCTCTCTGAAGTTCGACCATTATTATTTTATAACTGATGGGTCACTGTGCTTGTTATATAGCATACATTCGAATGCAACTATTACTATGTCAATGGTATGATTAAATTTTGATTTGTTATTGTTTTATAAAATTTTGTCATCTTCCAATCAATGTAATCAATCCATAATCATTGTATTAAATTCTTTGTTAATTGTTCTGCCCGAAAGGGCTCCTTAATTGGAAATAAAAATATTTGTATTTGTATTTGTAATCATCATTTTAACTCGATATTACCAAAGACATAATAATATTTCTATTATCATGTTATACATACATGTACATAAGAAGACAGTTTAAGGTCGCTTGAATTCACCCAGTAAATCGATCAATCATGTTTTATCGTAAATGTATCAATCTTGTTTTCGTCGTAAATCGGTCAATCTTGTTTTCGTCATAAATCGGTCAATCTTGTTTTCGTCATAAATCGGTCAATCTTGTTTTCGTCATAGTTTTTCTGGTTAACAAATGCATTGTGTCAATCCCAGGTTTACAGAATTAACCATAACACAATGAAATATGTTTAAAGTAACAATATTCCATTTGTCGCAATCCCAATCCTTCCTATTATCATTCATGACTGATCAGCTGTTTTGTAACAAGAGTAATATGGCGGCTCCCACTAGTAGAACAGGAACACACACCCTTTCAAAGTACCCGAGTCCATCCCCGGTTTTTAGAGGGGTTCGTGTTACTCATGACTACTCATGATTTCTCTATCAGTATCTTTACCAGAGCGTAACCACCCATAAGTTACCGACAATTTTAAAATTATATAATATTGTCCACGATCCCCATCCATAGCTAACATAGTTTGTTGATCAAATTTATAATGTTGCATCATTACCAGATTACTAATATATCTCTTGTATATTAGCTTCATATATTACACAAAACAAACTTTAAAATGTCATTTTATATCAGCATGTAATAAATTTACCACGACTAAAGTTTGTTTCTTTAGACTAGTGCCCTTACGTCTATAAATCAAGTCGTTATTAACATTTGGCAATATTAATGGTATTTGAAATCATTACAGTGAATTGATTGATTTTTTTTTCTCTTGAATGTCAAAATATTTGTTGATTGTCTTGATAGATTTCTTTCTTATGATTTTTAGTCAGATTTCATTGACAGATATGGATTTTCTGTATACCACTTCTTCTTTATTATCCAGAGAAAGCTTTCTTATTTATTCAAAGAGCTATTCTGTAAATATATCGTAACTGTAAATGACCATGATTTTCTGAAATGTGGTCCAGAAATTTATTAGAAAGAACATACATTAATACTAAGATTTACCGCTTCACTAAAGATAAATTTAACACACTGGTTTATGACAAAAGAGAAGACAATTACGTCCATTTAGGTCCATCTTGTGAAGAATAAATGTCTCAGCTAGGTTTTCCCGTATTTGCTATAATGTTTTGGATTTAAATTAACCTAAGCTGGTATTGTGGAAAGAACAACGTCACTGTTTCCAGCAAGCATTCAAGTTTTGCCCCGTGACCTTTTATGCCTTTTATGTACCAAGCCAAAGAGGTGTGCTGTCATGTATATGTGTTAGATGTATAGTTTTGCCTCTGTTTCCACGATTTTCCGATTAGATTGTGGAAGTATTCAAATGATGTAGTATTTTTTGGTTTTAATTAAGAATTGAATGCATTTTTTTGTAGTTTTTGTAGTTTTATTGGCGTGTAAAAGCGTGGACCGAAGCACATTTTGTATGCAAAAAATATGCCTCGGTCCACGCTTTTACACGCCTATAAAACTACAACAAAATGCATTCAATTCTTATAATTACATTTTCGTTGTGAATTTTATTTGTGTTAGATTATTTGCTGTTGGAAATTACTACGCCATTGATTGTTTACATCTTACGTCGTCATGGAGGCACGTGCAAGTTCGGGTTTGAGTTTTATTGGGATGTAAACATCTCTTTTAAAAAATCATGTGACCACTTCATAACCAATCATATTGTAACATTTCAATGAAAAAAGGAAGTAATGTAATTATTTCCATAACTAACTTTTAGTACCGATATAAAGATTTCTTACATTAAAAGATTATAGAGATCTATTGAGTGGAAGCGAATCTGTTTAAAGATTTTATTGTTTGTTAATATCTGTATTGCCATTGGAAATACAATTATCCTGACAATGGTGGAGATCTTATTAATTGGTTTAACTTCACCACCTTGTTTGTGTCTGTCCCAAGCCAGGAACTGGATTTTTTTATACATTTTTTAATTATATAATCACAAAGGAGATTTTTCACCCTTGTTTCTTTGTGATGTTGTTCAAAAAGACATTTTCAGACACTTACATCTTTGAAAAAATGTTTTCGCAAAGGCAATAATAAACGAGAAACGTTTTTGTTGTTGAACTAACAAGTCAATCTTTCACTTATATTGTTTAGTATTGTGTGGATAAAAATATAATAAATCGGAAAAACAACAAATTACCACACTGTCGGAACAATTCCAAAATCGGAGAAATAGCCAAATTGTTAACAATATATTGCAAAAATATATTGCTATATTGAAATGAATCTCTTTTCTTGCTGGTGATCTCTCACGAAGACCTTTGGATGTTAATGGCAAGTCGAAATAATGTATCAATTGTAATTTGTAATCTTTCGATCAACGTTCTACAACCATCAATTTATACATTCACAGTGTGTTATGTAGGAGTATTCACTAAATCAATGTTTGTACTGTCCTTGTACGTGTTGTCGTTATTTCTGTTTTACAGTGGGGGGTCGTTTCAGTTGAAATAAATCTAATATATTTTTTGTTTTAAAGTTTGTTTATTCCTTGGCCACTAGAGTTCTAGATATCACGAGTGCAGGGACAGTTGGGATCCCATTAACTGGTTTAATTTCCCAGTATTTGTGTACCTGTTCTAAGCCAGAAATAAGTTTTCCATCGACATCTGGTATTGTCATTTATGTCTGTATAAATTTGAGATTTGACAGATGAGTAGGTCGTATTGTATTGGTTGGTATTATTGTCAAACCTTACTATTTATTTATTTATTTATTTATTTTGATTAGAAGATGATAGTTGTGTGCCGAATATCTATATACCTATGTGTGATATCGTATAGTAAAAACTTCCCTATGAAACACTATAGATTGCATTTAGTGTTGTATTTTATCTACCTGACCTGAGTTCACCCCGGATTTCTGGTGAGGTCCGTGTTGTGTTTTTGCTCTGTTTGTCTTCGTTTTGTGTACGCTATGTTGCCAGCTTTTCTGGATTGTCCATTTTTGACTACAAATTTGGTGTTCTTAAACGTTTATTTATGCATTATCCAATAACAAAATAAATAGTGTTACACTTTCGTCTTAGACCGCCTTAGTATAGTATTTCCAAAGAAAAAACCCCCAACAACTGGTAATTGCTTGTTCATACGACAAAAACAACAAATTTCACATTTCATTTATTTTGAATCTGATGCCAATCACGACTTTTGAACACGAGTATCCAGGAAATAAAAATTACAAGAAAATCGACAATTAATTGTAAACAGAAATAATATATTATTATTACGTGATGTTTTTCATATTGGCCTAGTTATAGGTCCGAGGCCTTCTGTATTGGCCTGAGGCGCAGCCGAACGCCAATACAGCAGACCGAGGACCTATAACTAGGCCAATATGAAAAACATCACGTAATGATACCTTTATTAATTAACCAGTCCAATATCTCTCGGGATTTTTCCTTGCAATTGTCGATATGTCTAGCGGATTCCGATCTAGTTGTTATTGGACTGACTGGAATTGGGCCAATACGGAAAATATCCATATTGGACTGGTTTTTGCCGTATTGGCCCAATGCAAGTTTTTATATTGTATTGACAGATTTGATCATATAAAGGCTAATAAATCAAAGTTAATTAATAATTGATCGTAAGCGACATAAAAACAAGAAAGTTCATGACCGATTCTATTATAGGAGATATAATATAGCACCATTGATTTGAAATCAGGCCTATATCCCATAGCGAATTCTATTTGAAATCTGGATAATATGAAATGAAAGGCGTCCTTGAAGTGATAGCTAAGAACATTGTGTTTCTTTAATGTTCTTCATTGGCTTATAATTAAGAAGATACAAAGACATGTTGTGTTGAAATCAACGATGGTGAGTCCTATGTTATCTACATAATATTAAAATGATGGTTGAGACCATCAATTCTCTTTAATAGAACTATGTTATTAATATGTCAACCTCTGTGAGATCATCAGTTCTCTTTAATAGAATTATGTTATTAATATGTCAACTTCTGTGAGACCATCAGTTCTCTTTAATAGAACTATGTTATTAATATGTCAACCTCTGTGAGATCATCAATTCTCTTTAATAGAACTATGTTATTAATATGTCAACTTCTGTGAGACCATCAATTCTCTTTAATAGAACTATGTTATTAATATGTCAACTTCTGTGAGATCATCAATTCTCTTTAATAGAACTATGTTATTAATATGTCAACTTCTGTGAGACCATCAATTCTCTTTAATAGAACTATGTTATTAATATGTCAACTTCTGTGAGATCATCAATTCTCTTTAATAGAACTATGTTATTAATATGTCAACTTCTGTGAGACCATCAGTTCTCTTTAATAGAACTATGTTATTAATATGTCAACTTCTGTGAGATCATCAATTCTCTTTAATAGAACTATGTTATTAATATGTCAACTTCTGTGAGACCATCAATTCTCTTTAATAGAACTATGTTATTAATATGTCAACTTCTGTGAGATCATCAATTCTCTTTAATAGAACTATGTTATTAATATGTCAACTTCTGTGAGACCATCAATTCTCTTTAATAGAACTATGTTATTAATATGTCAACTTCTGTGAGATCATCAATTCTCTTTAATAGAACTATGTTATTAATATGTCAACTTCTGTGAGACCATCAATTCTCTTTTATAGAACTATGTTATTAATATGTCAACTTCTGTGAGACCATCAATTCTCTTTAATAGAACTATGTTATTAATATGTCAACTTCTGTGAGATCATCAATTCTCTTTAATAGAACTATGTTATTAATATGTCAACTTCTGTGAGATCATCAGTTCTCTTTAATAGAACTATGTTATTAATATGCCAACTTCTGTGAGACCATCAGTTCTCTTTAATAGAACTATGTTATTAATATGTCAACTTCTGTGAGATCATCAGTTCTCTTTAATAGAACTATGTTATTAATATGTCAACTTCTGTGAGACCATCAGTTCTCTTTAATAGAACTATGTTATTAATATGTCAACTTCTGTGAGACCATCAGTTCTCTTTAATAGAACTATGTTATTAATATGTCAACTTCTGTGAGACCATCATTTCTCTTTAATAGAATTATGTTATTAATATGTCAACTTCTGTGAGACCATCAGTTCTCTTTAATAGAACTATGTTATTAATATGTCAACTTCTGTGAGATCATCAGTTCTCTTTAATAGAACTATGTTATTAATATGTCAACTTCTGTGAGACCATCAGTTCTCTTTAATAGAATTATGTTATTAATATGTCAACTTCTGTGAGACCATCAATTCTCTTTAATAGAACTATGTTATTAATATGTCAACTTCTGTGAGACCATCAGTTCTCTTTAATAGAACTATGTTATTAATATGTCAACTTCTGTGAGACCATCAGTTCTCTTTAATAGAACTATGTTATTTATATGTCAACTTCTGTGAGACCATCAGTTCTCTTTAATAGAACTATGTTATTAATATGTCAACTTCTGTGAGACCATCAGTTCTCTTTAATAGAATTATGTTATTAATATGTCAACTTCTGTGAGACCATCAGTTCTCTTTAATAGAACTATGTTATTAATATGTCAACTTCTGTGAGATCATCAGTTCTCTTTAATAGAACTATGTTATTAATATGTCAACTTCTGTGAGACCATCAGTTCTCTTTAATAGAATTATGTTATTAATATGTCAACTTCTGTGAGATCATCAGTTCTCTTTAATAGAACTATGTTATTAATATGTCAACTTCTGTGAGATCATCAGTTCTCTTTAATAGAACTATGTTATTAATATGTCAACTTCTGTGAGACCATCAGTTCTCTTTAATAGAACTATGTTATTAATATGTCAACTTCTGTGAGATCATCAGTTCTCTTTAATAGAACTATGTTATTAATATGTCAACTTCTGTGAGACCATCAGTTCTCTTTAATAGAACTATGTTATTAATATATCAACTTCTGTGAGACCATCAGTTCTCTTTAATAGAATTATGTTATTAATATGTCAACTTCTGTGAGACCATCAGTTCTCTTTAATAGAACTATGTTATTAATATGTCAACTTCTGTGAGATCATCAGTTCTCTTTAATAGAACTATGTTATTAATATGTCAACTTCTGTGAGACCATCAGTTCTCTTTAATAGAATTATGTTATTAATATGTCAACTTCTGTGAGATCATCAGTTCTCTTTAATAGAACTATGTTATTAATATGTCAACTTCTGTGAGATCATCAGTTCTCTTTAATAGAACTATGTTATTAATATGTCAACTTCTGTGAGACCATCAGTTCTCTTTAATAGAACTATGTTATTTATATGTCAACTTCTGTGAGATCATCAGTTCTCTTTAATAGAACTATGTTATTAATATGTCAACTTCTGTGAGATCATCAGTTCTCTTTAATAGAACTATGTTATTTATATGTCAACTTCTGTGAGACCATCAGTTCTCTTTAATAGAACTATGTTATTAATATGTCAACTTCTGTGAGACCATCAGTTCTCTTTAATAGAATTATGTTATTAATATGTCAACTTCTGTGAGACCATCAATTCTCTTTAATAGAACTATGTTATTAATATGTCAACTTCTGTGAGATCATCAGTTCTCTTTAATAGAACTATGTTATTAATATGTCATCTTCTGTGAGACCATCATTTCTCTTTAATAGAATTATGTTATTAATATGTCAACTTCTGTGAGATCATCAGTTCTCTTTAATAGAACTATGTTATTAATATGTCAACTTCTGTGAGATCATCAGTTCTCTTTAATAGAACTATGTTATTTATATGTCAACTTATGTGAGACCATCAGTTCTCTTTAATAGAACTATGTTATTAATATGTCAACTTCTGTGAGACCATCAGTTCTCTTTAATAGAATTATGTTATTAATATGTCAACTTCTGTGAGATCATCAGTTCTCTTTAATAGAACTATGTTATTAATATGTCAACTTCTGTGAGATCATCAGTTCTCTTTAATAGAACTATAATATTAATATGTCAACTTCTGTGAGATCATCAGTTCTCTTTAATAGAACTATGTTATTAATATGACAACTTCTGTGAGACCATCAGTTCTCTTTAATAGAACTATGTTATTAATATGTCAACTTCTGTGAGATCATCAGTTCTCTTTAATAGAACTATGTTATTAATATGTCAACTTCTGTGAGACCAGCAATTCTCTTTAATAGAACTATGTTATTAATATGTCAACCTCTGTGAGATCATCAGTTCTCTTTAATAGAACTATGTTATTAATATGTCAACTTCTGTGAGATCATCAGTTCTCTTTAATAGAACTATGTTATTAATATGACAACTTCTGTGAGATCATCAGTTCTCTTTAATAGAACTATGTTATTAATATGTCAACTTCTGTGAGATCATCAATTCTCTTTAATAGAACTATGTTATTAATATGTCAACTTCTGTGAGACCATCAATTCTCTTTAATAGAACTATGTTATTAATATGTCAACTTCTGTGAGATCATCAATTCTCTTTAATAGAACTATGTTATTAATATGTCAACTTCTGTGAGACCATCAATTCTCTTTAATAGAACTATGTTATTAATATGTCAACTTCTGTGAGATCATCAATTCTCTTTAATAGAACTATGTTATTAATATGTCAACTTCTGTGAGACCATCAATTCTCTTTTATAGAACTATGTTATTAATATGTCAACTTCTGTGAGACCATCAATTCTCTTTAATAGAACTATGTTATTAATATGTCAACTTCTGTGAGATCATCAATTCTCTTTAATAGAACTATGTTATTAATATGTCAACTTCTGTGAGATCATCAGTTCTCTTTAATAGAACTATGTTATTAATATGCCAACTTCTGTGAGACCATCAGTTCTCTTTAATAGAACTATGTTATTAATATGTCAACTTCTGTGAGATCATCAGTTCTCTTTAATAGAACTATGTTATTAATATGTCAACTTCTGTGAGACCATCAGTTCTCTTTAATAGAACTATGTTATTAATATGTCAACTTCTGTGAGACCATCAGTTCTCTTTAATAGAACTATGTTATTAATATGTCAACTTCTGTGAGACCATCATTTCTCTTTAATAGAATTATGTTATTAATATGTCAACTTCTGTGAGACCATCAGTTCTCTTTAATAGAACTATGTTATTAATATGTCAACTTCTGTGAGATCATCAGTTCTCTTTAATAGAACTATGTTATTAATATGTCAACTTCTGTGAGACCATCAGTTCTCTTTAATAGAATTATGTTATTAATATGTCAACTTCTGTGAGACCATCAATTCTCTTTAATTGAACTATGTTATTAATATGTCAACTTCTGTGAGACCATCAGTTCTCTTTAATAGAACTATGTTATTAATATGTCAACTTCTGTGAGACCATCAGTTCTCTTTAATAGAACTATGTTATTTATATGTCAACTTCTGTGAGACCATCAGTTCTCTTTAATAGAACTATGTTATTAATATGTCAACTTCTGTGAGACCATCAGTTCTCTTTAATAGAATTATGTTATTAATATGTCAACTTCTGTGAGACCATCAGTTCTCTTTAATAGAACTATGTTATTAATATGTCAACTTCTGTGAGATCATCAGTTCTCTTTAATAGAACTATGTTATTAATATGTCAACTTCTGTGAGACCATCAGTTCTCTTTAATAGAATTATGTTATTAATATGTCAACTTCTGTGAGATCATCAGTTCTCTTTAATAGAACTATGTTATTAATATGTCAACTTCTGTGAGATCATCAGTTCTCTTTAATAGAACTATGTTATTAATATGTCAACTTCTGTGAGACCATCAGTTCTCTTTAATAGAACTATGTTATTAATATGTCAACTTCTGTGAGATCATCAGTTCTCTTTAATAGAACTATGTTATTAATATGTCAACTTCTGTGAGACCATCAGTTCTCTTTAATAGAACTATGTTATTAATATATCAACTTCTGTGAGACCATCAGTTCTCTTTAATAGAATTATGTTATTAATATGTCAACTTCTGTGAGACCATCAGTTCTCTTTAATAGAACTATGTTATTAATATGTCAACTTCTGTGAGATCATCAGTTCTCTTTAATAGAACTATGTTATTAATATGTCAACTTCTGTGAGACCATCAGTTCTCTTTAATAGAATTATGTTATTAATATGTCAACTTCTGTGAGATCATCAGTTCTCTTTAATAGAACTATGTTATTAATATGTCAACTTCTGTGAGATCATCAGTTCTCTTTAATAGAACTATGTTATTAATATGTCAACTTCTGTGAGACCATCAGTTCTCTTTAATAGAACTATGTTATTTATATGTCAACTTCTGTGAGATCATCAGTTCTCTTTAATAGAACTATGTTATTAATATGTCAACTTCTGTGAGATCATCAGTTCTCTTTAATAGAACTATGTTATTTATATGTCAACTTCTGTGAGACCATCAGTTCTCTTTAATAGAACTATGTTATTAATATGTCAACTTCTGTGAGACCATCAGTTCTCTTTAATAGAATTATGTTATTAATATGTCAACTTCTGTGAGACCATCAATTCTCTTTAATAGAACTATGTTATTAATATGTCAACTTCTGTGAGATCATCAGTTCTCTTTAATAGAACTATGTTATTAATATGTCATCTTCTGTGAGACCATCATTTCTCTTTAATAGAATTATGTTATTAATATGTCAACTTCTGTGAGATCATCAGTTCTCTTTAATAGAACTATGTTATTAATATGTCAACTTCTGTGAGATCATCAGTTCTCTTTAATAGAACTATGTTATTTATATGTCAACTTATGTGAGACCATCAGTTCTCTTTAATAGAACTATGTTATTAATATGTCAACTTCTGTGAGACCATCAGTTCTCTTTAATAGAATTATGTTATTAATATGTCAACTTCTGTGAGATCATCAGTTCTCTTTAATAGAACTATGTTATTAATATGTCAACTTCTGTGAGATCATCAGTTCTCTTTAATAGAACTATAATATTAATATGTCAACTTCTGTGAGATCATCAGTTCTCTTTAATAGAACTATGTTATTAATATGACAACTTCTGTGAGACCATCAGTTCTCTTTAATAGAACTATGTTATTAATATGTCAACTTCTGTGAGATCATCAGTTCTCTTTAATAGAACTATGTTATTAATATGTCAACTTCTGTGAGACCAGCAATTCTCTTTAATAGAACTATGTTATTAATATGTCAACCTCTGTGAGATCATCAGTTCTCTTTAATAGAACTATGTTATTAATATGTCAACTTCTGTGAGATCATCAGTTCTCTTTAATAGAACTATGTTATTAATATGACAACTTCTGTGAGATCATCAGTTCTCTTTAATAGAACTATGTTATTAATATGACAACTTCTGTGAGATCATCAGTTCTCTTTAATAGAACTATATTATTAATATGTCAACTTCTGTGAGACCATCAGTTCTCTTTAATAGAACTATGTTATTAATATGTCAACTTCTGTGAGATCATCAGTTCTCTTTAATAGAACTATGTTATTAATATGACAACTTCTGTGAGATCATCAGTTCTCTTTAATAGAACTATGTTATTAATATGTCAACTTCTGTGAGATCATCAGTTCTCTTTAATAGAACTATGTTATTAATATGTCAACTTCTGTGAGACCATCAGTTCTCTTTAATACAACTATGTTATTAATATGTCAACTTCTGTGAGATCATCAGTTCTCTTTAAATAAAAATATGTTATTAATATGACAACTTCTGTGAGACCATCAGTTCTCTTTAATAGAACTATGTTATTAATATGTCAACTTCTGTGAGATCATCAGTTCTCTTTAATAGAACTATGTTATTAATATGTCAACTTCTGTGAGACCATCAGTTCTCTTTAATAGAACTATGTTATTAATATATCAACTTCTGTGAGACCATCAGTTCTCTTTAATAGAATTATGTTATTAATATGTCAACTTCTGTGAGACCATCAGTTCTCTTTAATAGAACTATGTTATTAATATGTCAACTTCTGTGAGATCATCAATTCTCTTTAATAGAACTATGTTATTAATATGTCAACTTCTGTGAGACCATCAGTTCTCTTTAATAGAATTATGTTATTAATATGTCAACTTCTGTGAGTTCATCAGTTCTCTTTAATAGAACTATGTTATTAATATGTTAACTTCTGTGAGATCATCAGTTCTCTTTAATAGAACTATGTTATTAATATGTCAACTTCTGTGAGACCATCAGTTCTCTTTGATAGAACTATGTTATTTATATGTCAACTTCTGTGAGATCATCAGTTCTCTTTAATAGAACTATGTTATTAATATGTCAACTTCTGTGAGATCATCAGTTCTCTTTAATAGAACTATGTTATTTATATGTCAACTTCTGTGAGACCATCAGTTCTCTTTAATAGAACTATGTTATTAATATGTCAACTTCTGTGAGATCATCAGTTCTCTTTAATAGAACTATGTTATTAATATGTCAACTTCTGTGAGACCATCAGTTCTCTTTAATAGAATTATGTTATTAATATGTCAACTTCTGTGAGATCATCAGTTCTCTTTAATAGAACTATGTTATTAATATGTCAACTTCTGTGAGATCATCAGTTCTCTTTAATAGAACTATGTTATTAATATGTCAACTTCTGTGAGACCATCAGTTCTCTTTAATAGAACTATGTTATTAATATGTCAACTTCTGTGAGATCATCAGTTCTCTTTAATAGAACTATGTTATTAATATGTCAACTTCTGTGAGACCATCAGTTCTCTTTAATAGAACTATGTTATTAATATATCAACTTCTGTGAGACCATCAGTTCTCTTTAATAGAATTATGTTATTAATATGTCAACTTCTGTGAGACCATCAGTTCTCTTTAATAGAACTATGTTATTAATATGTCAACTTCTGTGAGATCATCAGTTCTCTTTAATAGAACTATGTTATTAATATGTCAACTTCTGTGAGACCATCAGTTCTCTTTAATAGAATTATGTTATTAATATGTCAACTTCTGTGAGATCATCAGTTCTCTTTAATAGAACTATGTTATTAATATGTTAACTTCTGTGAGATCATCAGTTCTCTTTAATAGAACTATGTTATTAATATGTCAACTTCTGTGAGACCATCAGTTCTCTTTAATAGAACTATGTTATTTATATGTCAACTTCTGTGAGATCATCAGTTCTCTTTAATAGAACTATGTTATTAATATGTCAACTTCTGTGAGATCATCAGTTCTCTTTAATAGAACTATGTTATTTATATGTCAACTTCTGTGAGACCATCAGTTCTCTTAAATAGAACTATGTTATTAATATGTCAACTTCTGTGAGACCATCAGTTCTCTTTAATAGAATTATGTTATTAATATGTCAACTTCTGTGAGACCATCAATTCTCTTTAATAGAACTATGTTATTAATATGTCAACTTCTGTGAGATCATCAGTTCTCTTTAATAGAACTATGTTATTAATATGTCAACTTCTGTGAGACCATCATTTCTCTTTAATAGAATTATGTTATTAATATGTCAACTTCTGTGAGATCATCAGTTCTCTTTAATAGAACTATGTTATTAATATGTCAACTTCTGTGAGATCATCAGTTCTCTTTAATAGAACTATGTTATTAATATGTCAACTTCTGTGAGACCATCAGTTCTCTTTAATAGAACTATGTTATTAATATGTCAACTTCTGTGAGATCATCAGTTCTCTTTAATAGAACTATGTTATTAATATGTCAACTTCTGTGAGATCATCAGTTCTCTTTAATAGAACTATGTTATTTATATGTCAACTTCTGTGAGACCATCAGTTCTCTTTAATAGAACTATGTTATTAATATGTCAACTTCTGTGAGACCATCAGTTCTCTTTAATAGAATTATGTTATTAATATGTCAACTTCTGTGAGATCATCAGTTCTCTTTAATAGAACTATGTTATTAATATGTCAACTTCTGTGAGATCATCAGTTCTCTTTAATAGAACTATGTTATCAATATGTCAACTTCTGTGAGATCATCAGTTCTCTTTAATAGAACTATGTTATTAATATGACAACTTCTGTGAGACCATCAGTTCTCTTTAATAGAACTATGTTATTAATATGTCAACTTCTGTGAGATCATCAGTTCTCTTTAATAGAACTATGTTATTAATATGTCAACTTCTGTGAGACCAGCAATTCTCTTTAATAGAACTATGTTATTAATATGTCAACCTCTGTGAGATCATCAGTTCTCTTTAATAGAACTATGTTATTAATATGTCAACTTCTGTGAGATCATCAGTTCTCTTTAATAGAACTATGTTATTAATATGACAACTTCTGTGAGATCATCAGTTCTCTTTAATAGAACTATGTTATTAATATGACAACTTCTGTGAGATCATCAGTTCTCTTTAATAGAACTATATTATTAATATGTCAACTTCTGTGAGACCATCAGTTCTCTTTAATAGAACTATGTTATTAATATGTCAACTTCTGTGAGATCATCAGTTCTCTTTAATAGAACTATGTTATTAATATGACAACTTCTGTGAGATCATCAGTTCTCTTTAATAGAACTATGTTATTAATATGTCAACTTCTGTGAGATCATCAGTTCTCTTTAATAGAACTATGTTATTAATATGTCAACTTCTGTGAGACCATCAGTTCTCTTTAATACAACTATGTTATTAATATGTCAACTTCTGTGAGATCATCAGTTCTCTTTAAATAAAAATATGTTATTAATATGACAACTTCTGTGAGACCATCAGTTCTCTTTAATAGAACTATGTTATTAATATGTCAACTTCTGTGAGATCATCAGTTCTCTTTAATAGAACTATGTTATTAATATGTCAACTTCTGTGAGACCATCAGTTCTCTTTAATAGAACTATGTTATTAATATATCAACTTCTGTGAGACCATCAGTTCTCTTTAATAGAATTATGTTATTAATATGTCAACTTCTGTGAGACCATCAGTTCTCTTTAATAGAACTATGTTATTAATATGTCAACTTCAGTGAGATCATCAATTCTCTTTAATAGAACTATGTTATTAATATGTCAACTTCTGTGAGACCATCAGTTCTCTTTAATAGAATTATGTTATTAATATGTCAACTTCTGTGAGATCATCAGTTCTCTTTAATAGAACTATGTTATTAATATGTTAACTTCTGTGAGATCATCAGTTCTCTTTAATAGAACTATGCTATTAATATGTCAACTTCTGTGAGACCATCAGTTCTCTTTAATAGAACTATGTTATTTATATGTCAACTTCTGTGAGATCATCAGTTCTCTTTAATAGAACTATGTTATTAATATGTCAACTTCTGTGAGATCATCAGTTCTCTTTAATAGAACTATGTTATTTATATGTCAACTTCTGTGAGACCATCAGTTCTCTTTAATAGAACTATGTTATTAATATGTCAACTTCTGTGAGACCATCAGTTCTCTTTAATAGAATTATGTTATTAATATGTCAACTTCTGTGAGACCATCAGTTCTCTTTAATAGAACTATGTTATTAATATGTCAACTTCTGTGAGATCATCAGTTCTCTTTAATAGAACTATGTTATTAATATGTCAACTTCTGTGAGACCATCATTTCTCTTTAATAGAATTATGTTATTAATATGTCAACTTCTGTGAGATCATCAGTTCTCTTTAATAGAACTATGTTATTAATATGTCAACTTCTGTGAGACCATCATTTCTCTTTAATAGAATTATGTTATTAATATGTCAACTTCTGTGAGATCATCAGTTCTCTTTAATAGAACTATGTTATTAATATGTCAACTTCTGTGAGATCATCAGTTCTCTTTAATAGAACTATGTTATTAATATGTCAACTTCTGTGAGACCATCAGTTCTCTTTAATAGAACTATGTTATTTATATGTCAACTTCTGTGAGATCATCAGTTCTCTTTAATAGAACTATGTTATTAATATGTCAACTTCTGTGAGATCATCAGTTCTCTTTAATAGAACTATGTTATTAATATGTCAACTTCTGTGAGACCATCAGTTCTCTTTAATAGAACTATGTTATTAATATGTCAACTTCTGTGAGACCATCAGTTCTCTTTAATAGAACTATGTTATTAATATGTCAACTTCTGTGAGATCATCAGTTCTCTTTAATAGAACTATGTTATTAATATGTCAACTTCTGTGAGACCATCAGTTCTCTTTAATAGAACTATGTTATTAATATGTCAACTTCTGTGAGATCATCAGTTCTCTTTAATAGAACTATGTTATTAATATGTCAACTTCTGTGAGACCATCAGTTCTCTTTAATAGAACTATGTTATTAATATATCAACTTCTGTGAGACCATCAGTTCTCTTTAATAGAATTATGTTATTAATATGTCAACTTCTGTGAGACCATCAGTTCTCTTTAATAGAACTATGTTATTAATATGTCAACTTCTGTGAGATCATCAGTTCTCTTTAATAGAACTATGTTATTAATATGTCAACTTCTGTGAGACCATCAGTTCTCTTTAATAGAATTATGTTATTAATATGTCAACTTCTGTGAGATCATCAGTTCTCTTTAATAGAACTATGTTATTAATATGTCAACTTCTGTGAGATCATCAGTTCTCTTTAATAGAACTATGTTATTAATATGTCAACTTCTGTGAGACCATCAGTTCTCTTTAATAGAACTATGTTATTTATATGTCAACTTCTGTGAGATCATCAGTTCTCTTTAATAGAACTATGTTATTAATATGTCAACTTCTGTGAGATCATCAGTTCTCTTTAATAGAACTATGTTATTTATATGTCAACTTCTTTGAGACCATCAGTTCTCTTTAATAGAACTATGTTATTAATATGTCAACTTCTGTGAGACCATCAGTTCTCTTTAATAGAATTATGTTATTAATATGTCAACTTCTGTGAGACCATCAATTCTCTTTAATAGAACTATGTTATTAATATGTCA
This sequence comes from Bathymodiolus brooksi, assembly GCA_963680875.1. Classification (NCBI taxonomy): domain Eukaryota; kingdom Metazoa; phylum Mollusca; class Bivalvia; order Mytilida; family Modiolidae; genus Bathymodiolus; species Bathymodiolus brooksi. Next base: position 96,995,691 of record OY804581.1, on the reverse strand, counting down.
ACTTCTGTGAGATCATCAGTTCTCTTTAATAGAACTATGTTATTAATATGTCAACTTCTGTGAGACCATCATTTCTCTTTAATAGAATTATGTTATTAATATGTCAACTTCTGTGAGATCATCAGTTCTCTTTAATAGAACTATGTTATTAATATGTCAACTTCTGTGAGATCATCAGTTCTCTTTAATAGAACTATGTTATTAATATGTCAACTTCTGTGAGACCATCAGTTCTCTTTAATAGAACTATGTTATTAATATGTCAACTTCTGTGAGATCATCAGTTCTCTTTAATAGAACTATGTTATTAATATGTCAACTTCTGTGAGATCATCAGTTCTCTTTAATAGAACTATGTTATTTATATGTCAACTTCTGTGAGACCATCAGTTCTCTTTAATAGAACTATGTTATTAATATGTCAACTTCTGTGAGACCATCAGTTCTCTTTAATAGAATTATGTTATTAATATGTCAACTTCTGTGAGATCATCAGTTCTCTTTAATAGAACTATGCTATTAATATGTCAACTTCTGTGAGATCATCAGTTCTCTTTAATAGAACTATGTTATTAATATGTCAACTTCTGTGAGATCATCAGTTCTCTTTAATAGAACTATGTTATTAATATGACAACTTCTGTGAGACCATCAGTTCTCTTTAATAGAACTATGTTATTAATATGTCAACTTCTGTGAGATCATCAGTTCTCTTTAATAGAACTATGTTATTAATATGTCAACTTCTGTGAGACCAGCAATTCTCTTTAATAGAACTATGTTATTAATATGTCAACCTCTGTGAGATCATCAGTTCTCTTTAATAGAACTATGTTATTAATATGTCAACTTCTATGAGATCATCAGTTCTCTTTAATAGAACTATGTTATTAATATGACAACTTCTGTGAGATCATCAGTTCTCTTTAATAGAACTATGTTATTAATATGACAACTTCTGTGAGATCATCAGTTCTCTTTAATAGAACTATATTATTAATATGTCAACTTCTGTGAGACCATCAGTTCTCTTTAATAGAACTATGTTATTAATATGTCAACTTCTGTGAGATCATCAGTTCTCTTTAATAGAACTATGTTATTAATATGTCAACTTCTGTGAGATCATCAGTTCTCTTTAATAGAACTATGTTATTAATATGTCAACTTCTGTGAGACCATCAGTTCTCTTTAATACAACTATGTTATTAATATGTCAACTTCTGTGAGATCATCAGTTCTCTTTAAATAAAAATATGTTATTAATATGACAACTTCTGTGAGACCATCAGTTCTCTTTAATAGAACTATGTTATTAATATGTCAACTTCTGTGAGATCATCAGTTCTCTTTAATAGAACTATGTTATTAATATATCAACTTCTGTGAGACCATCAGTTCTCTTTAATAGAACTATGTTATTAATATATCAAATTCGGTGAGACCATCAGTTCTCTTTAATAGAATTATGTTATTAATATGTCAACTTCTGTGAGACCATCAGTTCTCTTTAATAGAACTATGTTATTAATATGTCAACTTCTGTGAGATCATCAATTCTCTTTAATAGAACTATGTTATTAATATGTCAACTTCTGTGAGACCATCAGTTCTCTTTAATAGAATTATGTTATTAATATGTCAACTTCTGTGAGATCATCAGTTCTCTTTAATAGAACTATGTTATTAATATGTTAACTTCTGTGAGATCATCAGTTCTCTTTAATAGAACTATGTTATTAATATGTCAACTTCTGTGAGACCATCAGTTCTCTTTAATAGAACTATGTTATTTATATGTCAACTTCTGTGAGATCATCAGTTCTCTTTAATAGAACTATGTTATTAATATGTCAACTTCTGTGAGATCATCAGTTCTCTTTAATAGAACTATGTTATTTATATGTCAACTTCTGTGAGACCATCAGTTCTCTTTAATAGAACTATGTTATTAATATGTCAACTTCTGTGAGACCATCAGTTCTCTTTAATAGAATTATGTTATTAATATGTCAACTTCTGTGAGACCATCAGTTCTCTTTAATAGAACTATGTTATTAATATGTCAACTTCTGTGAGATCATCAGTTCTCTTTAATAGAACTATGTTATTAATATGTCAACTTCTGTGAGACCATCATTTCTCTTTAATAGAATTATGTTATTAATATGTCAACTTCTGTGAGATCATCAGTTCTCTTTAATAGAACTATGTTATTAATATGTCAACTTCTGTGAGACCATCATTTCTCTTTAATAGAATTATGTTATTAATATGTCAACTTCTGTGAGATCATCAGTTCTCTTTAATAGAACTATGTTATTAATATGTCAACTTCTGTGAGATCATCAGTTCTCTTTAATAGAACTATGTTATTAATATGTCAACTTCTGTGAGACCATCAGTTCTCTTTAATAGAACTATGTTATTTATATGTCAACTTCTGTGAGATCATCAGTTCTCTTTAATAGAACTATGTTATTAATATGTCAACTTCTGTGAGATCATCAGTTCTCTTTAATAGAACTATGTTATTTATATGTCAACTTCTGTGAGACCATCAGTTCTCTTTAATAGAACTATGTTATTAATATGTCAACTTCTGTGAGACCATCAGTTCTCTTTAATAGAATTATGTTATTAATATGTCAACTTCTGTGAGATCATCAGTTCTCTTTAATAGAACTATGTTATTAATATGTCAACTTCTGTGAGATCATCAGTTCTCTTTAATAGAACTATGTTATTAATATGTCAACTTCTGTGAGATCATCAGTTCTCTTTAATAGAACTATGTTATTTATATGTCAACTTCTGTGAGATCATCAGTTCTCTTTAATGGAACTATGTTATTAATATGTCAACTTCTGTGAGATCATCAGTTCTCTTTAATAGAACTATGTTATTTATATGTCAACTTCTGTGAGACCATCAGTTCTCTTTAATAGAACTATGTTATTAATATGTCAACTTCTGTGAGACCATCAGTTCTCTTTAATAGAATTATGTTATTAATATGTCAACTTCTGTGAGATCATCAGTTCTCTTTAATAGAACTATGTTATTAATATGTCAACGTCTGTGAGATCATCAGTTCTCTTTAATAGAACTATGTTATTAATATGTCAACTTCTGTGAGATCATCAGTTCTCTTTAATAGAACTATGTTATTAATATGTCAACTTCTGTGAGATCATCAGTTCTCTTTAATAGAACTATGTTATTAATATGTCAACTTCTGTGAGATCATCAGTTCTCTTTAATAGAACTATGTTATCAATATGACAACTTCTGTGAGACCATCAGTTCTCTTTAATAGAACTATGTTATTAATATGTCAACTTCTGTGAGATCATCAGTTCTCTTTAATAGAACTATGTTATTAATATGTCAACTTCTGTGAGACCAGCAATTCTCTTTAATAGAACTATGTTATTAATATGTCAACCTCTGTGAGATCATCAGTTCTCTTTAATAGAACTATGTTATTAATATGTCAACTTCTGTGAGATCATCAGTTCTCTTTAATAGAACTATGTTATTAATATGACAACTTCTGTGAGATCATCAGTTCTCTTTAATAGAACTATGTTATTAATATGACAACTTCTGTGAGATCATCAGTTCTCTTTAATAGAACTATATTATTAATATGTCAACTTCTGTGAGACCATCAGTTCTCTTTAATAGAACTATGTTATTAATATGTCAACTTCTGTGAGATCATCAGTTCTCTTTAATAGAACTATGTTATTAATATGACAACTTCTGTGAGATCATCAGTTCTCTTTAATAGAACTATGTTATTAATATGTCAACTTCTGTGAGATCATCAGTTCTCTTTAATAGAACTATGTTATTAATATGTCAACTTCTGTGAGACCATCAGTTCTCTTTAATACAACTATGTTATTAATATGTCAACTTCTGTGAGATCATCAGTTCTCTTTAAATAAAAATATGTTATTAATATGACAACTTCTGTGAGACCATCAGTTTTCTTTAATAGAACTATGTTATTAATATGTCAACTTCTGTGAGATCATCAGTTCTCTTTAATAGAACTATGTTATTAATATGACAACTTCTGTGAGAGCATCAGTTCTCTTTAATAGAACTATATTATTAATATGTCAACTTCTGTGAGACCATCAGTTCTCTTTAATAGAACTATGTTATTAATATGTCAACTTCTGTGAGATCATCAGTTCCCTTTAATAGAACTATGATATTAATATGTCAACTTCTGTGAAATCATCAGTTCTCTTTGATAGAACTATGTTATCAATATGACAACTTCTGTGAGACCATCAGTTCTCTTTAATAGAACTATGTTATTAATATGTCAACTTCTGTGAGATCATCAGTTCTCTTTAATAGAACTATGTTATTAATAAGACAACTTCTGTGAGACCATCAGTTCTCTTTAATAGAACTATGTTATTAATATGTCAACTTCTGTGAGATCATCAGTTCTCTTTAATAGAACTATGTTATTAATATGTCAACTTCTGTGAGACCATCAATTCTCTTTAATAGAAATATGTTATTAATATGTCAACTTCTGTGAGATCATCAGTTCTCTTTTATAGAACTATGTTATTAATATGTCAACTTCTGTGAGGTCATCAGTTCTCTTTAATAGAACTATGTTATTAATATGTCAACTTCTGTGAGATCATCAGTTCTCTTTAATAGAACTATGTTATTAATATGTCAACTTCTGTGAGATCATCAGTTCTCTTTAATTGAACTATGTTATTAATATGTCAACTTCTGTGAGACCATCAGTTCTCTTTAATAGAACTATGTTATTAATATGTCAACCTCTGTGTGATGAATATTAAATATATTATGCATAATGTTCAAGATTAGAGCGTTCTTTATAATAACGCTGTTGGCATGGTAATACATTTGTATGCGAGGGTCGACATTTCACTCATATGTGGAAAACACTTCCATGACGGCATAATTTCAATAAGAGGGGAGGTTTGAGTCCATAAAACTAGTTTAACCCCATCACTTTTATATACCTGTACCAAGACAGGAAAGGGTGCGGTCATATATATGTGTTAGTTGTATCTATGTTGTCTATTTCTACGTTTTGCGATTGGAATTTTGAGCTGTTCATACAGTGTGGTATGTTTTGGACTTTTGAGCTGTTCATACAGTGTGGTATGTTTTGGACTTTTGAGCTGTTCATACATTGTGGTATGTTTTGGACTTTTGAGCTGTTCATACAGTGTGGTATGTTTTGGATTTCTGAGTTGTTCATATAGTGTGGTATGTTTTGGACTTCTGAGTTGTTCATACAGTGTGGTATGTTTTGGACTTTTTAGTTGTTCATACAGTGTGGTATGCTTTGGACTTTTGAGCTGTTCATACAGTGTGGTATGTTTTGGACTTTTGAGCTGTTCATACAGTGTGGTATGTTTTGGATTTCTGAGTTGTTCATATAGTGTGGTATGTTTTGGACTTCTGAGTTGTTCATACAGTGTGGTATGTTTTGGACTTTTTAGTTGTTCATACAGTGTGGTATGCTTTGGACTTTTGAGCTGTTCATACAGTGTGGTATGTTTTGGACTTTTGAGCTGTTCATACAGTGTGGTATGTTTTGGACTTTTGAGCTGTTCATACAGTGTGGTATGTTTTGGATTTCTGAGTTGTTCATATAGTGTGGTATGTTTTGGACTTCTGAGTTGTTCATACAGTGTGGTATGTTTTGGACTTTTGAGTTGTTCATATAGTGTGGTATGTTTTGGACTTTTGAGCTGTTCATACAGTGTGGTATGTTTTGGACTTTTGAGCTGTTCATACAGTGTGGTATGTTTTTGACTTTTGAGCTGTTCATACAGTGTGGTATGTTTTGGACTTTTGAGCTGTTCATACAGTGTGGTATGTTTTGTAATAAAGGAACTAATTCATTTTCTCTTCAACTACACACTAGAAATTAGTATTTAACCTCTATGAGCAGTGAGTGAATGGGTTTTTAACCGACACATAGATGAGGTCCTCCAATGATATTTTTCTATTTTGTACGGGTTTGAAATATTGTCAGGTACAATTTCATTTCGACATTGCATTTACAATTATGGTGTTTTGTGGGAAAGAACACAGTGAGATAAGCCAGCATTGTACGTTCTTTAAGAACAGTTTGAAGATAGCAAAGAGGAAATCAGAAGACGTAAATCGAATAAGGACAGAAAACACAATGACCAAAGATAAAGGACAGAAATATAAACAAGGGTCTGCAAAATACTACACAGAAAAATAAATACAGAGCAATATGAACCCCAATAAAAACCGGTGGTGAAATCCGGAAGGGAAAGCAGTTCCTGCTCCTCATGTGACACCTGTTCTGTTACTCTAGTTACAAACCGTGATTACGGCAAACGGAACTTATCAGTGCTCATTTGTTACACAAACATTCCATAACGGTCATTTGAAGTGAAAATATATTATCAGAATAATATTCTATATTAACTAGTATGAAAACTAGGTAAGGTCATCCCCGGTATTGTGTGGGCTTTGTATTGCTCTACCTTTAATATCATGTATTGTATTTTGTAAATTATCGTTTTTTGTTTTTTGTTTGGTTTTTTTTTGGCTTTTTGTTTGTTTGTTCCTTTTTTGTTTGATCATTGTATTGTCTGTCATTCTTCGATTTACAGCTTCTGATTACCGTGTTGGCAGATTTAAACTTTTCTTATTTATTGTTCCCGTTTTATGCTATATTAACTAGCATCTAGACCTAGGTAAGGTTATTTATTGTCTCTTTTGTATGCTTTATTAGCACTTGCTCAGGTTATTTATTGTCCCTGTTGATGTTATTTCTGTATTATGTTAGACGATTAGTATGTGGTCAGTTGAATTGAAGTTCACCAAGCTGAATGTGTAATTGGCTGCTTTCGTTTATTATTATTTTTAATTGAAATGGTTGCGATGGATGTATGAAGTAGATCAAATAATTATCCTATGTCTATATTATATATTGAAATATAAGGAGAGATGTCGTTCAGGTACTGCGCATAGCCTGTAACTCTGAACTCATCTGTGAAATTCTGATTGTTTGTGAGAGTTCTTGTTATCCGATCTTTATTGGTTTGTTTGTTTGATGGTGTTTAACGCCACTTTGAACAATATTTCAGTTATATCGTGACGGTCTGTTTTATTGGTGGAGGAAACCGGAGGACCCGGAGAAACCCACCGACATGTCGCAAATCCCTGACAAACTTTATCACATAATGTTGTACACCTCGCCCTGATCAAGTTTCGAAATCACAACATCAGTGGTGATAGGCACTGATTTCATAGGTAGTTGTAAATCCAGCTACCATACGATCTTTATTGGGTATTTTAGTGTATGCTAGTAATTTTATTTTGTTTTGTCCACCCTGATTTCATATTTATGCAACCTTTGAGCAGTAATGAAAGCGGGAGGTTTGGCACTTTAAAATCTGATTCAACCCACCATTTCTTTAGAAATGCCTGTACCAAGTCAGAGTCATTGTGGTTTTCACAGTTTTCCGGTTGTTGACTGATTTTGTCTGTCTATATACTTATGAGTTTTGACTTTCCCTTTGTAAGATTGTTCGGAGTTCGGTAATTTTGTTATTACCCTTATTTATGTGTGAAATATGTACATCATCTATAAAAGAATAACTTTATTGGTAAATCTGCACACAAAAAATATATAAATAGATTGAGAATTAAAATTTAAGTAATGGACCGCGGCAATCAAGGAGGCAATGAATAAATGTACAATATTGAAACATAATTTACATTATTTTGACACCAACAAATCCAAACACATGTATTGTCAATTTGAGTAATAATATAGTATTGTCTTTATCTCATTGTCATATCACACATAAGAACAAAAAAAATCGATGCATTCAACAGCACCCGAAATCTGCTCTTCTCTGTCTTAGATCCATTCAGGATAACCCTACAACGAAAAATTCATAATAATATATTAATCTTAGTAGATAATTAACGCATTATAAACCCCCATATCAGAATTATGGAAAGGCTTCTAAATATGTTATGCTTAATGGGGGTTAGTATAGGGTTATGGTATTTAACGCCACTTTCAACAATATTTCAGTAATATCGTGGCAGTCAGTGTTATTGGTGGAGGAAACCGGAGAAAACCACCGACCTGTCGCAAGATCACGATCAGCGACAGCCCCTCATTGTTTTACATAATTGTAATGATTTAAATCTAAATTAAATAATACACGCCCTTTTTAATTGTTGAGTTTGTTTTTTAAGTATTTTAATTGCATCGTAGTTAAATGTTCAATTTTTTTCAAACGTTGTTTTGATTCATGAGTTGTTAGTTCATTCGTTGAAAGTCACAACAATGCTAGAGATTCTGCGCGAAAAAAATAAGAGCGTACATTTCAAAATAAATAGATATGTGCATGAAAAGTTAAATAAACGTTAGAGAAAACGGAAGGGGCTATCAAGAATAGACAATCAAGAGACATAAGCAACATTTGGCACAAAACACAGACCGAAGACAAACAAAGCAAGACTAAAAAGATGGACAATGCGGACAATACCACGAAAAAACCGGAAATTAACCCACATGCTGTCGAGAGTAAGTAATTCCTGTTTTTCATAAGACGCCCGTCGTTTTACTAATAATGTAAAAGTCTCGATGAAGATAGAGGAAAGAAAAATGAGCATGAATCTGATAACGAGGTTATTGGCCAACTGAATTGCTATAGACAAAACTGAGATGGCGAGAGACGTGCTGTTACTTCAACATTGCGCAATGACATATATATTTATTAATATGATATATCATGCTTTGGCTTCCAACATCACGTTAAAGTTATCATTCCCCATTTATCTGGACATTATTACAGTGCACCGCTGATGCTTATATTGATACACATCAGTTCCTTGATAAACCGTTTTGTGAATACATGCTATTTATCAAGCATGAACAGCCAGACAATGGAAAATACTTAAAGTGATCCCATTCATTTGTCTATCTTACGTGTTGTTATTTTAGTGGATTCATTTTTAAACCAGTAAATTGTTATATGGAAGAGAGTAACGCACGCAATATAGTTCCTTATGAATAAGAAAACAATTAGCAATTTTATAATATCTATAGAAATGAGACGGCATCGCAAAGAAATGAGACGGTATCGCAAAGAAATGAGACGGTATCGCAAAGAAATGTATTGCAAAGAAATGAGACGGTATCGCAAAGAAAGGAGACGGTATCGCAAAGAAATGAGACGGTATCGCAAAGAAATGAGACGGTATCGCAAAGAAATGAGACGGTATCGCAAAGAAATGAGACGGTATCGCAAAGAAATAAGACGGTATCATCTGCATGACGATCACGGCATTATTGTTATCATAACAATATGATCATTGTCTTAATTTATACTTTGATAATCAAATCATTTCAAGGATACGATGAATAATGTTTATAAAAAACCAAATCCGGACTTGTAAGGAAAACCATTTTCGATTGAGAAAAGTAAATAACGGATGCTACTCTGGATCATTCTTATATACTGTAAGTTGATTGATTTTCGTTGATTATGAATTTTCTAGCTATCCATTGGTAGTATCAAAACACTAAGATGGGCAATTGTAGAAAGGGGTGTACTGATTATTCGTTACTTTAATAAATGAAGATAAAAAAGAATCAGCGCAATTAATTCTGTTTTGGTAGAATTTTGTTGAACATTTGTAAACAGGACAATAATTAGTAAACACGAACATATATATAGCCTTCATCAGATACGCCCAAATGCAAAAGATTGGAAAATCATTTATTAGTCGTTCGGAGCCATGTCAAGTTTGGGATATTGCATCAATTATATCCTGTGATATTTATACAGTTTTCATCTATTTATTGGATTTAAGAATTTCGAAACAAATATCCCTTTTTAGTACAATAAAAATAAAAATTTCTATTCGTCAACAAAAGAAAGACAGTATGATTAATAATATTAATAAAAAGTAGAAAAACATTGTCTTCTTCTAATTATCACCGAAGCGACATGACCATAAATACTACCACAGTAAATATATCAAGTTTTGAGGTTCAAAACGGATATACACAGCAATATCTGTCAGGAGCCAGCAATTGGTAGTTTATGACCAGAGACGTAAACCCATTAAAACATCCAAATTACGTTCGTCAGTTTCGAGACAAAATGTATCGCAAAAAGTCAGCTTGAATACGACCATATATTTGAGAAGAATTGAACCATTCGTACCAAATTCGTGTCTGACCTCATTGCAGACATATTACAAATTTTAAACTTGTGATTCTCTGAATTCTCTAGTGACATTAGGAATAAACAATGCATATCGAATGTAATATATTACTCTGGAGATTGGATACTATAACAGTTGTCAGACACTTTGTTCTCTTCCTTAGGTTCGCACTGTGTGTGTAGTTAACCGAACATAATTTATTCGAACTTTTCGGTTCAGATTACAAAGTAGGCCAATATATTTATTTTATAAAATTCTTATGTCTTAAGACTTTCGGTACCAATATTTTAGGAGCATATATGCAGCTTTCATTTCATGTTAAGAAACACCAAAATGTTACAAGGGTATTTCAATTATTCGCACTCCACAGAATTACATTTCTTTGGGTCTGTAATGTTTGTACTGGACACAGTGAACACTATATTATCAAACCAGGCAACCGTTCATTGTGATGCTATAATCTAGAACTAAGTTCGTTTTACAGAGAGCATGCAACATAGAGATAAAACATAAAACACGTGGAGTAAGATCCACCCATCCACACTATTGACACATTGTATAATACGCAATAAAAATATGCAAATATCCAATGCTCACACTGTTTTCCTATGAAAACCTTCATTTTGGAATGTTCAAAGTCAAGAGATTAGGAAGCTTAATAATGCAAAAGTATATGGAAGCAAACACACCGAAGAACCTATATATATAAATGAATTTTATGATAAACACTAAATATGCGCTACTGGTGTTCATTTACAAATACAGAAAATAATATAATATTAGTTGTTACCACAGGCGCTCGTGGCACGGACTTACCACCCCCCTTTTTTCTAACTTTCTGCTTACAAATTTATTTTCAATAACATTTCTTTATTTTTTTTATTATTTCATCTCTTTTTCCTTATTTTAACTTGTTCGTGTCAATATTCATACAATCTTATGTTAACAACAATTTGCATGTATCGACCCTATATAGATACTAATTAATAAAATAAGGAAAAAGAGATGAAATAAAGAAATTTTATTGAAAATAAATTTGTAAACAGAAAGTTAGAAAAAAGGGGGGTGGTAAGTCCGTGTCACGAGCGCCTGTGGTCGTTACTTACAGATAAGTAATTTACCTCCTTCAAGTTAGGTATGGTAGAGAATAATATTTCTTAGTGACGAACCCACAATGATTTATTATCTTCTCACAATAAGGAAACAAAGGTCAACTTTGTACTAAAATCTAATTGATGATTTGATTTGATTTTTGGTGTTTAACGCCACTTTCAGCAATATTTCAGCTATATCATGGCGACCAGTTTTAGTGGTGGAAGAAGCCGGAGTACCCGGAGAGAACCACCGACCATGGGCAAGTAACTGGTAAACTTTATCACTTGTGGCTGCGAATCGAGTGCACCCTGTTTTGTAATTTACAAAGCCGGGCGCGAACCCACGCTGTAAAATCTAATTGAAAGTATCATCTTTCGTCATATGTACGCAAGTGACAGAATACTTTCCAATTCAACAAGGTGTTGATATCTTCTCGAAGATTTTTTCTAGGATAAGATGATACAATTCTTTAAACATCCTTGACTTAATAGTTTAAAACGGTCACTGTTTAAAGAAATCATTGATTATCAGACGGTAGACAGCAACGGCTATGCCATAATACGATCGTATGGTCGTTAAAAAACACAAGTAGGCAAAACAGATATGAAATTCCAGAATTTAATCAACATAGAATAAGCTCGAAAGGCCATTATCCGTTAGTAAGTTTAAATGGTTAAAGCTTCGTTTTGTGTTCACAATTTAGACTTCTTTTTATTGAAGTCTCTGAGCTTTATAAAGAACAGCAAGACTTTACGCTTGATAAGGACACGATTCCAATTAAAGCTTAATGATTGCGTAAATTCTTGAATCCTTATTTTATACTAACGCGAAGCTCTACCCATTAGCATTAAACCAAAGCTGCATATCAACAGTATTGTATTTTACTGAGAAAGAATGCTTTCTTTTAAAATACAAGGAGATATTTGATCTGATAAACACTAACGTAACCAATTAAAAATACTTGTACAAATATCAAATATGCAATATTTATCTTAACACTTGGTTTTGACATATTAGTTCATTTTATGGAGTATTTAACAATAACCACAAACCGTATCATATTGTAGACAATATAGAAAATCAACACAATGCTAGGAAAGTGAGCGCTCATGTATATGTGAGTTAGGGGTATCGATTTGGCCTCTTTCTAGGTTTTTGATGTTTGATTATGGAATTGTTCCGACATTGCGGCTGTTTTAAAATTTCAATGCAATATAAAAATAATAACCAACAGTTTTGATAGGTACAATGTGTCTTGACGTGTGGTTCAACACGTAATAAGTACACAACCAGCTGAGGATTGGATATATATGAGTGTCGTATGATTCAAGAATGCCGCACACATTGCAAGTGAACTTATGGCAGCACCCAATGGACAGCGTTTCATAGGAGTTATTGTCTGTTGCCCTCGTTTCAAGAGAAAAAGCTATCCCTCACAACTAGTCTTTTATCAAACGAGACCGTCTCGGCAATGGTGAATGTATTCGCCTCGAGTGAATGCAGTAGATCTTGTATTCGATCATCGGTTTGGTCAAACAGAAAACTATGCACAAATTGCATTAGCCGCTCGTTCGCTAAGCAAGCATCAATATGGTCAAAGACTGGTTGGCCCTGAGCCCGGATGACGTGTCAAAGTGGAGCGATTAAGTATGTTGGTTTACTAAAAGCGGACATCAGTATGATCATCGAAAATTAACTTGTTCCCGCCATGATATGGCTAAAGATTGTTCACTTGGTGCTAACCATCAATCACTAATTCATTTTATTTTTCTCAGAAACATCCATACATAGTTCTCGCAATATTTCCAGTTTTAAAGTGAATGGCAGCCATCCTTAGAAATAAAGATCAAAAGACATAGTATACAATATGGCAGTTGTTCGCTTGATTCATTTTTTTAGAATTTAAATCAAATTGCATTGTGTGAGTTGGATCGGATATCACAAAATAATAGTTGTTGTAAAATGAATCGCCATGATACTGGTATTGCCATGGTAATAAATTAATTTTAATTGACAGCCGTAAAAAATGGATACCACATTTTACAGCTGACAAATCAATAAAAAAAACTCTACTTTTTATATCACAGGATTGGCCTTTCTAAGGAATGGTAATGATATACATTAACTATATTGAGAGAGAAAGTACTTGAAAATCTCTAAATAGAATTAGTAATTAAATTTAAAAAACACATAATACATAAGATTTCAACACGAACTTGAAACTGTCAGGGAAAGATAAATCTCTAAGGGTATTCTTTAGAGAACAACAATCGTATGAAAACCATCATTGAAATTACATCTCCATCACTCACTTGTAGGCAAATAATGCACGACAATGTCATTTCAAATGTGACTACAAATATAAGGATCAACAATCGTTTCTTTTAACTTTATATTAAGATTAAGGTGTAAACGACGTAATAATAATAAAGGTTCATTTCCCTCAGGCATTGGTAATCTTATCTGAGTTGTGTTACCATGTCAACCCCTTTGGATTTGTTTGCTCACAAAGACTTGGTTTTCCAATCTTTTGACTATGTTAGATATCTACATTTTCATTAAAACGTGATTTTCTTTTAGCATTTCATCAATTTGACTGAACAGCATAGGTGGTGTAATGATAAAGCGTGTTCGCCTCGAGTGCTGTAGATCGTGGGTTCGAGCCCCGATCGGGTCAATCCAAAGACTATGAAAAAGTAATTTGTTGCTTCTCTCCTAAACACTCATCATACAGGAGGAAGAGAAAAGACTGGTTGGTTCGGAATCAGGATAATGTGTCTGAATGGGGCGACCTGTCTATCCGCGGACTGTTGTTTCAGTGAGCTAACACTATGAAAATCCAACTAAACTTGTTGGGCTAGTACAAAGTGGACTTCATCATCATTTCATCTCAATTAACTTGTTATAGTTGAAAAATTGCAGAGTTGGCGTTAAACAACAATCACCCACTCGCTCAAATGTTTAATTAACGCAATTTGTAGAATTAATGATGATATATGTTGTACATAACATTTCGTTTACATGAACGGAGTATCAATTGAAGATAAGTGGGCCTTCTGTTAATGATTTGGATGACAGTCTGTGCATCTGATCACCAAATACTTTTCATAGCAACATATACATCGATAAATCGGTCTCATTAAATAGAAAACTGGACTCCTTTGAACAAAATTAACTATTCTAATTATATCATATTAATTTGTCTGTCAAACCAGGAAAAAACTGATATAAAATCGGTAATCACCAAATATCGTGAGTAAGTGAACTGTAATTCTAAAAAGCAAACAAAATAAGAACCAGCGAATTTAAGTAACATCACGCGAGGGAAACCATATAAAACATAGTACAACTAGATTAATTAACAAGCTAATGATGTAAATGTCAAGCTCTATGATAAGAACGAAAACTAAAGCTAATATGCATTAATCCTATAATTACATATTGGATTGCAAGGCAAATGCCTAATTTGCAAAATAATTTCAATTCACCGATTTTACTAAAAAAAATAACTAAAAAATTAACAAAAAAGCGAAAAACAAAAACAAAGCAAAAAACAAAAAGACAAAAAACTTAATTCTAGAATAAATTTCATCAAATATGTTAAAGCCTAATACTTTAAAAGTCTTTGGGAGCAAGAAAGCCAAAGGGCCTAAACATGATAGCCATAATATGTCTAAACTACCAAAAACAAAAAGAGAGAAAACCAAAGGGCGTAAACATGATAGCCATAATATGTCTAAACTACCAAAAACAAAAAGAGAGAAAACCAAAGGGCCTAAACATGATAGCCATAATATGTCTAAACTACCAAAAACAAAAAGAGAGAAAACCAAAGGGCGTAAACATGATAGCCATAATATGTCTAAACTACCAAAAACAAAAAGAGAGAAAACCAAAGGGCCTAAACATGATAGCCATAATATGTCTAAACTACCAAAAACAAAAAAGAGAGAAAACCAAAGGGCGTAAACATGATAGCCATAATATGTCTAAACTACCAAAAACAAAAAGAGAGAAAACCAAAGGGCCTAAACATGATAGCCATAATATGTCTAAACTACCAAAAACAAAAAGAGAGAAAACCAAAGGGCCTAAACATGATAGCCATAATATGTCTAAACTACCAAAAACAAAAAGAGAGAAAAACAAAGGGCGTAAACATGATAGCCATAATATGTCTAAACTACCAAAAACAAAAAGAGAGAAAACCAAAGGGCCTAAACATGATAGCCATAATATGTCTAAACTACCAAAAACAAAAAGAGAGAAAACCAAAGGGCCTAAACATGATAGCCATAATATGTCTAAACTACCAAAAACAAATAGAGAGAAAAACAAAGGGCCTAAACATGATAGCCATAATATGTCTAAACTACCAAAAACAAAAAGAGAGAAAAACAAAGGGCGTAAACATGATAGCCTTAATATGTCTAAACTACCAAAAACAAAAAGAGAGAAAAACAAAGGGCCTTAACATGATAGCCATAATATGTCTAAACTACCAAAAACAAAAAGAGAGAAAAACAAAGGGCCTTAACATGATAGCCATAATATGTCTAAACTACCAAAAACAAAAAGAGAGAAAACCAAAGGGCCTTAACATGATAGCCATAATATGTCTAAACTACCAAAAACAAAAAGAGAGAAAACCAAAGGGCCTAAACATGATAGCCATAATATGTCTAAACTACCAAAAACAAAAAGAGAGAAAACCAAAGGGCCTAAACATGATAGCCATAATATGTCTAAACTACCAAAAACAAATAGAGAGAAAAACAAAGGGCCTTAACATGATAGCCTTAATATGTCTAAACTACCAAAAACAAAAAGAGAGAAAAACAAAGGGCCTTAACATGATAGCCATAATATGTCTAAACTACCAAAAACAAAAAGAGAGAAAAACAAAGGGCCTTAACATGATAGCCATAATATGTCTAAACTACCAAAAACAAAAACAGAGAAAACCAAAGGGCCTTAACATGATAGCCATAATATGTCTAAACTACCAAAAACAAAAAGAGAGAAAAACAAAGGGCCTTAACATGATAGCCATAATATGTCTAAACTAACAAAAACAAAAAGAGAGAAAAACAAAAAACAAAACAATACAAAAGAAAGAAAATATATTACAGAAAAATACCATGACATTCTAGAATACTTGTTTTACATAAATCAAGATAAGCTCATTATTAGTTAACAAGCACATATCTTTTACAATGTCATTTCTAATCTATTCCTGATCGACATTCCTCCCTAACCAATGATATACATAAAATCAAATTGACAAGGCAATATCATTTAAATTGCAAATGTGTCCTTTTAAATCTACAAATATATTCAAGAACACGACTCCAAGATTCGATAAAGAATATATCTAAATACCTTACAACGGCTATTGATAAAAAACGATACAGCCAACGTCAATAAATTCTATATTGCAGTATAACACGATTACCCCCTAATTGTAATTCAATTGACTGACAAATGAAGTACTCGCTGGCCGTTCGTTATATTTGTCTAACCCTTTAGGAAAAAAATCAGACTTAATTTCTAATGATCGATGATTTGCATCTATTTAGGTTTAACATATGAGTTGGCCGAATCAAGTGAGCAATTCAACTTTGTACTACTGACTTTCTTCTATAAAATCATCAAATCATATTGCATATTGTGGACAATTGAAAGCAACCATATTTTTTTTAAATTATTATCCCTTTGTACAGGTAATGTTTGTATTGTAAGACGAAGATTCTTCAAATGGATTTTCTTTGTTAAATGTTATCACATTTAAATAAACAATAATTGCTAACGTCAATGTAAAGCTATGTTTCCATATGATCTTGTGATCTTGTAGGCGTTACGTTTTCAACGTGTGCGCGTAATGTTTTTTTTTTTGCATTGTCCGTTCACATCGCATATCATGGAATTATTTCATAAAAAATATCACAAGGAACATAGAAAGTCACGTCTTGTCGTCGAGAAAAAGAGACAATCAAATTATCGTGTTACGAATATCATTCGAATACCATTTTTCAAATATATATGAATTCTTACATAGTATTTACGCAAGTTGCTTTGAATCTTCAAATTATTATCAATTAGAATAAACAAGCAGCAAAAGAGATATAATCCGTAAAATAGGCAAGCCAATATATTATAACAACGAATCAAAATAAACAAAGAAGAGGACCAAATGCTTCGACAGTTGTAATGTCTTACGGTTTGGTTTATGGTGCTTAACACACTTTCAATAATAATACTGCTATATCGTGGCGGTCAGTTTAATTGGTGGATGAAACCGGAGAAAACCATCGACCTGTCACTGACATACTTTATCACATAATGTTGTATCGAGTACACCTCACAATGAACGGGGTTCTAACTCACAACGTCAGTGGTGATAGGCACTGATTGTACAGGTAGTTGTAAATCCGATCAGGATCACGACAGCTCTCGCAACGTCTTACGGAAAATTGAATGATACGCGTTGTAATATCATAATTTCAAACTTCTTCATACGGTACACATTAGTTCGAAGGATTACATATTCTACGAATACATTATGCTTACCTGTCTTTCTTCCTGTCTGGCAGCTAGGAGTCTTGCAGCTCTGACAAGGCTACTGTATGTGTCGAAGTAATCCCTTTTCTGTGGAACAAAAGCACCAAAATGTGTTTCAGGTTCTTCACTCACAGGGTAAAACAATGATGATCTCTTCCTGTTTCCGGGCACGAAACTGAGCATTTGTCTTTTAATGGGCATGGAAACTCCGTCTTCACCTTCATATCTCAAAGGCGGGTAGTCATACCAAGATGGTTCACCATACTGATCAACTGAATACGGTTGTTCATATTCTTCATTTTCCTCTAAGAGCTCTTCTAGAGGGTCCATTTGGTTTTGTGTTAACGCTTCTGTTTCATATGGATTTTCGTATCCTCCGTACAATTCAGAATCAGAATAAGGTAAATCAGGATAATAATATGGTAAGTAGAGCTCATTTTCATCAGGATAAGTAAGATCTCGTTTGATGCGATGAGTTCTCTTAACAGCCCTTTCGTTTAATTTCCCCATAAATCTTCGCTTTGTGATTGCTCTTCGGCGTCTACTCAGAATGTCATAGTAACCCATATTAGACCTTGGGTATTCCGAAAGCATGTTTTGGTACTGTTTGTACAGCTCATATATGTCATATGGATTATCTAAAAATATAGGTACAATGTGCAATAAAGCTGAAATATAAATACCACTGGTTTATGCTATCCTACGCTCAAGGAGCACTACTCTGCAATGGAATGACTTATCTAATTCATGTGAAGAACAAATATGCGTGTGTTGCATTTTATTATGAAAGTATAGAACATATTTAAAAAATTAAGGTGAATTTTTATTGTTCGTTTTGTTGATATTGGTGGAATTATTGACCATAACTGTTTAAACTTTTTATTCATACCTGTCTATTTTGAAGAAATCTCAAATTCTTCTTTTCATTCCAGATAAAGTGATTGTGATACATTAATAATTTACATAAATGTAATAGATAACGATCTCATTATTAAATATCCAAAATGTCTACAAACAGAATTGACATATTATCTCGTCTGTTGATATTTATAGCTAGTACTCGGTTAACTACGAACACTCATTGACTCTGTAATCGAGCTATCCGTGTTTTTATTTTGTTGTTGTGTGTCATTCAATGTTGTGATACTACGTGGTCTCATTTCAGTGAGAAGGAATCAATGCAGATTTGTTTTTATCATTTGCTTATATGCGTGTTGCCGTTGGAGATCCAGTTATCAAGGTGGGATCCCATTATTAAGTTAATCCCGTCACAGACCAAGACCGGGATTTCCAACGTTATATGTCGTGTTTCTTTGTATGTTCAGTGATTGAAGAGTAGAGGTGATTGTTCGTTTTGTTGATATTGTTCGTTTTGTTGATATTAGTAGAATTGTTGACAAATCACTGTTTAACCTTTATTACAGCCTAGTCAGTTTTCATCCGGAGGCTGTAAATGATGTAACTGTATTCTCGCAGATAAGGAAGAATACTCGCTAATTCATCTCATAATAAGCCGGTTTTTACTACACAGAGAAATCAAGATTGTTGTAAATTCAAAGCGTTAGGTATTTTCTGTGTTTCATCTTGATTTGTGATATGAAACACATTTTCTTCCAATAAGTGGCTTGTTTCTCGTGCTTGAACAAAATATGATTGTATACCCACTCCACACCTTGCCAATTCAAACCCAATATCAACATTAATATAAAACCAAGAACGATAACCTGACATGTATGCAAAACTCAGCAAGTACTGCATTGCTGTTTTAGTTATTTCTTAGTTATATTTCTGTTCTGAAATTCATTAGTGTTGAATTGCTAACGCGAAATGCTAAACATTTAAAGTACGTTAAAAGATGATCATAATTCATCTAACAAAATAATATATACAATGATAACCGTTCAACGCAGTAACATTTTAGTAGTTTTTGGTCACTCAATAATTCAAACAACTTTCTAACAATGATGATGCTGGAAGATGATCTACTTGTATATGGCTTGAGTAAGTTTACCAAGTACTTATACATGTAAATATGTGGGCAATTTCGCTTTAGAGAATATGTGTTTAATTAAAAACTATTGCATATAGGTAATACACATGTTTGACAGTTATAGGGTATAAGTGTTTCATTAAAAATAACTAATAATGCATGAGGGTCATAAGCTTGGTTGATATTTTGACGGTGGAGGTGTTTACTAAATATAATTAATAATGCATGGTGGTCATAAGTTGGTTGATATTTTGACGGTGGAGGCATTTATCAAAAATAATTAATAATGCATTGAGGTTATAAATTTGTTTGGCATTTTTAGGGTAGAGGTGTTTAATAACAATAATTAATAATGCATGGATGTCATATGCTTGTTTGACATTTCGATGGTGGAGGCGTTTAATTAAAAATAATGAATAATACATGGAGGTCATAAGCTTGTTCGACATTTTAAGATTGGTAAAGGTACAATAACCATATGAAGATGTCAAAGGGGTTATCAAGTTACTGACAGTTTCTTATTTTAATGGCATTTTGATTTTATCAGCAAACGCAAGTAAAATTCCAAGACATATTGTAAAATAAATGTATAGCCATGTGTTAATGTTATTGGAAACGACATCACATGAAGTGGAAAAACTACAACAGTCACAGTCGATATGTAGTCATACTCTGTAGTTTTCCGGAAAATGAATTTGGAAGGAAAAACACTAACATTTTAATGTTTGTATGTATCATGGTCCTGTATAAATACATAAATTAACTTTGGAATGATTCCTACAACTTTCCCGGCAATACGCGTGTGTGAAGTATAATATATCGGAAATTTTATGACGACATTGTTTATACAGCAAACGAAGAACTTCGTTTTTTTTTTTTTTTTTTTTTTTTTTTTTTTCATATTAACAGTTTTACACTTTACATTTAAACTAATTAGATAAATAGTTTATTAGTACTGCCAACCATGAAGTTACGATATATATAAGTAGTATATCCTCTAAATAAATAAACCAACGATAGTATGTAAAACATTTTTATGGATCGCCCCCGATACATACCAAGGTTTTAAGGTTTCAGGACACATACCCATGCCCATAGGTTTCACCAGCCAGTTTGTTTTAATTGTCTGAGCTTTTCATCCCCACATGGTAGTCTCGATCTAGTTGACAAAATGATTTACATGGCACTAATTACCATATTATATAGATACAGTGGTCACAACATAACAACGTTGGTGATAGTATGAATTAAATTGTTTGTGTGGACCAAATATGATGAGCTTAGATTGTATGGTAATGGTGAAAATGGCTTCTTTGTAGATTTTAAAATAAAAATAAGGTTACAGTATGTGACACTGGTAATCGCAAGTTTATGACCATGACCATGACCAGGCTGTAAGAAGGTCGGATTCTCCTACTCCATATATAGGTAATTATGCTGAATGACTCTCGGCTATATTAGAATATGGCAAACAATGAACCAGTTTATCATAAATTGTACTAACCATCACTGACATCCTGAGAATATTTATCATCATTGTCATTGGATTGTATGTTTGTGATATCCTGCTTCTCATCTCCTACATTTTTCTCTAATTCTTGTATTGCTTCAGCATCCTCGGGAGGGATTACCATGTCTTCTTCTGAACTTTGGCTCTTGTCTTCTGTTTCGGGCAGATTTTCTATTGATTCGTCAGATTCCTCGTCTTTCTCTTTTAATGCATTTCCTACAACTTCTAATTCATCTTCTGCTTTGTCATCTAAACTATCTGGTTTGGATTCTGGAATATCTACAGCTTCTGAAGCTTTAACAGTGCCATCTACATCAGGCAACACAGGTCCTTCCACATCCGGTAAATAATCCCTAAGCGATACACTAGGATCGCTCTTCTTTACTTGTTTAGGGTTGTTCTGTTGGTTTCCAAACACGAGTGTCTCCATTGCCCGTTTAACTGAAATTTAATGACTTTTTTTATTCTTATTTTATTTGATATTGGCAAAATATATAATTGTTTGATTGATTGATTGATTGATTATTGGTTGCTAAACGCCCAATGACAGCTACTCCATGCATATGTGGATGAGAACAAGTTAAGCAATATATAAATAACGACCGTTGACTGCCACTTGAAAAACACATGGATAGTTTGGTAGAGAGGAAAACTGAAGCTTTTTGTAGCGGATATAATGCACCTAATCTTTTGTTTTTCGAAATGTACAAAGGTGGTCGTTAACATACAATGATCGTTTCACTCTCTGAATACGGGGTAGGATAGGGTAGGGTATGGTGTTTGACGCCACTTTCAACAATATTTCCGCTTTATATCGTGGCGGTCAGTTTTATTCGTGGAGGACTCTGAACACGGTACCAGAGAAATAAACTGTAAATAATATGATTAAATGTAATAATACATATAATATGATGACATCATACCAATATGAAGCTATAGTGCTATGGTGAATATTATCCCGAAGAACAAATCAAAACCACGGAGCAAACTAATCTAAATTTCCAATATCATAAGTAGTGCTATAGCAGGTGCTTCCAGGTGTCTGTATGTGTTAAATGATGACGGGTAACAATTATCGTATAAATTATGTTTAATACTATAGGGTATAGATCGGGTTTATAATGCTGCCATATTACCGTGTTAAATACATACAATGTACATCCCATTTACAATTGTTTTTAATACATTGTGTATGATAATCATCTCACTACCATCTGTTTTACTAAATAATTCGCTAGGTATCTCCACTTAACTACTGTGGACCTCAAATTATCAGCAACATAGGTGATCAAATACATGTTCAGTTCAATCGGTTCATTTTGTACCTGATCAGTCTAGTAATGTCGGATATGGCGCTTAGACTGACAGCTGAACCAGTGTTAGGGTTAGGATTGTGGTGTTAAACGCCACTTCCAACAATATTTCAGCTATATCGCGGCGTTCAGTTTTATTGGTGGAGGAAATGTAAATGGGGGGCATGTAATTTACTCCGGATTTCGTGCGATTTCATGGCTTGCATTCTTTACCTTGTTATTTTGTTAGGGTTATGGTGTTTAACGCACCTTTAAACAATATCTTAGACATATCGTGGCGGTCAGTTATATTGGTGGAGGAAATGGGAGTACCCAGGAGAATACCACCGACCTGCCGCAAGTCACTGACAAACTTTATCACATAATGTTGTATCGAGTACACCTTGCCATGAGCGGGATTCAAGCTCACAACTTTGGTGGTGATACACACTGATTGCATAGGTAGTTCTAAAAACAAAAGTATGTACATGTAAGTAGAGAGATATTTTTCATCCAATTAGTGCTAAAAGCGACTGTTGGTCAGTCAACATTGTGCTTTCTACTGGAACGTCAGATAATAAGACATATCCCAAATATGTACTGCAAATAACAAGTACACTAATTCTTACCTATTGGTTTTATACTATTCTCATCTTCCGCCACTGGCGCAGCTAATACCATCCCAATAAAGGGCACAATTAAAAGTATCTTCATGTCTGTGCCTGCAAATAAAACACAAACAAACGTAGATTTCAGAGATACTATGCAACGTTGTACAGTAATATCTACAGGAAGGAATATACTATAAATCTGTAGAACA
Organism: Bathymodiolus brooksi; assembly: GCA_963680875.1. Classification (NCBI taxonomy): domain Eukaryota; kingdom Metazoa; phylum Mollusca; class Bivalvia; order Mytilida; family Modiolidae; genus Bathymodiolus; species Bathymodiolus brooksi. The sequence goes on along the minus strand of OY804581.1, from coordinate 96,972,169 downwards.
TTGGCAAATTTATGTGAATTGCCCCGCCTCCCCCGAAACTTATATCTCCATCATATGTGTAGATGTTCGTCTATTGGTGTTGAATAGCTCTACATCTGACAGTCACAAATGTGGGATTCGTATTGCGCATTCTTTTGTTTTCTGTGTTGTGTTTTGCAGATCATTGTCTTTTGTCTAATGGCCTCCTCTTGTCTCTCCTTAGATTTACGGCTTCTGATTACCTCTTTGGTATCTTGTGGCCATGTTCTTGTCTCTCCTTTGATTTACGACTTCTGATTACCTCTTTGGTATCTTGTGGCAATTGTCTTGTCTCTCCTTTGATTTACGGCTTCTGATTACCTCTTTGGTATCTTGTGGCCATTGTCTTGTCTGTCTTAGATTTACGGCTTCTGATTACCTCTTGGGTATCTTGTGGCCATTGTTTTGTCTCTCCTTTGATTCACGGCTTCTGATTACTACCTCTTTGGTATCTTGTGGCCATTGTCTTGTCTCTCCTTTGATTTACGCTTCTGATTACCTCTTTGGTATCTTGTGGCCATTGTCTTGTCTGTCCTTAGATTTACGGCTTCTGATTACCTCTTTGGTATCGTGTGGCCATTGTTTGGTCTCTCCTTTGATTCACGGCTTCTGATTACCACCTCTTTGGTATCTTGTGGCCATTGTCTTGTTTCTCCTTTGAATTACGGCTTCTGATTACCTCTTTGGTATCTTGTGGCCATTGTCTTGTCTCTCCTTCGATTTACGGCTTCTGATTACCTCTTTATTATCTTGTGGCCATTGTCTTGTCTGTCCTTAGATTTACGACGTCTGATTACCTCTTTGGTATCTTTTGGCCATTGTCTTGTCTCTCATTTGAACCTCTTTGGTATCTTGTTGCCATTGTCTTGTCTTTCCTTTGATTTACGGCTTCTGATTACCTCTTTGGTATCTTGTGGCCATTTTCCTGTCTCTCCTTTGATTTACGGCTTCTGATTACCTTTTGGTATCTTCAAACTTTTCTTGCAAATATGTTGTTTGTTAAACGCTTCATTTGTTAAAATCTAATAATACAAAATAATTACTAAATACACATGGTCATATCACTAAAACATAATTTGATGGTTAAATGGACATTTGTTAGAAGAACTGTGGTATTATATCAAATTGAAATGCTGTTGTCTACTTTAAAATCTGGCGTCTTACAAATGTACATATTGAGGACGATGTTATAAGGTTCAGGATTAGGTTGATGATGTTTAGCGCCACTTTCAACATCATATGTGTAGATGTTCGTCTATTGGTGTTGAATTGCTCTACATCTGACAGTCACAAATGTGGGATTCGTATTGTGCATTCTTTTGTTTTCTGTGTTGTGCATTGCAGATCATTGTCTTTTGTCTAATGGCCTCCTCTTGTCTCTCCTTAGATTTACGGCTTCTGATTACCTCTTTGGTATTTTGTTGCCATTTTCTTGTCTCTCCTTTGATTTACGGCTTCTGATTACCTCTTTGGTATCTTGTGGCCATTGTCTTGTCTCTCCTTTGATTTACGGCTTCTGATTACCTCTTTGGTATCTTGTGGCCATTGTCTTGTCTGTCCTTAGATTTACGGCTTCTGATTACTTCTTTGGTATCTTGTGGCCATTGTCTTGTCTCTCCTTTGATTCACGGCTTCTGATTACCTCTTTGGTATCTTGTGGCCATTGTCTTGTCTCTCCTTCGATTTACGGCTTCTGATTACCTCTTTATTATCTTGTGGCCATTGTCTTGTCTGTCCTTAGATTTACGGCTTCTGATTACCTCTTTGGTATCTTTTGGCCATTGTCTTGTCTCTCCTTCGATTTACGGCTTCTGATTACCTCTTTATTATCTTGTGGCGATTGTCTTGTCTCTCCTTAGATTTACGACGTCTGATTACCTCTTTGGTATCTTTTGGCCATTGTCTTGTCTCTCCTTTGAACCTCTTTGGTATCTTGTGGCCATTGTCTTGTCTGTCCTTAGATTTACGGCTTCTGATTACTTCTTTGGTATCTTGTGGCCATTGTCTTGTTTCTCCTTTGAATTACGGCTTCTGATTACCTCTTTGGTATCTTGTGGCCATTGTCTTGTCTCTCCTTCGATTTACGGCTTCTGATTACCTCTTTATTATCTTGTGGCCATTGTCTTGTCTGTCCTTAGATTTACGACGTCTGATTACCTCTTTGGTATCTTTTGGCCATTGTCTTGTCTCTCCTTTGAACCTCTTTGGTATCTTGTTGCCATTGTCTTGTCTTTCCTTTGATTTACGGCTTCTGATTATCTCTTTGGTATCTTGTGGCCATTTTCTTGTCTCTCCTTTGATTTACGGCTTCTGATTACCTCTTTGGTATCTTTTGGTCATTGTCTTGTCTCTCCTTTGATTTACGGCTTCTGATTACCTCTTTGGTATCTTCAAACTTTTCTTGCAAATATTTTGTTTGTTAAACGCTTCATTTGTTAAAATCTAATAATACAAAATAATTACTAAATACACATGGTCATATCATTAAAACATAATTTGATGGTTAAATGGACATTTGTTAGAAGAACTGTGGTATTATGTCAAATTGAAATGCTGTTGTCTACTTTAAAATCTGGCGTCTTACAAATGTACATATTGAGGACGATGTTATAAGGTTCAGGATTAGGTTGATGGTGCTTAGCGCCACTTTCAACAATATTTCAGTCATAACGTGGCGGTCAGTTTTATTGGTAGAAGAATCCAAGGTACCCGGAGAAAATCACCGAACTGCCGCAAGTCACTGTCAAACTTTAACATATACTGTTATATCGAATGCAACTCGACTGGGCCGGATTCGAATTCGCAACGTTAGTGGTGATAGGCACTGATCGCACAGGTAGTTGTAAATCCAACTATCATACGATCACGACCACGATGGCCTCCGATTTTATAAAAGTAATTACCATATTAAAACACTACATAAGATAGCAGTGTTTGAATTTTATTTTAATAACTACAATTTTAGCGAGTTTATGAATCATTATTTTCAAATTATTGATTATTCGTTCATTTTTGTCAGCTAGCCCTCAACACATAATTGTTAACAACAAATATTGATCCCACACATTTTCATCAACTAAAGATTGTATAGACTTAGATTTTATGTTATTCCGAAAACACATCGTGCGGACTAAGAAGAGTTTGAAGATACCAAAGGGGTATCTAAATTAGATATCTACGTTTTATTAGCATGTGAACTGTCCCTCTAAAGACGTAGTTTTTATTAACTAAGCACATATTTTTTTCTGAAATAACATGACATATCATCAATAACTATATGCCAACAGTAATATCGGTTGAATGTCTGTGGCGACAGCGAAACAGAACATTATATGTGATGGCGTAGAACAGATAAGAAAAAGCATGATTAGTTAGAGTCATTTTTCAGCAATTATTGTAGCAATGTTCTTCACAGAAATAAAACAACTAGGTATCGACTGTCGACGAATACGTCTGTAATGAAGTAAGAAATATATTTGAAATTGAATAAGAAAGGAATCATTTTTCATTCAATTGTGAAATCAAGTTCCGTTCAAAACAAAACAATTATAGTCATGTTTAGATACATTTTGAATAGCAAAGGCCAACATCCGATGACCACTTAATAGTCCTCGACGTTCCATAATACAATTTATATAATTTATTGATCTGTTGATCAATAGCGTTTAGATCCAGAGAGTATATTTTATTTACATATTCGTCCCGATAAACAGATTACAAACAAAAAATCATATAGACAAAATGAAGACACCTGTGGAAGACTATTTTAATGTGTTACCAAGCAATCAAATTCTAACTGAAACAAAATAATAATTTCAACACAACGAACATAATTTGAATGGATAGGTCTATTAGGGAATGAAAAGCTACTTCGAGAAACCCGAAATTTCGACACCTATAATTTTGAGATAACGTAATGTTAGTAAAAGAAAAATAATTCATTAACTTAGGTAAATATCTGGCAAATTAAATTTCCAGACATAGGTTGGAATACGTATAATGTTCGTCATCTAATAACTATTTTATTATAGAATACATAACATGATTATAAAACAGTTTGAACATACCTAAAGGGTAATCAGAAACCGTAATTCGAAGAAGGACACATAATGAAATGACCAAAAGAAAAAGATAAAAAGACATGGGCTTAAAAACTATGTGTCATTTATGGTCCCTTCAATCCCTCCCTCACAATAATACGCCAGAATTTGATATATCCGATTTTCTTACTATCACTGGGTCGATACCTCTGCTGGTAGACTATTAGTCCCTGAGGATAGCATCCGACCAATAGTAAGTGCGTCGGCACTTACGTGGTTTATTCGATATATTTACTACTGAATTTACAGTTTCTAAATAATGTAATTATTAATATACACTAAGGTTCTCCTCCCGCAAGCATAGGTGACCTTAGCCGATTGTGGTTATCCTGTTTAGGTCTTTTGGCTTTATTGCTCCCAAAACTTTATATTAATTGGCTTTCCAATCTTTTGATTTTGAGCGTACCCGATGAAGGTTATTCCAGAAACGCGTCGTGCGCACTCAATTTTATATCTATGTTTTTATCACAGATTTATCGATATTGTAGGGCCTGGGTGGCTCAATGAGTTATGTAGTTGGATTACCTAGCAACTCATACAAGCCTATCACCAATACGGCGTGGCTTCGCGCCCGGCTTTGTAGATTGCAAAAAAGGTGCACTCGACTCGCAGCCGCAAGTGATAAGGTTTACCAGTTGCTTGCCCATGGTCGGTGGTTCTCTCCGAATACTCCAGCTTCTTCCACCACTAAAACTGGTCAACATGATATAGCTGAAATATTGCTGAAAGCGGTGTTAAACATCAAAAATCAAATCAAATCAATCTTTATCGATATTCTACGATAAGTTATTTACATAATTATGACTTCTACTATTACAATTTCTACAGTGTATTAATTGTTATAACACATAATTTCCGTTTTTTGCTGATTTTGGTACCATAACTGAAACATAATAACCTGACAGATGTTTTTTTAATATTATTGTTGTTTTCAAGCTTTTAAGTCTGCAAATATCATTTATTTAACACATACATGACTTTGCTTCTATTTTCACGAGTTAATATGCGATATTTATTATTATAAGTAACTTATAATAGTTTATCTAGTTTGTAGTTGTTAGCAATACTAGAAGTCACTAATTACTCGCTTGATAAATCAATACTTCATATTACAACTACATTGAGGTGGTAATTGGAATGATAAGTGTTAATATCACCCTTTTTTGACGGTCGGTTTCTACAAATGTACAGGAGATATTTCAACCCATAAGATAAATTAGAATATGTTTTACTGCTCTATAAGTGTTAACATTTAATTCTTTGTGAAATATGTTTTAATTATCAAAAACGGAAAGCAAAGATGAAAAAAACCCCAAATATTAGAAGACATTAATAAAAGTCATACTATATGCACAGTAAATGAGACGTAATATTTTTTCTAGATTAAAATAATTAAATGCAAATATAATAATATGCATTTTTAGTTTTCTATGCAGTTTTGAGCGGAATCGCAATTTGAAATTCTAAATATAGTCTCTTTGTTTACACTACAACCGTCTGTAAATGTCTTAAAACCACAGAATTGTATACGACCATTAACCATAATTTGTGGAACTTTATTGCTATGGAAACGAACGTAATGGGATACATTGTGGAAATAATCACGGATATAGAATCACCTTCGTATATTTCTATCTAGATGTTGTTTTGTGTTCTACACAGATAATGTAATATTGATATATAATTCCAAAGGAGAGTCGGCTACCATATACTATCTACAAGTTATCTGTAATAAACTGAAGACAGAAACAAAATGCAACCATTCTATTAATTACCTCTCCAACAAATATAGAAATTTATAAATTATTAATTTCAGACACAGTGTTACCATCCTAACGCACCTGGTATGTTGAAAACACTTTCTTGTGTAAGGGGGTTATGGTGTTTAACGCCACTTTCAACAATATTTCAGCTATATCGTGGCGGTCAGTTTTATTGGTGGAGGAAACCGGAGTACCTGGAAAAAACCATTGACCTGCCGCAAGTCACTGACAAACTCTATCACATAATGTTGTATCGAGTGCATCTCGCCTGAGCGTGATTCGAACTTACAACTGTAGTGGTGATATGCTCTGATTGCAAAGGTAGTCTTAAATACAACTACCATGCGATCACGAACACGACGACCCCTTTTTCTTGTTTCTTGTTTATGCAAAGCAAGAAAAGATTGAAAGCAACGAGAACAGTCGGAGATGGACTGAAAACAACTAAATACTATGATTTTGAAAGGCGAAGGTTGCGATACAAATCTCCACCGGGGAAAGTTTTTTTTTAAATTATTTAGATTTCCAATGTTTTACTATGATCGTACCTGTTGAATGTTATTACAGAAAGGTGTCGTCCGCTCTGAATTAGATATGTACGTTCTCCATAGCTATCACTGCGTCGATACCTCTATTTGGGGACTATACGTCCCCTCGAGTATCATCCGCCCAGTAGTCACTGCTTCGGCACTGACATGGTTTATTATGTATATATGATTCTAATTAATTATAATCGATTAACACCAACGTATATATTTCTCAGACGTAGCTACCTTAACAGATTTTGGCTATCCTGTGCTAGCCGGCTACCTTAACAGATTTTGGCTATCCTGTGTTAGCCGGCTACCTTAACAGATTTTGGCTATCCTGTGTTAGCCGGCTACTTTAACAGGTTTTGTCTATCCTGTGTTAGCCGGCTACCTTAACAGATTTTGACTATCGTCTGTTAGCCGGCTACCTTAACAGATTTTGGCTATCCTGTGTTAGCCGGCTACCTTAACAGATTGTGGCTATCCTGTGTTAGCCGGCTACCTTAACAGATTTTGGCTCTCCTGTACTAGCCGGCTACCTTAACAGATTTTGACTATCCTCTGTTAGCCGGCTACCTTAACAGATTTTGGCTATCCTGTGCTAGCCGGCTACCTTAACAGATTGTGGCTATCCTGTGCTAGCCGGCTACCTTAACAGATTTTGTCTATCATGTGTTAGCTGGTTACCTTAACAGATTATCGCTACCCTGTGTTAGCCGTTTTGTTTACTTGCCCACAAAGATCTTTAGTTGATTTGGCTTTCAAATCTTTTGAATATGAGTGTGCATAATGAAGGTTATTTCAGAAACACACCGCGCGTTCGAAGTTGGATATCTACGTTTTTATTACTATTACCTTCTTTTCCTGTCATCTGTTGACTAGGAAAACGTATTTACTTTGATGTTTGTTTGTTGGTTTGTTTGTCTGATGGTGTTTAGCGCCACTTTCAACAATATTTCATACATATTGTGGAGGTCTGTTTTATTGGTGGATGAAACCGGATTACCCGGAGAAAACCATCGACCTGTCGCAAGTCACTGACAAACTTTATCACATAATGGTGTACACCTCGCCCTGATCGAGATTCGAACTCATAACATCAACGGTGATATGCACTGATTGCATAGGTAGTCATAATTCCAACTAACATACGATCATGACGACGACGACCCTTGATATAAGCATAATAAGACAAGATTAAATGTCGATTGATATACTTCCAACTTATTCTTAAACAGGAATTATGTACCATGAAAAGGTCATCCTTAATTAGATTGCGCCACCGTTTGAGGCCTAAAGAAATATTTGAAATAGTAAATTACTTATTTATGCGTTCTCTGTATAACAGATTGAACATTGTTTCCCCGAAGGTTCACGTTGGATAATAACAACAATCCAATCTGCATATATGTTCATACTGATCCAATCAACGGTACAAGAGAAAACACTTGAAGCACCAATCCTTTCAGTTCATAGCTGTTTTAAGTATATATATTGGTCTTTTTATGGTTATCTGATGAAAGCGTTAGGTTTTAATACTACCTACATATAATCCCACCAGGATTATCAAGTATTAAATGTCAAACTTCAATTTGCAACTAATGTCCGCATTTGGGACTTGTGAAATTTCAGAATTTAAGTATTTGTTAAGAGCTGCAAAAGCGATTCAGTTTGATTAAAAACGCAAATCTATACGATTGTATAGTTTATTCCCATGTTAATATTATTGTAATTCCCTCTGATGTTTAAAGTGTTACTTTCACCACTCCTTTTGAATTAAGCAGCAGAAAAATTATTGACATTCAGATGTACTGTGTAGTACTAGTATGTTGAAAAAAATAAATATCCGTCATTTATTTTCACTATGATTTTTTAAGGATATATTGATAAAAGAAAAAAAAACACATTTCCTTTACATATTTATGGAATAGATATGCCAGATTCGTCAGTAAAATTCATAACCATACATTAAATGTAAATAAACTAAGGTAGTTCTCCACTGGACATATGCAATCGTGACAGATTGTGGTTATCTCAGGTTTACTTGCAGTAACAAGTTTTTATTTGGCTTTATAACTATTTGAATATGAGCGTATATGATGCGGGTAGTCACAGCGAGAAAGGCGTCGTGTGCACTAAATATTAAATACAATCAAACCTATATATTACAAGGTCACCTTTGGGACAGAGAAAAAGTTGTCGTACAAGAGTTGTGAACCCTTAAAAGAGATTCAATTCATATGAAATGTTCTATGGTAGTGCAAGAAAAGGTGACCTTTATATACAAGTGACTACTTAATAGAGGTTACCACATTGGCAGGTTTGACTATGCGTGTCTATGGAATAAAATGGAATTGTGATATTGTTGTATTTCACTGTGCGTTTGTCATGACACGTAATGTTTATTTTTTATCATACAGTAGCAATGATACAATAATTCTAAAAGGGTTTTCATAGAACTACTTCTGTTCAACAATAGACTATGATTGTATTTCCATTTTTATAGCGTGGCTAACTCTGTTTTATGAGTGGCATAGACAATCACTGATTTGGTTGGGCGCAGCAGTACATCATCATATGCTGACATCCGGAATGGGACATTTGGTGCGAGGAAAATCAATGTTAATTCACGAACTTCTGATGTATATGATTGACGACGAATGCGAATATACATGAAACTAAAGAAAGAAATGTTCCGAATGTAAATAGAAAAGAACGCAAGATAAAGGGCTACACAAGGAACAGCATGATACGACCATACTCATACATCAGTTTTGAAAGAAATGAAATATGAAACTAAAGAAAGAAATGTTCCAAATGTAAATGAGTGCAGAATTTTAGAATAAGTTTAGTTAAGTTAAGTTAGGTTTCCTGCTGCACCAGTTTTACTGCAATTTAACTCAGAGACCATAACTCATGAAGGAAATCCACAGGACATTGTGTCCCCTATAGCCCTATTTCAAACAGAAACAAATAATCAAACCAATGACAAATGTTGTGTGGATTCATAGTGCATAATTAAGTAAGATCAACTCTATTGGACAAAATAGGTTGAGAAATAAAAACCTTCAAAATTTAGGAATTGGCCTATTAAATTTGAATAAAAAAGTACAAATATTTGAATACCTCCTCTCAAATGTCTCTAATGTAAAAAAAAAACAAAAAAAAAAAAAACAACAAAAAATACAATACATAAGGAATTCATTTCAAACACGGCACTAATACCATACGCGAAAACAAGAAAATGAAAACAAAAAAACAGAAAGCACATTGTTTGTCACTTGTGGGTCTCTTGTTTACATCATCAACTTTACTGAAACAGTAAATCTGTTTCAAAACTGCCTATGGTAAAGTTTTACAGAAAGTGTATCCGAGATAGCAGTTATAAAGCGATGAATTTTGAACGATTTAATATATACAATGTATTATAACTCGTCTTATTTATGTTATTGTTTTGTAATAATTTACATATAGTGGTGTTCAACATGAATATATGAGTAACACTGAGGGTGTATTATAAGAAGCAGGAACAATGGTTCATTCCTTTTTTTGTACTTTTTTTATGGGGTCCGTGTTGTTCATCTTTTTAGTTTTGTGTGTTGTGGTGGTTGTGCATGGTTTTATTTACTTTCTTTTGTGTGTATGCTTTTTTTGCTTTTTTGTCTTCGTACTGTATTTTGTGTGTCGGTGTCTCTGTTTTATCCATTATTGATTAGTGATTATTGATTTTCCCTTCGGTTTTCTCCCTTAATTTCTCAACGCTTGTGTTTTTATTGTTATATTTGTAACCGGATATTCCCGATTCTCGAGAATCTAGTCTTTGGCAGTTCACGTACAGTTCACGTTCGTTTCATCACAACAGCGCATTCATGTTACTGTATCATAACTCATTGTATCAGGATGTTTGACAATATCAGGAAATCAAGCATAAATTTACAATAAAAGAAGTTTTAATGGCAGAAAAGAAAATAAATCAATAAAATATAAATAAACTCCATCGTGTTTCCCTTGAGAGAAACATCATGTCATGCCATGATGAAAAAATATTATTGTGAACCCTCCAGAAAATTACTGCTCATCAAAACCGCATAATTAGTATTATACAGTTCAACAATAATATTGGGCATAGCCTTTAATCAGACTCCTGGAATTAAAGTGTCCAAAACGAAACTTAAGTGCTTCATGTACTAATTTAACCAAAGTTGAGGAAAACAGAAATGTAATTATGAATTGGCAATACAGAATCTCACGCAACATTTGACACAAACCACCGAACGAAGTGTTATATTGAAACTTCATGTACTTTCATACTTAATTTATACTAATTTATGTAAATGTTAGAGAAAGGGGTAATCAGGACTGGACAATACAGAGACACATGCAGCATATTACTCACTTTGTATATTCAATCTTTTCTTAATGAATAACCAATGAAGCTGACAGACACTGGGCTACTGCCAAAATATGCTGCTACAGTGTTGCAACTGAATGAATCTCAACTCATTTCGTTTTTAATGATTGGTGTATAGTGTTTAACGCTACTTTCATCAATATTTCAGTTATATCGTGGCGGTCATTTTTATTGGTGGAGGAAACCGGAGTACCTGAAGAAAATCACCGACCTGTCGCAAGTCACTGACAAACTTTATCACATAATGTTGTATCTAGTACACCTCGTCATGAACCGTTTTTAACGTATACATCTTGTATTAACAGTTGGGCCTTACACCACAAGATACAAAGATAATCAAACAAATGACACTAAATACCCTGTAATGAGGTTTAGTGACCGCCGCTGGCAAAAATAACTGGCTATCATTTCAAAGGTTTCTAAATTAATGATAGCCATCAACAAACAGCCCAATTTGTGCCAATCTGACAGACTATCTTCACATACCTTTTTAATACTAATTGTTCTCAATAATAGGGTTGATCAACGACCAGATGGTTTGAGTCTAATGAAATGAAAAGACTTGGCGATTCAACAGTATAGGATTTCATTTGTTAGTAGGAATATCAGGCGGAGAAGATTCTGAAGCATTTGTTTTCCAATCGTATAAACTAATCACAATTAAAAAAACAAGCAATAGATTATTACTGTCATCTTGGGTTCAACAGCTGTTCGCTTGTTGTGGTATTATACATTACTAACTTTTATGCAACAAATAAAACCACGGACATAAAAAATAAGACTATTAAAAATAAACAAAAAACAAATGAGACATAGTAATAATATTAATACGAATTTGTAAATAAAATAAATAAAAAAAATATATATAACAAATGTTATGTGTTATTATTGTTATTGTAATGTCACAAGTCGGATACAAAACAGCAAGGACACAAAGGTAAGGTATACAAACCATGTATGTATAATAAATCTTAGAAAACCCGGAAGTGAATTTCCTGTCTCACTAATGACAAATGTCGAATTATACTATTTACCGAACCCAATCATTCTGCAAACAGAGATCATCAAAATTACATTTGAACCAGATTTTATATTGATAACCAAGGGATTCAGCTAAGTAGATATACACTTTAGTGTACAAGACTGTTTACTTTTGACATAGCCAACATCAGGTAAGATCAAAATCGAAAGTTTGGAAGTCTAAATAAATTAAAAGTCTTTGGGACTGAGAAAACGAAATCAGTATTCGTTTTTAAGCACAAGAAATGTACTCATTAATATGTCGGTTTAAAACTAACAGGATATAAATCGCATATTAACAACAAAACAATGTTATTTGATATTGGTTATGTCGTTTTCCCACAGAAAAAATCTATTTCAGACTGAGACGACGGGATGGAGTTCCTTGTTGGTCACTTTGTATATCAATAAAAGCATAGTAATTATTTGAATAAATCATTATATATTTGTCAATTCTTCTTAATTGAACAGATAAAAAGGAACTTCAATCCTCTCAGCCGAAATATGCATAGAAAGTGCTAGAAAAAAACATCAATACAATGTATATCGTAATTAATGAGATAAATATCTTAATTAGGATATAATATTTAATGTTACCAACACATGGTCAGATCATGGTTGTTATTCTGTTATTTCTAAGCATATTCATGTTTTCCACAGACAATAAAATGGAAGGAATGAAACAAATAGAAAAAAAACATTACCCCTCCAATCGGTCACCCCTAGCAACAATAAGGTAAAGTAGGTATTTTGTGATATTATCTGCTATGCGCATTACTTATGGAAATATCATGACAATATATCACCACAGTATGAGAATCCATCAGTAAATATCAAGACAAGTTGCTTCAAATTTTGTCGTGGATGTTGATATAATCAGTAAACAAATCCCGTTATTTGGTTTTGTGGAAGAGAATAGATTACAGAATATATACCACGAATGAGCCATCTCTTACAAGAAATTGTGATATTATACAATTATTGCACTTCATTGAGTGCGATATGATATGTTATGCAGCACTGAAAAACAATATTGACCAAGGCCACAATACGCGGTCAATATTGCTTTTCAGTGCTCCATAACACATCCTATTGCACAAAATGAAGTGTTGTAATTTAGGGATTATTTGTTGTTGTTTTTTTCTAAATTCAAAAGTACCTGTTCTAATTCAGTTTGTACACATTAATATTTGCATTTTGCTGCATTTGTAAAACTTCTGTGCCACTTCGGTTTTCCAACTGCCGTGTTTGTGTTTGTGTGACGTCATTGCAACGGACGTAAACAACGATTGGCTGGTAATTTTTTTTGATTTAACTAGGATTTCACGCACTATTAAAAATTGATCAGATACCGAGCAATATGAAAACATGCCGTGCAATATGACGATTAATCACAAAAACGAACTCTATGGTTTTATAATAATGTATAAAACTATAAATGTAATAAAACCCGATATATAACCCGTGTTAATAACAACAATAATATTAGAGAACGCCCCCTACATATCAGAACGTTTCCCTTTTGACGTATGTTTTACATGGAGATCAAATAGCATGTAATTGATGAGGAAAATTGTTATAAAACATGCATACTTTTTTTGTATTTAGAGATTTACGCATATGCTAAAATGAGGTTTTTTTTTCTTAGAAATCCTTCGTGCTGGAAATTAGACAGTTTCATCAATCACGTAGATTAAGCGATCATAAAAATATCACGTGATAGACATTAAAATGGATTAAAATACTAACTATGAAATAAAACAATAATTATTTCTAAACTGGTGAATTAACGGTAATAGTAGAATGTAAAAGGTCCGATAATTAAGATAAGAAATGTATAGGTTATAAACAGATTTTATATTACTGTAATAAATCGTGTTGAGTTGAAAAAAAGTAATTATTTTATCTTTTTTGAAAAGATGCCTTGCATAAGCTACGTGCAAAAAAGATAACCCTCTATAATCTATGTGCAAATGAATACCCTGTATAAGCTATGTGTAAAACAGATATCCTGTATAATAAAAACGTAGATATAAAATGTAGTGGACACGACGGGTTTCTGGAGTAACCTTCATCATGTACTCTCAAAACCCAAAGACTTGAAAGCCAAACAATTTGAAACCATTCGAGAACAATAAACGAGATGGCCTAAACAGGATAAAACAGGATAGCCAAAATCAGTAAAGATCATCTATGTATGAATCAGGAGAATCTTAGTTTTGATAATGACATTATATATGAACTGTACATTTTAATGATAAATATATCCAATAAACCATGTCAGTGCCGAAACACTGACTACTGGGTGGATGATACCCTTGTAGTCTAATAACTATGTGCAAAACATACCCTGTATAACCTATGTACAAAAATGATACTCTGAATAAGCTATGTGCAAAAAGAAATTACCTTGCATAAGCTATTATTTTGCTATCATACTATCTCTCTAAAGAGTAGACGAAATCTTCTTTTAGACTATTGTTTGCTAAAACGCAATAGCGGTGACTCTTTGGACTCCACTTAATCTTTTAACAATTCCTTTGTTGCTTCTACTAAAGGCTGATTGGTATCATTACTCTTTGTTCTCCTTAGAGAGTACTCGACTGGACTGAATGTATGATAGTACATTAAACGGGGTAATTAGAAGCCGTAATCGGAGCAGGACAAACAATATAATGGCCAAATGAAAAAGGACAAACAATGATCTGCAAAACATTACACAGGAAACTAAAGATCGAGCAACATGAATCCCAATAACAACCGGGGGATGAACTCAAATAGCAGGAAACATGATCTTCAAACCAAATAATGGAATTGGTCGCGTAAATGATTCATTTTTCATTTAATTTAAGCTAGTTTCCTTTCATCTCCTACCTGAAAAAGAATATCTGTATAGAATGTTTTTGTTTGATGTTTTATATTCAACTGACGTAAATTGTCCTTTCAACCCAATATAGAGATTTGAATTTATATTAATGAAAAAAGATTGCCATCAGAAAAGAATACATTATGCGGTTTGTCATGCAATTGCTAAAAATAACCGTTAGAGAAAATCGAAGGAGAAAACATTAATGCATAATTCAGAGACACAGGCAACATTGAGCACAATACAAGCAAAGCAAAAATAAAAAGAAAAAAATACAAAAAAAAAAAAAAAAAAAAAAAAATCAAAGACAAAAGCCAAACAAAACATTATTGTTATTTTTAATATTTCATGAATTAAAAATGACGTAAAATGAATTCCATGTTTTTCTTTCTGTAATCATAAACAACTTGTTCATTGACGAAAAGGTAGACTTTAATTTTGATTTTAATAAAATTGACATCGCAAATTATCGGTCACGTGTATGTAAAATGACGCGATACAAGACATAAAATGTCAAACAAACACAACAATGTACAAAGCTAAGCCGATTAAGATACGAAAAGATAAAAAATCTTCTGACATCATTAGCTTAATTTGGTTCATGTACTTTATAAAGGAACCTGGTGGGAGTAAATTAGTCTAATCTACATAAATAATAGATTTTACAAAAAACAAATCCCTGCAAACAGGCGTTACGGGCAAACTAAATGTCACTGTGACTCGGTAAAAGAATTTCTAACCAGTAACGAGAGAACATTAAGCGTGCCTATAAAGTACAAATCTCCCCGACAAACAAGACAATAACTGGTTGTCAAGTAGAAACACATTTGACAATTAATCGGTATTATTTCTAATCTGATCTGCTTGAACTTAATGCATCCACTACACATGAAATAAGTACACATATTTGTTTTGAAATCTGTTAAACTATTACCGGAAGTCGTAGAACTAGTGTGTACATGTTCATGTATGGTATAGGGTTACAGTAAAACCTGCCTTCAAGGGCAGTATCATTTTCTCAAAAAGGTATATGCATTAAATGAACAAGATTCGGTGTGGTGGTTTGGTTTATGGTGTTTAACGCCACTTTCGATAATATTTCATTATATCGTGGCGGTCAGTTTTACTGGTAGTGGAAACCGGATACCCGAAGAACACCATCAACATGTCGCAAGTCACCGAAAAACTTTATCACATAGTGTAATATCGAGTACACCTCGCCTTGAATGGGGCTCGAACTCACAACGTTAGTTGTGATAGGAACTGATTGCACATGTAGTTGTAAATCCAACTACAATACGATCATGACCACGACGATCCTTGAACAAGATTCGAGAGACCAAAATGTGATTGTCTCAGATTACTTTTACAATCAATCTCATGACAACTACTGGATGGTGAAGGGTACTTGAGTTTCTCAACCATTGAATTGTTATATGTATCAGGTAAACTCCTCTATTTGAGGTTGAAGTAGACGACACTTCTTGGTTATCTAGCCATACTTTATACTTGAATGACCTTTAATTGGTGACATACTTAGTTATTATTGAGTAATGTTATGATACACCTTCCATTCATCCAAGCACGTGTTATTGACGATGGTAATATCCTTATTATATTTTGTATCGCGTCATAGTGTTGAGTTAATTATATAACAGTATCTGATTGGTACATTAATATGTTGTTGTACTTTAAGACAATGGTATCTTTCCAAATGAGTTCCGGTAATTTCAAATTGATTCCTTTCCGATACATTTTTGTTTTTTAATTTTTTCCCCCGTCGTGCCAATTACAATTGCATATCCTTCTAAGAATAACATCCGGTTGTCATTAAAATGTAACGAAAAGATTCATAATTAGTTGAAATATTGGATAAGCTAGGAATATATGGCCAAAAGGAAATTCCATTCAAAAATCAATTAACTATATTATTACAACGTTACTCAATCGACCAGATTAACACTTACTGACCATTAACAATCCATAATCAAATTTTGTCCATTTTGCGTTGTTGTAAGAAAGACATGTCTTGAGAGGACTGATTTGCAAGACGCTTTGGAATTACTATGTTATTGAATATCTGTCTGAAATACTGATTATATTTAAGATATCAGTATCTGACCAAGATATTAATATGGTTTTATTTGTACTTTAAGACAATGGTCTCTTTCCAAATGAGTTCCGGTAATTTCAAATTGGCTCCTTTCCGATACGTTTTTTTCTTCTTGTCGTGCCAATTACAACTTCATGTCCATCCCAGAATAAGATCCGCTGGCCATTAAAATGTTACGAAAACATTCATAATTAGTTGAAATATTTAACAAGCTGGGAAGATATGGACAAGTGCAAATTCCATTCAAAAACCAATTAACTATATTATTACAACGTTACTCAATCGACCAGATTAACACTTACTGACCATTAACAATCCATAATCAGATTTAAATAAGTTCCAGCTACGTTATTGCAAGAAAGACATGTCTGCAGAGGATTGATTTGGAAGACGATTTGGAATTACTATATTATTGAATATCTGACTGAAATATCTTTATTTAATATCTGTAAACTTAATATAAATGATATATCATGTAAATATTGTGTTCATAGCTAAGTTATTGTATTGTGAGAATCAATTATTTTAAGTTCCAGAAAATCATTCCATAATCCCCATCCCAAAACAAAAAAATTGACGTAGCAATAAAAAGTTGGATACAACATACACATTTGTTGTAATTAAAACGACGTCGATATTTAATTCAGCGTGTACGATGCGTTTCAGTATAACCTTGATGAGTTACGCTCAAAGTAAGAAAATTTAAAAAGAAAATAAAAGTCTTTCGGGGCAACACAAAACCAAATAAACAAACAAAAAAATAAAAAATAAACAAACAAACAAAAAACAAAAAACAAATGACAACAACAAATAAACAAACAGAAAACAAACAAAACAAATAAAGGCCATCACATGATAGTCAAAATCGGCTAAGGTCCCCTGTGTCTACGGGTCGAGAACTTTAATTTTAATTATAGATACGTTGTTTAGGAACTGTCAATATCAATAATTCATATATCTAATAAACCATGTCAGTAAAATACATCCCACTCTGTTAATCTTATATTCCTTCATATTTGTTCACATTCATAATGAAAGATATTTGTGTGCGCCATAATCTATGTAGGTATTTAATCAATAAGATGATTAACTTCAAGTAAAATAGACCCTACGTATAATAAACGTTAGAGAATACCGAAGGGTCAATCAAAAATGGATAATCCAGAGAAACTGGCAGCACAGGGTACACAAATCGAAGAAAACCAAACAAAAACACAACACAATATATGTTTCACACCACTATGCGCAAGCAAAGCACAAATAACGTAAATAAGACAAGAACCACCCTATAAACAACTGGAGGTAAAGACGAACCCAACATTGAATTTATGCGGAAATCGTAACGGACATCACAACACGGAACTCAGAACGTAAAGACACATGATAGGTCTGATTTGCCTTTCTTTCTAGACGACAAACAGTCTGAAGATACACAAGGGGTAGTAAAAAACTGCAATTTAACGAAAGACAGACAACACAATGGCAAACAATAACAAATGATAAAAAGCCAACAATATAGTCGAGGAAGCACTGCGAGAAAACTAGAAATTGAGCAAACATGAACCTCACTGCAACCGGGAGTGAGCTGAGTTGATTTGGAAGGATAAACAAGTTCTGCTCCACTAGTGGCACATGTCGTGTTACTCTTATTAATAATTCGGTAATAAGTCACAATTGAGTGGGAGACAAAGCAATCCGAAAATCGAAGAAACGTGTGTTTTGTTGTCATGGAATATTTTATCATTATTCATTATATTGTATTTTTTTTTTTTAATTTCAGATAATTTTATTCAAAAACCCTGCTATACAATTACCCTATGTAGCCCAGGGGAGCTACATAGGGGCCCCTGTGGTTTACATAACTCATTTGACCAGGTAAAATATCATATTGAGTAAAAAAGATACACTCCCTTTCATTCACAAAATGAAAATTACAAACATACATGTACATTTAATTTTTGTTTTTCTTTGACTTTATTTTTTATAACAAATATTATTGTAGCAAATAGAAAAACTAATTATAGCGATTTGAGAACGGTATCACTAAATAAAACTAACTGCAGTTACCTGATAAATCGAACACACCTTATTGTTTTGAGTGTAGTTTTACGACAGCAGCGTGGCTATTTATTCTTACATACATTTTCCTATTTTCATTCTTGGGACCTACAATTATCATCAGTTTGTGTTATTCATTCAAATGGAATTATAGGGAAAATGCAGTTGGATTAATAAATAACATATACACTATAGGGTCTACATATTAACAGACAGTTTTGTAAGTAAGAAATAATCAATATATGTGTCAATACAACAATGTACTAGAAAATAGTGTGTATCTGGTCATTTAAAACACCGTGACGCAGATAAATTAATTCATACGGAAACAGTTAGATACAAAACATATTTGTCATTTCTATATAGATATTATTTCCCGTTTTACTTTTGGCAAGAGAAAATATGAATGAAATTTCGCTTTTAATTAAGTTGATAATTTTCAATTTAGTAATTTTTTTCTTTTGGTATTTAGCAACATTTCGTTCTTTCCAAATCATCCGCTTTGTGGTTGTCAAAATCGTGTTGACTATTGCGTTAATTTGGTCGTCTCTGTGGCTTATTCCTAAGATTATCGAATTTTCTGATTTTGATATAGTTTTAATTTCATTTTGTTCATAAAATTCATTGATTTTTTGGAAAATTTCTGTCCACACACTATCCACCAATTTACAGTTAACGAAAAGATGCATTAAATTTTCGGGGTCTTTACAGAAATAACAACTACCATTTGGAGATTTATTCATCTTTTGTAACCTTTCTTCTGTATATATTATACAATGTATCACTTTCCATTGTAATTGTTTGGATTTTCTATTTGCGAGATTTTTAAAATGTCTAACCCATATTTCTTCCCATGGTAATTCTACTCCGAAATAAATTTCCCATTTTTGTTGACATATTGGAATATTTTCTATTGCAAAAAAGTACTGTATATCTTTGAGGAGAAGTTTTTTATTTTCTAGAATATTATCATTTTTTATAAATTCGCATGTATTTTTCACTGTAAATGGATAGCTTTTAGTATTTTCTTGATTAATGTTGTCTGATTTGAGCATGAGAAGTAGTTCATGAGAAAATGATGCTTTTATACGGCTGTATTCGGCAATCCAGTTTCTTTTATCACGCAGTCTATTGAATATTTCAGTGGAATTTACAAATATTTTACTATTTTGATCCCAGATATCTTTCACCGTTTTAAACCCACTTTTGGAGAAATTGGACAAAAATAGAGCTTTTCGTTTATATCTTATCTTCGAAATGCCAAATATATGTTGCTCTAATATATTTTCTTTTGTGTTAATTTTATATTGTATTTTTAATTACCCTTACATACTTTATATTTGTTTATCACTCCAGCATATATGGTATTTTATAACCTTTGAAAAACTTCAAAACTGAAAATATTTTATCTCTAGAATAACGTTTAGATTGTTATTTGTATGGAGACGACAAGCACAATAAAAGCATCCAGTACAGACCTCCCTCATCATCGCCTATATGTACGTTTGTCATGCTGATCCGAGCATAACATGTCATTATTTTAAGATAAACCATGTGCGTCATTAATTCACCGTTATTCGGAATTATCTTTCCGAAAAAAAGTCTTAATGGCGTTATTTTTTTTATCTATAAAAGGAAAGATATTGATTTCCGCATCTTACAATACACAACCTTGTTTTTCTTTCATAAAATAGTTTCAGGCTATAACGAAGCATTACCAATAATTCATGTGATTATAAAATAATCGAAATATAACGGAAATGGAACAAGAATTCTCTAGGGTTTTGTGAAAATATCAAGCATGTTTATTTCTTTACATTCCTTTATCTGGTTTTGTGAAGGATTTTTGCCATCAATTGTGTACGAAATGATATACAGTCAAACCTGTATTAAGAGGTCACCGTTGGGACAAATAAAAAAGTGGCCTTATAAGACAGATGACCTCTTAAAGAGGTTATATTCATATGAAATTTTCTATGACAGGACAAGAAATAGGTGACCTTTTAATACAGGTGACTGTTTAATAGAAGTGACCATATGGACAGGTTTGATTGTACATTTAGTCACGGTATTGCACGATTACAGTGGTCTATGTTTATTCTTTACAGTTCACTGGTAATAATTTGCATGTATGCTCTTCCAATTGTTTGGATTGGTTTTATGGTGTTTAACGCCACTATAAACAATATTTCAGTTATATCGTGGCGGTCAATTTTATTGGTGGAGTAAACCACCGACCTGTCCCAAGTCACTGTCAAGCTCTTCCTATTGTTGACTTTCTTATTATTTGAAAGATAAAAGAATTTTCTGTGTATTTATTGATCAATAAATATTTTTTTTTAGAAGACATGTATTCATACCCATTAAAATAAATCAATTACAATTTTACATACTAATCAATATACGTAATGGTTTTAGTATTGCTCAATGCTAATTGTCTTCCTTTGTCAATTACAGTTTCAATTTAATTTAAAAATTAAATTTCTTATTTCGTAGGATGGTGAAACATTCTGAACACAAATTAATCGACATATAAACGTCAAACGTCAACGTCACTTAGGAGTTTATTGTCAGGACAAAATAACTATGGCTAAATTAGCAGCACATTGGTAATTAAAGGTATACTCAAGGCGTTGAACCTACGAACTAACTAAGCTGCTAAATCTATTTGTTTGACGTAATTGTGTTAAATGTTGACAAATTTTAGTGGTTTTGATATTTTTCAATCTCAAAATTTTTTGTGAAGGAACTCCAGAACCAAATTGAAATTTTATGGTGGTTTTCTCCACCAATAAAACTGAACATTACGAAGAATTGTTGGAAGTACATGATAGCGCCAAAAATTCCAATAAATAACAAACATGCATCGAAATAACCTCCACATGCTTTGTTGAAACTTTAATCATAAGAATATGACGTAGTTATATAGTCTGTTTGATAAATGTGTCTTTCGATGTTCTTATGTTTGTCTTATTGAATTTCTGTCTAAGACGGTACCAAAACGATTTCATTACATTAATAAAAAAAAAAGCGAGAAAAGAATACCCGCTATTAAGTCATTATCCAGAGACCGCACAAATTGCAATGAGTGAGAGATAATACTTTTACAGTAATTTATTCTCCTGTGTATTTTAAAAAACTTTTAAGTGGTCCCAACTTAAGTGCTAAAACAACAATCTACACTATATGTTGTTTTAAGAATGTTGGCGTTCAGGGAACACCCCAAATATATATTTGGTTGAAAAAACTAGTGGTAAAATACAAGGGAATATCTGAATATCCATATAAAGATATTATCTAGTACACTTTGACTCATTAAGAACTAAAACATCATGTTGCTTATATAACTATTAATTTTTTTTGGAGAAAATCAACACTTTAATATCCACGTTCCACTTCCGATTACATAATTCTACGGCTCATCTGTCTAATGTATTGAAGCTTTCTCGAAGATTTGTTACCCATGAAAACTTATTATGTTGCAAATATAACATTCACGAATTTTATTTTGGGTACACACACATAATGCACGAATTTACGAACTTGTAATCTTTAACCAAAACCACGAAAATTGGATACCCACGAAGAAAGGTACCTTCACAGTATTACCTTATATGTCAATGACCGTTTAATATTTATTCATTATTGATGAACACTTTACAGAGAATCAGGTATTGATAGATTTTGAAAGGGATACTTTGTTCAGATCACGAACAGTTTTTATTTTCATTTCCTTTTAACTGAAAGCAATTTACAGAAGCGGAATTGCACGTTTATTACATTTGTTTATTTACAAACCAAATATAATTTGCCTTCAAAGAATATTTTTATGAAAACAAACACCCACAATTGATTACAACCCATCACAGATAATACAGATATATAGATATAAAGGGAAGTTGCTACAAAAATATGTGTTAACAAGTATCTATTGATTTACACTGTATGTTTTACAATCCAATGAACAACAGGCTATCATAGAAAATATGGAATTGGTTTTGTGTGATCATCGAAACCAAACAAACAAAACCCCAAATAATTATGAGATTTGTCCTATTACCACAAAACACCTCCCTACATTGCGAAAAAGCGTTTGTACATGTAAATGTATATTTCAACTACATGTACATTACATGTTGGATTGAAATATGTTCCATTTTAAAATCGAGAATTTGAGAAAATGCAAAGAATAGAATATATTAATGTATTCTTTTTAATTACGATATACATGTATTTCTATAAAACCACAATAAAAACTGATTGAACGTTTTATATAAAAACTAATATTAATTATTATGATTTTAAAATTTCAAATGTCATAATCGATATATTGGCTCTCTCAGTAAATATAGCAATTTCAAATTTCAAAAAAATCTATCATGCTGGTACATTTATTCATGTACATATATTTGAAATAAGAAATACACAATAAAAAATACAATTTAAACCTTACCCTGATGAACAGATGTTAATGTTTCTCTTTTATTGTCTTGTTGGTTTCATCTGTCGCTACTCTAAGGAATCTGCAATGTTGAGATTTACACAATCGATCGCTACACCTACGAACGCGCATGACACTTTGGACACCAGTGACGTAGATTAAATAAAGGACAGCTCAGATACTGCAATGGAACTAATTATTAGATATCGTGAGGGATGCTGCTGCCATTATTTTCCTACATTAAATTCTTATTATGTTTGAATTTTCACATTTAGATACGTTGTCATTGAAGTATTGTGATATTGATTATGGCATTGATAAAAAAAAAAAAAAAGATAAACGATATTTATAAATTTATTATTGGGCATTGGAATATTGGTAAAAATCAATACACGACAATGAATTCCAAAATGCATTGATAATACATGTCATAATTATTGACAAATATGAAAATGAAGTTGGAAATTGCCTATCAGATCTATCTATATATATTGATTAGAAATCAAAGATAACATCTTGGAAATTGTTAAATATCTAATTAATAATGAATAGGTATATAATCTGTTTAGTGAGCAGCACTAACAATATCAGATAAATTGGGGTCTTGTGGTGGATTCCATTTTAATTGTGGTGGCCGTCGTGGCCGTGATCGTATGATAGTTGGATTTACAACTACCTATGCAATCGGTACCTATCACCACTGATGTTGTGGATTCGACTCCCGCTCAGGGCGAGGTGTACAACATTATATGATAAAGTTTGTCAGTTACTTGCGGCAGATCGGTGGTTTTCTCCGGGTAAAACTGACAGCCACGATATGGCTGAAATATTGTTGAAAGTGGCTTTAAACACCATAACACCAAACCAAACCAAACGTTTTAATTATGTGGTATAAAATACGTAATTGGAGAAATTAAGAAATAATTGGGTAAAATAATGGTTTTAATTACTATTTCATTGGTCGATTTTTAAAGAATTTTCAGGATTTAACAGAGAAGATAGAGAATATTTGTGAATTAAAGAGTACCAATTAAAAAAACTAAATGCAAAATAAAATGTTGGGAGAAAACCGAAAAGGCAATCAAGTATGGTGAATCCAGAGACACAGACATCATTCGGCACATAAGACACACAACGAAGACAACAAAACATAAAACACAACACCGAAAACTACAAAGATTAGCAACACCGATCCCACCCACACAATGGAGATACAAATGAGGACATGGTTTTGAACATTTAAATCAGACAGAAATAACTGCAAAACATTTAGGTTTTGCATGCATGTGTTCAACATTATAACTACAATCTGATAAACTAAGAGCAAAACGTATCAGTGAATGTGAATATTTTATTTAGCACATATTTCAATTATTATTTATTATTAGTAAAAAAATGTACATCCAAGAGAGCAATATCTGCAAATATTAAATGACCAATTGACGAGCTAATATTGTCTCATGTATTCAAATTATTTGTCATGATGTATTTTTAAATTTAATACAATATATATACCATACCTCCAGAACAGTCTCAAAATCCAACCGAAAAACCGTTGACACAGTGAACACTGACATCCCGAGCGCACAAACTCTTCTGACTAGTCACAGATAATTCAATAAAGAGTGGCGGGGTTAAGCTGGTTTTATGGGCTCAAACCTTCACCTTACTGAAACTATTCGGCCTTGCAAGTGCTTTCCACGTGGTTTTCACCGACCGTTGTTGTAAACATTAGAAACGCTGATCCATAATCATCTTAAACTTAAAACATAACATATATTCTTTGTACCGCAAAGTGTTTCTTTTTCACACGATATGCACGAACATTGTGGAATCTACTATTTATTATTTGGAAGATTGAGGTAACGAACAGACCATCTTTTATCAATAAATTTTAGTATATAAAATGGATATTAGTTGTGACATCATCAACAAACCTAAATATACATGTACCAAAAATTACAACAGTGACCTTTTTCATTTGCAACCAGAAAAACTGTCATTTGTCACTATGACACGCGATAGCAACAAAAATTCGAAATAACAGTTTTCTCGCATGCACAAAAACTAGGTATGTTGTGTGGAAACCGTGTGTTTTGGTCAGAAAGTGTGATTTTCTGTTCGTTTTCACCTGTAATTGTCGTTGTAACATTGCCATTTTCAGTACTGTTATCGCGATACGAGAAACTGCGTTATTTGGACATATAAACAATATAGCTACACTGTCGGCAAATATAAAATTGATTTGTAAGAAAATCGAGCCTTTGACTAGCTTTACTGGCCTGTTTCGCCAGTGCCAGTAAATTTTATATTTACAAAAAGTCCAAAACAACTGCCAAATTGTCTGGAAATAGCTGAAGCAATGGTCCATCTAATAGTTTTCAATGGTGTCCTCTTGAAGTCCTCGCTTATATTGTTGCCTGTTCTTACCGTCGATCTAAATGATTCTGGTACCAGAAACGTTATATATTATTCAGTGACCGTATATAGCACAAATATATCCAGTCAATACAATTTTACTGCTCAAACAGAACCAGTGCAGGATAAAAAAAAGTTCTAAGTGATTGAACGAGATGTTAGATACGCGTGAACGAGATGTTAGATACGCGTGAACGAGATGTTAGATACGCGTGAACGAGATGTTAGATACGCGTGAACGAGATGTTAGATACACGTGAACAAGATGTTAGATACACGTGAACGAGATGTTAGATACGCGTGAACGAGATGTTAGATACGCGTGACTTTCTTTTCATCTAGTAAAAAGAAAAGAAAGAAAGTTTAACACATTAGAAGGTAGAGGGCCGTCGTGGTCGTAATCGTATGGTGGTTGGCATTTTCCAACTACCTGTACAATCAGTGCCTATCACCACTAATGTTGTGAGTTCGAACTCCGCTCAGACGAGGTGTACTCGATGCAGCATTATGTGATAAAGTTTGTCAATCACTTCCGACAGGTCAGTGGTTTTCCCCGGGTACTCAATCCCATTAGCAGGTAATTAATAAAAGGAACAAAGTGTTAAGATTCTAGATTAAATACCCAAATTACCTTCACACTTCATATGCTTCAAACTGTTTTGAAATGTCATTATCTGATCAAGTAACGCCGCGGCGCTTACCTCGTAACCTATAACAGTAAGTCAATTACGTGCTGCATCTCCAACTAACGATGCTTGGATACCAGGATACATCTGAATGATAATAAATTAAGCAAAAATATTGCTTTATGAAAAACTTGTATTTGGTCAATTGAAAAAGACAATATAGAGGTCGAGGTGTCCCTAAAACATTGCTACCCCTGAACATAATAAAAAAATATTAGCATATATTTTACACTTTCAAAGCTAGCAAAACATAATAAAAACGTAGATATCAAATTTAGTGCCCACGACGCGTTGCTGTAATAACCTTCATCAGGTACGTTACTGTAATGACCTTCATCAGGTACGTTACTGTAATAACCTTCATCAGGTACGTTACTGTAATAACCTTCATCACGTTACTGGAATAACCTTCATCAGGTACGGTACTGTAATAACCTTCATCAGGTACGTTACTGTAATAACCTTCATCAGGTACGTTACTGGAATAACCTTCATCAGGTACGTTACTGTAATAACCTTCATCAGGTACGTTACTGTAATAACCTTCATCAGGTACGTTACTGTAATAACCTTCATCAGGTACGTTACTGGAATAACCTTCATCAGGTACGTTACTGTAATAATCTTCATCAGGTACGTTACTGTAATAACCTTCATCAGGTACGTTACTGGAATAACCTTCATCAGGTACGTTACTGGAATAACCTTCATCAGGTACGTTACTGGAATAACCTTCATCAGGTACGTTACTGGAATAACCTTCATCAGGTACGTTACTGGAAAAACCTTCATCAGGTACGTTACTGGAATAACCTTCATCAGGTACGTTACTGGAATAACCTTCATCAGGTACATTACTGGAAAAACCTTCATCAGGTACGTTACTGGAAAAACCTTCATCAGGTACGTTACTAGAAAACCTTCATCAGGTACGCTCAGAATAACCTTCATCAGGTACGATGAAAATCGAGATTGGAAAACCAAATTACAGTTTTGGGAGCAATAAATAGCTAGTCCTATATGAAATGTTATTTTGGCACTTGTTCACTTATTTCACATTAATGTTTTCATCGACTTTTTCAACTTAATGTTCGGAAAATATTATCATATGAGTGATATGTTTTCTTATAATGTTGTTCTTCATTTGAATGAAAATCACATCAGAAAAGTGCTTTTAAAGGCAATCGATATAATTTTTCAATCGTTTCTGATTGGCTAATGCATATGCTTAATTCGTTCTGTTTTAATTAGCATATCAATTTAAATATCAATTAACGCTTTGTAATTTCTAAATTACGTTTCTTTGTTTCTGATTGGCTAAACTGTAACTTTCTCAATTTGGTGACGATTCCACCAATATCAGCAAAATGAGCAACCATCTCCCATTTCAAATCACCAAATACAAAAAAATCCATACCACGAGACATGACGTTGGAATCAATGACCTGGGTTGGGAAGAAAAAATGTATTGCTGGTTTAAACCGAATTATGTTGATCCAAAATATATCCTCTTGATAATTTTCAACAACAATGCATCAATGCAAAACCCATTGCAAAAATACCTGCAGAATTTCCACTCAAAAAGACCACACACTACCACAAAAAACGAACAACAACATAAACATGGAAAGTACAAAGGCAGGATCAATGTACATGTATGCTCCTAGTTAACTGATTAATAGCTAAGAAGATAGAATATGTTGGTTAAAAATATTATTCTTACAACACCAAAATTTAAAACTGAGATTTCTAACTGATGTAAAATCTTTTAGTCATACTTATTTAAAGTGTTAATGGTCTTCGTGTGAGAACAGAGTAAATACACTGCATGTCATCAATTTGTTGGAATCAAACATTGAACATAAAATAGTATATTAATATACTGATTTAATTGCTAGTTGAACCAAGTAGCTGTACTTAGCAAAAAAAAACCACCTGCCTCAAAAAGGCGATCAGCCATAAATCTTCATCTTATTACAATTATCCAAGAATTATACAAATTTAGATGTGTCAGATTTGAACATTATAATTTTTATTCTTACGTTTTCATAGCAACAGGATGTGAAATACAATTTTTGATCAGCTGTTTGTATGTAGAATTGTATTTACATGCAATATCTTTATAGCGGTAATAAAATTTAGTGAACATTTTCAATAGTTTATGAAAACAGTATATTTGGTGTAAATGTGTTGCTGTACAAATACGTGCAAAACGACCCAACTTAGCAATGTAATACTATGTAAAAGGACCAAAGGAATGTCACCATCCAAACATTTTTGCTAAAAGCTACATCATAAAGAAAATAAAAGCAGTGGAAACATAACTTTAAAAGTCTTATGGATTCCGTCAGACAATGAACAAAACGTGAAAAGGAGGACTTAGATACTCTTTAAGAATGGGTGAAGAGTGTGATACAAATTAGAAATACAAAATTCTATGGGTCTATGAGCACTCGCCGTAAATCAATTTTCAAAGACTTTATGTTCCTTTGGAATTTCAACAAAGGATGAAGAACTGGATCTACCGTCGCCCTACTGAATTCCTAAATTACTCAAGTATCCGTACGTTATATTGCTGGGTCTACCAAATGCTCCACGTAACATCTTTCCAAATTAATAAAATATACTCTATCAGCTGTCAAAACCAGAGTTAATGTGACACTAGTTACTCAAGAGCTTTTCCGCGCTGTGCACCTTTGTCATTGTACTATGCCTTCAGTTTGTCTGTGTTGTGCATCCCTGTCATTGTACTATACCTTCAGTTTGTCTGTGTTCTGCATCCCTGTCATTGTACTATGCCTTCAGTTTGTCTGTGTGGTGCACCCCTGTCATTGTACTATGTCTTCAGTTTTTCCGTGTTGTGCACCCCTGTCATTGTACTTACCTTCAGTTTGTCCGTGTTGTGCACCCCTATCATTGTACTGGGCCCTCAGTTTGTCCTTGTTGTACACCCCTGTCATTGTACTATACCTTCAGTTTGTCCGTGTTGTGCACCCCTATCATTGTACTGGGCCTTCAGTTTGTCCTTGTTGTACACCCCTGTCATTGTACTATCTCTTCAGTTTGTTCGCGTTGTGCACCCCAGTCGTACTATACCTTCGGTTTGTCCGTGTTGTGCACCCCTATCATTGTACTGGGCCTTCAGTTTGTCCTTGTTGTACACCCCTGTCATTGTACTATCTCTTCAGTTTGTTCGCGTTGTGCACCCCAGTCGTACTATATCTTCAGTTTTTCCACTATGCCTTCAGTTTGTCCGTGTTGTGCACCCCTATCATTGTACTGGGCCTTCAGTTTGTACTTGTTGTACACCCCTGTCATTGTACTATACCTTCAGTTTGTCCGTGTTGTGCACCCCTATCATTGTACTGGGCCTTCAGTTTGTCCTTGTTTTACACCCCTGTCATTGTACTATACCTTCAGTTTGTCCGTGTTGTGCACCCCTATCATTGTACTGGGCCTTCAGTTTGTCCTTGTTGTACACCCCTGTCATTGTACTATCTCTTCAGTTTGTTCACGTTGTGCACCCCAGTCGTACTATACCTTCAGTTTATCCGTGTTGTGCACCCCTGTCGTACTATATCTTCAGTTTGTCCTTGTTGTACACCCCTGTCATTGTACTATACCTTCAGTTTGTCCGTGTTGTGCACCCCTATCATTGAACTGGGCCTTCAGTTTGTCCTTGTTGTACACCCCTGTCATTGTACTATGTCTTCAGTTTGTCCGTGTTGTACACCCCTGTCGTACTATATCTTCAGTTTGTCTGTGTTGTGCACCCCTGTCATTGTACTATGCCTTCAGTTTGTACGTGTTGTGCACCTGTCATTGTCCTATGCCTTCAGTTCGTCTGTGTTGTGCACCCCTTTCATTGTACTATACCTTCAGTTTGTCCGTGTTATGCACCCCTGTCATTGTACTATGCCTTCAGTTTGTCCTTGTTGTACACCCCTGTCATTGTACTATGTCTTCAGTTTGTCCGTGTTGTACACCCCTGTCGTACTATATCTTCAGTTTGTCTGTGTTTGTGCACCCCCGTCATTGTACTATGCCTTCAGTTTGTTCGTGTTGTGCACCTGTCATTGTACTATGCCTTCAGTTCGTCTGTGTTGTGCACCCCTGTCATTGTACTATACCTTCAGTTTGTCCGTGTTGTGCACCCCTATCATTGTACTGGGCCTTCAGTTTGTCCTTGTTTTACACCGCTGTCATTGTACTATACCTTCAGTTTGTCCGTGTTGTGCACCCCTATCATTGTACTGGGCCTTCAGTTTGTCCTTGTTGTACACCCCTGTCATTGTACTATCTCTTCAGTTTGTTCACGTTGTGCACCCCAGTCGTACTATACCTTCAGTTTATCCGTGTTGTGCACCCCTGTCGTACTATATCTTCAGTTTGTCCTTGTTGTACACCCCTGTCATTGTACTATGCCTTCAGTTTGTCCGTGTTGTGCACCCCTATCATTGAACTGGGCCTTCAGTTTGTCCTTGTTGTACACCCCTGTCATTGTACTATGTCTTCAGTTTGTCCGTGTTGTACACCCCTGTCGTACTATATCTTCAGTTTGTCTGTGTTGTGCACCCCTGTCATTGTACTATGCCTTCAGTTTGTACGTGTTGTGCACCTGTCATTGTCCTATGCCTTCAGTTCGTCTGTGTTGTGCACCCCTTTCATTGTACTATACCTTCAGTTTGTCCGTGTTATGCACCCCTGTCATTGTACTATGCCTTCAGTTTGTCCTTGTTGTACACCCCTGTCATTGTACTATGTCTTCAGTTTGTCCGTGTTGTACACCCCTGTCGTACTATATCTTCAGTTTGTCTGTGTTTGTGCACCCCCGTCATTGTACTATGCCTTCAGTTTGTTCGTGTTGTGCACCTGTCATTGTACTATGCCTTCAGTTCGTCTGTGTTGTGCACCCCTGTCATTGTACTATACCTTCAGTTTGTCCGTGTTATGCACCCCTGTCATTGTACTATGCCTTCAGGTCTTCTGTGTTGTGCACCCCTGTCATTGTACTATGCCTTCAGTTTGTCCGTGTTGTGCACCCCTGTCATTGTACTATGCCTTCAGTTTGTCCGTGTTGTGCACCCCTGTCATTGTACTATGCCTTCAGTTTGTCCGCGTTGTGCACCCCTGTCATTGTACTATGCCTTCAGTTTGTCTGTGTTTGTGCACCCCTGTCATTGTACTATGCCTTCAGTTTGTCTGTGTTGTGCACCCCTGTCATTGCACTATACCTTCAGCTTGTCTGTGTGGTCCACCCCTGTCATTGTACTATGCATTCAGTTTGTCTGTGTTATCCAGTCGTATATTTGTACTATATATTCAGTTTGTCTGTGTTGTGCACCCCCGTCATTGTACTATGCCTTCAGTTTTTCTGTGTTGTGCACCCCTATCATTGTACTATGCATTCAGTTTGTCTGTGTTATCCAGCCGTATTATTGTACTATATCTTCAGTTTGTCCGTATTATGCACTCATGTCATTGTACAATACCTTCAGTTTGTTTGTCCGTTAGATCGTTAATACATATCTACGTGTACAATATAGGTGTGACAATAACAAAACCTAGGACAGGTGAATGATTTGACTCTTAAACGTCAATACCATCATCTACGTGTCAGATCAGAATGTAATAGAAATGTAATGGAAAACGATAATACAAGAAAATATAAAGCAGATTATGGAGCTTAGAGGATTGGTTTGGATTGATGGAGCTTATCGCCACTTTCAACAATATTTCAGCTATATCGTGGCGTTCAGTTTTATTGGTGAAGGAAACCGGAGTACCCGGTAAAAGCGACCGACCTGCCGCAAGTCACTGACAAACTTCATCAAATAATGTTGTGCGCCTCTCCCTGATCGAGATTCGAACTCACAACATAAGTGGTGATAGGCATTGGTTGCATAGGTAGTTGTAAATCTAATTGCCATACGATCACGGCCACAACTACCCTTTAATGAGTACGGCAATGAATAATGGAAAAATGGAATAATACGTGTTAACAATGAGGATACATTTGAATTATAAATATCCAATGACAATAATTCAATTTAAACCAACAAACAAACGGAGTAACCTGAGATGTACCGAAAAACCACCGTCATATATGATGACAATTCGGATGTCGTTTTACATGCAACTCATAGAGAACATCCTGATACAGTACATATGATACACAAACAAAACTATAATACATAATAAACAAACCAAACAAATACAATGGGAGTGCCGAACATAGGAAATCGTGCTGAATATGACAATAATGATATTATACCATTGATAATGTATGAGATTAATGAAAAAAACACAATCTACAAATAAGACACGTAGGTACTAGAGATATAGGGTGCAGCGAGCAGGTAAGCTTACCCTGCTAAGACATCCGACCTCCATAAGACACCACTAGTCCTCCTAACATTAAGACAAATTGTGACAATTGTCGTAACTAACGACAGGCTTGATAAACAGACTTAGGACATCTATATGTCTGAAAACATCATAAACTGGTGCCTGGTCCTAGCTTTGATCTTCCACAAAATATGGCAGAGTTAACTGGTTAAATGGATCCCAACCCTCTCTTGATAATTGGATCTCCAACTGCAAAATAAATATAAGCCAACAATCTGCTCGGATTCGTTTCCATTCAAAGAGTTTGAAGATGCTAAGGAAGTAATCAGAATATATATACCGATGAAGGAGACAACAAAATTGTCAAAAAACAAAGATAGAAGGAAACAAAACGATCTACAAAACATGCACATAAAACTAAAGATCGAATAACACGAACCCCACTAAAAACCGGGGGTGAACTCATGTCCTCTGGAAGCCTAGAGAGGAGTAAGCAGTTCATGCTTCTTGGAAGCCATCCATCGTGTTACCCATATAGTCCAGTCTGTTAAAAGTTGTGTTGGTGATATTGGAAAGAAAAAAATCTGCGTAACAGGGATCATTCTTATTTTAGATTTAAGAAAAATTGCATCTTGTCTAAACGAGTCTCCAAATATATCATGCAACCTGCTTTTCTAGAAGTGACGTTAATTAAATGTGGATATTAAAAACAAATAGTTTATAGATCTCAGTATGTTTGCAACAGCATAAAAGCATTTTATTTCTCTACCTTATATACCACCATTCCACATACGCTACCAACATCTAATATTAAAGAATTGATTATGCGTTGCAAAAGGAGTAATCAGAATCTATATACCAATGAAGGAGAGACAACACAATTGTCAAAAGACAAAGATAGAAGGACAAACAACGATCTACAAAACATGCACATAAAACTAAAGATCGAGTAACACGAACCCCACTGAAAACTGGGGGTGAACTCGTGATATCGTTTTACATGCAATTCATAGAGAACATCATGATACTGTACATATGATACACAAACAAAACTATAATACATAATAAACAAACCAAACAAATACAATGGGAGTGCCGAACATAGGAAATCGTGCTGAATATGACAATAATGATATTATACCATTGATAATGTGTGAGAATAATGAAAAAAACACAATCTACAAATAAGACACGTAGGTACTAGAGATATAGGGTGCAGCGAGCAGGTAAGCTTACCCTGCTAAGACATCCGACCTCCATATGACACCACTAGTCCTCCTAACATTAGGACAAATTGCGACAATTGGCGTAACTAACGACAGGCTTGATAAACAGACTTAGGACACCTATATGTCTGAAAACATCATAAACTGATGCCTGGTCCTAGATTTGGACTTCCACAAAATATGGCAGAGTTTACAAATATGGCAGAATTAACTGGTTAAATGGATCCTAACCCTCTCTTGATAATTGGAACTCCAACTGCAATATAAATATAAGCCAACAATCTGCTCGGATTCGCTTCCATTCAAAGAAAGCACATTAACATGGACAGCACGAGAAGAGTTTGAAGATGCTAAAAGAGTAATCAGAATCTATATACCGATGAAGGAGAGACAACACAATTGTCAAAAGACAAAGATAGAAGGACAAACAACGATCTACAAAACATGCACATAAAACTAAAGATCGAGTAACACAAACCCCACTAAAAACCGGGGGTGAACTCATGTTCTCTGGAAGCCTCGAGAGGAGTAAGCAGTTTATGCTTTTTGGAAGCCATCCATCGTGTTACTCAAATGGTCCAGTTTGCTAAAAGTTTCGTTGGTGATATTGAAAAGAAAAAAATTCTGCGTAACAGTAAAAATTCTTGCTTTAGATTAAAAAACAATTGCATCCTATCTAAACGAGTCTCCAAATATATCATGATACCTGCTTTTCTAGAAGTGACGTTAATCAAATGTGGATAATAAAAAAATAGTTTATAGATCTCAGTATGTTTGCAACAGCATAAAAGCATTTTATTTCTCTACCTTATATTCCACCATTCCACATACGCTACCAACATCTAAAATTAAAGAATTGATTATGCATTGCTTCTCAAAAAAGAACGGAGAACAAATGTATCAATATCTTGTTATTGGTAGAGACAAGTCTTACTAAAGCTATTCAAAGTGTAATAATAAATATACAATATTGGTGTAATGGCGGTAAATATATAATTTGTGCGGCGAGGCTTAGAAACGAGGGAAATATGAGTTTTAGTTTTCTGTATTGTGTGTTTTTTTTTCTCTTTGTCCTATGTTTTGTTTACCAACTGTTGCCAGTTTCTATGGATTGTCCATTCTTGATTTCTCCTTCAGTTTTTGCTAATGTTTACTTAGAATTCAAACGTGTTGTTTTGTCCATTTTGATTACTAATATATTTTAATCAAGATCTATCCTTTGTTCTGAGTAAGATATATCTTGACTTTGGTACTCTGCGTTCATTTTTGTCCATGTCGTATTTAAAGCAAAGCATGTTCTGTATCTTTTGCTATATTACACGATTTCATTATAATCATAGACATTACTATATATATATATCCTTTCGACGCCTGTAAAAACACGATTTCTGCCCGACAACGCACGGCTTAACAACGTTTTCATTTATTATGTTAGATTAATTTCAGTGACGCCATACCATGACAACGGTTTTTCCTATACTAATGAGGTTTGACAATGAGATGGATTGTATCTATTTCTTTCTTCTTATTTTGCTTTGTTTTAATCAAATGCAAACGTAGATATCTAAATTAGTGCATACGACGAGTTTCTGTAATGACCTTCATCGGGCACGCTCATAGTCAACAGTTTGGCCAAATAATTAAAATGTCTTTTGGAGTAAGTAAGCAAAAGGGCCTACACATGAAAACTAGCGAATTTGGATTTTACACATGTAGAATCAGAAACTAGTGTAAAACTGCTTAGGTGCTTATCTATGTCTGAATATTAAAATTACAGGAATGAGATAATATTACATATCTATCAACTTGTAGATCCATATGAAAAGCAAGGTGTGGCAAAGCGAACTCATATTTAGTGTATAATTGTACATGCATCTTATGATAAAAATATCAAAGTGTGATATATAACATATTTCATTACCATTGACTAGGGACAAACCATTTCATTTTGGGTTATCTTTTTCCCAGAGCCAACATTTCCTTTACACCAAACAAACATCCTACTATTTCGTTTTTGTTTGCACAAGAAAACACAGTAAGTAATTTTCAAAGTTTACCAACATGTCCAACTGTCGGGTCAGAATATTTCATTTTTCATTTTCTTCAGGTAATTTATTTGTCCGTGTTGTGCACCCCTGTCATTGTACTATGCCTTGAGTTTGTCTGTGTTGTGCACCCCTGTCATTGTACTATACCTTCAGCTTGTCTGTGTTGTGCACCTCTGTCATTGTACTACCGGTATATCTTCAGCTTGTCCGCGTTGTGCACCCCTGTCATTGTACTATGCCTTCCGTTTGTCTGTGTTGTGCACCCTTGTCATTGTACTATACCTTCAGTTTGTCCGTGTTGTGCACCCATGTCAATGTACTATGCCTTCAGTTTGTCTGTGTTGTGCACCCCTGTCATTGTACTATATATTCAGTTTGTCTGTGTTATCCAGCCGTATAATTGTACTATATCTTCAGTTTGTCCGTATTATGCACTCATGTCATTGTACTATACCTTCAGTTTGTTTGTCCGTTAGATCGTTAATACATATCAACGTGTACAATATAGGTGTGACAATACAGGTGAATGATTTGACTTTTAAAAGTCAATACCATCATCTAAGTGTCAGATCAGAATGTATTAGAAATGTAATGGAAAACGATAATACCAGAAAATATAAAGCAGATTATGGAACTGAGAGGTTTGGTTTGGATTGAAGGTGCTTAACGCCACTTTCAACAATATTCCAGCTATATCGTGGCGTTCAGTTTTATTCATGAAGGAAACCGGAGTACCCGGAAAAAACGACCGATCTGCCGCAAGTCACTGACAAACTTCATCACATAATGTTGTGCGCCTCTCCCTGATCGAGATTCGAACTCACAACATCAGTGGTGATAGGCACTGGTTGCATAGGTAGTTGTAAATCCAATTGCCATACGATCACGGCCACAACGACCCTTTAATGAGTACGGCAATGAATAATGGAAAAATGGAATAATACGTGTTAACAATGGGGATACATTTAAATTATAAATATCCAATGACAATAATTCAATTTAAACCAACAAACAAACGGAGTAACCTGAGATGTACCGAAAGACCACCGTCATATATGATGACAATTCGGATGTCGTTTTACATGCTATTCATAGAGAACATCCTGATACAGTACATATGATACACAAACAAAACTATAATACATAATAAACAAACCAAACAAATACAATGGGAGTGCCGAACATAGGAAATCGTTCTAAATATGACAATACTGATATTATACCATTAATCATGTATGAGAATAAAGACAAAAAAACATTCTACAAATAAGACACGTAGGTACTAGAGATATAGGGTGCAGCGAGCAGGTAAGCTTACCCTGCTAAGACATCCGACCTCCATAAGACACCACTAGTCCTCCTAACATTAGGACAAATTGTGACAATTGGCGTAACTAACGACAGGCTTGATAAACAGACTTAGGACATCTATATGTCTGAAAACATCAAAAACTGGTGCCTGGTCCTAGCTTTGGACTTGCACAAAATATGGCAGATTTTACAAATATGGCAGAATTAACTGGTTAATTGGATCCCAACTCTCTCTTGATAATTGGATCTCCAACTGCAATATCAATATAAGCCAACAATCTGCTCGGATTCGTTTCCATTCAAAGAGAGCACAAAACCATGGACAGCACGAGAAGAGTTTGAAGATGCTAAAGGAGTAATCAGAATCTATATACCGATGAAGGAGAGACAACACAATTATCAAAAGACAAAGATAGAAGGACAAACAACGATCTACAAAACATGCACATAAAACTAAAGATCGAGTAACACGAACCACACTAAAAACCGGGGGTGAACTCATGTCCTCTGGAAGCCTCGAGAGGAGTAAGCAGTTCATGCTTCTTGGAAGTCATCCATCGTGTTACTCATATAGTCCAGTCTGTTAAAAGTTTTGTTGGTGATATTGGAAAGAACAAATCTGCGCAACAGGGAAAATTCTCGCTTTAGATTTAAAAAAAAAATTGCATCTTGTCTAAACAAGTCTCCAAATATATCATGATACCTGCTTTTCTAGAAGTGACGTTAATCAAATGTGGATATTAAAATAAATAGTTATTAAATCTCAGTATGTTTGCAACAACATAAAAGCATTTTATTTCTCTACCTTATATACCACCATTCCACATACGCTACCAACATCTAATATTAAAGAATTGATTATGCGTTGCTTCTATAAAAAGAACGGAGAACACATGTATCAATATCTTGTTATTGGTAGAGACAAGTCTTACTAAAGCTATTCAAAGTGTAATAATAAATATACAATATTGGTGTAGGGCGGTAAATATAGAATTGATGCGGCGAGGCTTAGAAACGAGGGAAAAATGAGTTTTACTTTTCTGTATTGTGTGTTTTTTTTTGTCTTCGTCCTATGTCTTGTTTACCAAATGTTACCAGTTTCTATGGATTGTCCATTCTTGATTTCTCCTTCGGTTTTTTCTAATGTTTACTTAGAATTCAAACGTGTTGTTTTATCCATTTTGATTACTAATATATTTTAATCAAGATCTATCCTTTGTTCTGAGTAAGATCTATCTTGACTTTGGTACTCTGCGTTCATTTTTGTCCATGTCGTATTTAAAACAAAACATGTTCTGTATCTTTTGCTATATTACACGATTTCATTTTAATCATAGACATTATATATATATATCCTTTCGATGCCTGTAAAAACACGATTTATGCCCAACAACGCACGGCTTAACAACGTTTTCATTTATTGTGTTAGATTAATTTCAGTGACGCCATACCATGACAACGGTTTTTCCTATACTAGGTTTGACAATGAGATGGATTGTATCTATTTCTTTCTTCTTATTTTGCTTTGTTTTAATCAAATGCAAACGTAGATATCTAAATTAGTGCATACGACGAGTTTCTGTAATGACCTTCATCGGGCAGGCTCATAGTCAAAATTTGGCCAAATAATTAAAATGTCTTTTGGAGTAAATAAGCAAAAGGGCCTACACTTAAAAATTAACGAATTGGGATTTTACACATGTAGAATCAGAAACTAGTGTAAAACTGCTTAGGTGCTTATCTATGTCTGAATATTAAAATTACAGGAATGAGATAATATTACATATTTATCAACTTGTAGATCCATATGAAAAGCCAGGTGTGGCAAAGCGAACTCATATTTAGTATATAATTGTACATGCATCTTATGATAAAAATATCAAAGTTTGATATATAACATATTTCATTACCATTGACTAGGGACAAACCATTTCATTTTGGGTTATCTTTTTCCCAGAGCCAACATTTCCTTTACACCAAACAAACATCCTACTATTTCGTTTTTGTTTGCACAAGAAAACACAGTAAGTAATTTTCAAAGTTTACCAACATGTCCAACTGTCGGGTCAGAATATTTCATTTTTCATTTTCTTCAGGTAATTTATTTGTCTGTGTTGTGCACCCCTGTCATTGTACTATGCCTTGAGTTTGTCTGTGTTGTGCACCCCTGTCATTGTACTATACCTTCAGCTTGTCTGTGTTGTGCACCTCTGTCATTGTACTACCGGTATATCTTCAGCTTGTCCGCGTTGTCCATCCCTGTCATTGTACTATGCCTTCAGTTTGTCTGTGTTGTGCACCCTTGTCATTGTACTATACCTTCAGTTTGTCCGTGTTGTGCACCCATGTCATTGTACTATGCCTTCAGTTTGTCTGTGGTGTGCACCCCTGTCATTGTACTATATATTCAGTTTGTCTGTGTTATCCAGCCGTATAATTGTACTATATCTTCAGTTTGTCCGTATTATGCACTCATGTCATTGTACTATACCTTCAGTTTGTTTGTCCGTTAGATCGTTAATACATATCAACGTGTACAATATAGGTGTGACAATAACCAAGACTAGGACAGGTGAATGACCTTTAAAAATCAATACCATCATCTAAGTGTCAGATCAGAATGTATTAGAAATGTAATGGAAAACGATAATACCAGAAAATATAAAGCAGATTATGGAACTGAGAGGTTTGGTTTGGATTGAAGGTGCTTAACGCCACTTTCAACAATATTCCAGCTATATCGTGGCGTTCAGTTTTATTGATGAAGGAAACCGGAGTACCCGGAAAAAACGACCGATCTGCCGCAAGTCACTGACAAACTTCATCACATTATGTTGTGCGCCTCTCCCTGATCGAGATTCGAACTCACAACATCAGTGGTGATAGGCATTGGTTGCATAGGTAGTTGTAAATCCAATTGCCATACGATCACGGCCACAACGACCCTTTAATGAGTACGGCAATGAATAATGGAAAAATAGAATAATACGTGTTAACAATGGGGATACATTTAAATTATAAATATCCAATGACAATAATTCAATTTAAACCAACAAACAAACGGAGTAACCTGAGATGTACCGAAAGACCACCGTCATATATGATGACAATTCGGATGTCGTTTTACATGCTATTCATAGAGAACATCCTGATGCACAAACAAAAATATAATACATAATAAACAAACCAAACAAATACAATGGGAGTGCCGAACATAGGAAATCGTTCTAAATATGACAATACTGATATTATACCAT
Source organism: Bathymodiolus brooksi (assembly GCA_963680875.1). NCBI lineage: Eukaryota > Metazoa > Mollusca > Bivalvia > Mytilida > Modiolidae > Bathymodiolus > Bathymodiolus brooksi. Next base: position 96,931,555 of record OY804581.1, on the reverse strand, counting down.
TAATCATGTATGAGAATAAAGACAAAAAAACATTCTACAAATAAGACACGTAGGTACTAGCGATATAGGGTGCATCGAGCCGGTAAGCTTACCCTGCTAAGACATCCGACCTCCATAAGACACCACTAGTCCTCCTAACATTAGGACAAATTGTGACAATTGGCGTAACTAGCGACAGGCTTGATAAACAGACTTAGGACATCTATATGTCTGAAAACATCAACAACTGGTGCCTGGTCCTAGCTTTGGACTTGCACAAAATATGGCAGATTTTACAAATATGGCAGAATTAACTGGTTAATTGGATCCCAACTCTCTCTTGATAATTGGATCTCCAACTGCAATATCAATATAAGCCAACAATCTGCTCGGATTCGTTTCCATTCAAAGAGAGCACAAAACCATGGACAGCACGAGAAGAGTTTGAAGATGCTAAAGGAGTAATCAGAATCTATATACCGATGAAGGAGAGACAACACAATTATCAAAAGACAAAGATAGAAGGACAAACAACGATCTACAAAACATGCACATAAAACTAAAGATCGAGTAACACGAACCACACTAAAAACCGGGGGTGAACTCATGTCCTCTGGAAGCCTCGAGAGGAGTAAGCAGTTCATGCTTCTTGGAAGTCATCCATCGTGTTACTCATATAGTCCAGTCTGTTAAAAGTTTTGTTGGTGATATTGGAAAGAACAAATCTGCGCAACAGGGAAAATTCTTGCTTTAGATTTAAAAAAAAATTGCATCCTGTCTAAACGAGTCTCCAAATATATCATGATACCTGCTTTTCTAGAAGTGACGTTAATCAAATGTGGATATTAAAATAAATAGTTAATAGATCTCAGTATGTTTGCAACAACATAAAAGCATTTTATTTCTCTACCTTATATACCACCATTCCACATACGCTACCAACATCTAATATTAAAGAATTGATTATGTGTTGCTTCTCTAAAAAGAACGGAGAACAAATGTATCAATATCTTGTTATTGGTAGAGACAAGTCTTACTAAAACTATTCAAAGTGTAATAATAAATATACAATATTGGTGTAATGGCGGTAAATATAGAATTGATGCGGCGAGGCTTAGAAACGAGGGAAATATGAGTTTTAGTTTTCTGTATTGTGTGGTTTTTTTTCTCTTTGTCCTATGTCTTGTTTACCAAATGTTACCAGTTTCTATGGATTGTCCATTCTTGATTTCTCCTTCGGTTTTTTCTAATGTTTACTTAGAATTCAAACGTGTTGTTTTATCCATTTTGATTACTAATATATTTTAATCAAGATCTATCCTTTGTTCTGAGTAAGATCTATCTTGACTTTGGTACTCTGCGTTCATTTTTGTCCATGTCGTATTTAAAACAAAACATGTTCTGTATCTTTGGCTATATTACACGATTTCATTTTAATCATAGACATTATTATATATATATCCTTTCGATGCCTGTAAAAACACGAGTTATGCCCGACAACGCACCGCTTAACAACGTTTTCATTTATTGTGTTAGATTAATTTCAGTGACGCCATACCATGACAACGGTTTTTCCTATACTAATGAGGTTTGACAATGAGATGGATTGTATCTATTTCTTTCTTCTTATTTTGATTTGTGCATACGACGAGTTTCTGTAATGACCTTCATCGGGCACGCTCATAGTCAAAATTTGGCCAAATAATTAAAATGTCTTTTGGAGTAAGTAAGCAAAAGGGCCTACACATAAAAATTAACGAATTGGGATTTTACACATGTAGAATCAGAAACTAGTGTAAAACTGCTTAGGTGCTTATCTATGTCTGAATATTAAAATTACGGGAATGAGATAATTTTACATATTTATCAACTTGTAGATCCATATGAAAAGCCAGGTGTGGCAAAGCGAACTCATATTTAGTGTATAAGTGTACATGCATCTTATGATAAAAATATCAAAGTTTGATATATAACATATTTCATTACCATTGACTAGGGACAAACCATTTCATTTTGGGTTATCTTTTTCCCAGAGCCAACATTTCCTTTACACCAAACAAACATCCTACTATTTCGTTTTTGTTTGCACAAGAAAACACAGTAAGTAATTTTCAAAGTTTACCAACATGTCCAACTGTAGGGTCAGAATATTTCAGGTATTTTATTTTTCTATATAATTTAGCGACAGAAATGATTTCAGAACAAACCATAGCCCCAGTCCCTCCAAATAAAATTGAAATTGTCATTCCTTTATTTCATTTAATATATTTTCGCATTCTTCATCTGTTAAGGTACGTACTCGACTCTATGTTCAATTGGTGTCATTGTGCAATATTTTCTGATGTTTAAATCATATTAAGGACGTTGGATCGTATTGTTCCTGTACATCTTTTTCGTGCATGGCTGTCGCGAGTATTGCAAGGCCTAACTATGCTTTTAAGTGCAAAATGTAATGGAGAAGAAAGAGTAACTGCTAGAAAACAAATTATCCAAAAACTCTATGAACACTTTAATAAAAATCAGTAAACTATTGTAAGAGTCATCTCCCTTTAAGTCTTCAAACCAAATATTGACAAAACAACCTTGGTGACCCTATTTCTTAAAAGATTGTTTCGCTCTAGATACAACTGAGCACATTACATGCCAAAGTGGGGAACTTGGTATTTCTTGCAACATAGTTATAAGCGAATGAGTGTTGTATGGAGGAAAATAAAATTCTAGGGCCAGGGTGAAAATCTGCTAGTATTTCAAAATTACTTCCGAGTATTCCTATTAGCATTGTCTTTTGAGATTGTGTAAAATATTTGCACAAGACCTGTTAATGCATCATTTGTAGAGATCCAAAGTTGGTACCTCACATAGCCACCCCCACACAAAGATGGACGACTAGCAAAAAGGTTAGTTCGGTGATCTATGCTATTTTTTAGCAGTCCATACCATATGTACCTATCATCAGGCAAAAACATTGAGAACTTGGTATTTCTTTTTGAAAGTCTATCCAACCTCCTTAGGTTACATGTAGTAATTCTAAACAAGGAAATTAATTATCTGACAGCTTATTAAAATTGAACAACCGAGGCAAACATCTTGATATACCGGTAATTGGCTTGATATAATTGATAATTTGTTTATGTGGTGATATGATCGCAAGTATAAGATTACTTTTTTTTTAAATGTGATACAGCGAGGACATTATCATAGAATGATATTTTAATCTTAGTGTTTATATTCTTGAAAATTTGTCATTTTTATAAATTAGAAAATGTTACTGGTCAACGTAAAATTGAGTGAATGATTATTATTTAACCCCAAATGAGCAATTTCGCCGCAGCTATATCATACCGAGAACAATTTATATGTTGATGATATGATCATGTTGTTCTCTTTGTACTATATCGACATGCCTATGTGGCTTCTAATAGTGCTTAGCTCACTGAGACAACAGTCCGCGAGTAGACATGTCGCTCCACTTGAACACATTCTTCTGATTTCGAGTTATCCAGTATTAGCTCTTACTCGCTAACACTGCACACTCAGAGTAAATGCAGTAAATATCAATTACACAGTATTTGGTTGCATCCAACCGAGGCTTGAACCCACGATCAATTGTATTCGAGGCAGATACGCTAACCATTACACCACCGATCCGGTTAGCAATGTTAAAAAGACAAATGGTTTTGTAGCTTGTAAGAATTAACAGATACAGTGGAAATCATATTTGTTCTCTTTTGTTTATTAAAACGGATTATTACATTTCTCTGACGTCACACTGTTGTTCGGGCAGTGGATTATTTTTAAGAATCTTTAGTTGGAGTGTATTCTCCATTACTTAACACTTAACCGAAGAAAACAAAAACGCAAACATTTTGACTATATGCCCAGTATTGGAACAAACATGTGAAAGATGCCCGAAAATATATGTAACTGCATAAGTGACAGAAAACTGATATATATTGTATCAATTTATGGATGTATATATAGAGAGGTCTTCACACTTCTATTATTTCAATTGAATCTAATAACAGGACTAGCTTATTCGTGATATATTTACTGTTCATAACAAGAAGTGTTGTATTACACAGGCTATTTTGTTATCATTCCTAGTATTTTGTTATTTGAGTACCGCTAATAAGCTTCTTTCTGGCATTTTATTTTTGTTTTATGTTAATTGATGAAAAGGTCAAGTAATTTATTTCCCAATTATTTTTTTATCACATTCCACTTTCAAAAGACAATTTAGTAGAAGGAATAAAAACGTTTATATCAATGTTAGCACCAAACGAAGCGTTTCTGTAATAACCTTCATCAGGTACGCACAAATCAGAAATATTGGACAACCAAATCATTTATTAAAGTCCTCGGGAGCAATAAAAGCAAAGGGTCTATATAGGATAGCCAACATCAGCTAATGTCACCTGCTACGCCTGAGACAGAAGAACATCAGTTTTAATCCTAATTACATTATTTAGAAACTTTAAATTTCGATAAAAAAATATATCTAATAAACCATGTTAGTACGGAAACCCTGGTACCCTCGGGGACTAATAGTTCACCAGCAGAGGCATCGACCCAGTGCTAGTAATTAAAACGTAGATATCAATTTTAATGCGCACGACCTTATAATAGAGGTTTTGACTCTGGAAGTTAGTGGGTCATGCACGCCTTAGTAATCAGAAGTGAATTTGTCTTAAAGGCGGTCAGGACACATATCAAGTCGTCCCATCGTTCATTGGTATGTCGCTTATATGAGCGGCCCATCTGACTTTAACCAAAAGCTCGTATGGCCAGTCCGACCATGGTTGTAGCTATTTCTCCTATTATGTCCAGTGTTGGAATATCATAATATGGTACAGCATCAAATTCTATATATAACAGGTTTGTAAAGGTTACGCGTCATCAAACCCCAAATAAATAAAAAAAATAAATACGTGCTATCAAGTGCAATCTATTTTTTATAAACTTGTTTACTTTTATCGGTATATATTGGAATAATTGCTCTTCACAGTTTCAGAAGTGGTGTATTAATTGTGACATTTCTTCATGGATGCATGATGAATTGTTTGAATACGAGTGCCGCATATAACATGTATTTGAAATTAAATTGTGATGATAAATGCAGTGTAAATGGACGAATAAGGGATAATAGTAGGGTGCCCGACGAAAGATTTTTGCGAATTTGCCTTAACGGAATTACACACACCTGTATGATAAATCGTTGGAATGAAGAGAACAAGCCGCATCGAAATAAAGATGTCGTCGCTATGTATTGTGGTCACGTTTTTTTTAAATTGGGGTCAAAGGTCAAGATCTAAAAATTGGAACTAACACACCACAAGTTTTAAAAGGCTCCCTTCTTCGAAAACACTGTGAAGAACTTTAAACTGGAATGCCAATTTTATTTGTTAAGCTTAATATTTTATTATTTTATGCTTATTTTTTATTTTACATTGTTTGAATATATAGCAAAAGGCCATTTTCTAAACAAAAAATGTCATTTTACAATTTTCGTATATATGAGAAATAAAAGTGACCTTGACCTGTCATAGTTTGAACATTTCTCATTTCTATTTGATATTCATTTAAAGGAAACCTTCAAATTATTTTTTAACCCTTAACATTTGACAACTGGTGGACGGATTCCAAAAAAAAAACATGTTTCAGTTATGGTACACTTTGACTAATTACTGGTAAAATATTTATTCACCTCAAACTTCGTAAAAGGTACCAAAATTCAAATTTAATGGCTTATGTGTTTGCAACATATCATTTGTAGGGTCAATCAATACTTAACGAATATTCTGTGCAAAAACATGGCAATTTATGGAAAGGTCAAACGCCATTTGTTTAAAAACGTAAGGTCTATGGACATATTATGCGTTTGGACGATGTGTGGCTACAAACCACTCTGAACACTCCAAATATCTCAGGTGTTTGGCAAATAAGAAAGTGTTCTCTTGTTAGTTTGAAAGCCCACCAACCACGTCAAGGTCAGAGTCCACTGTCAGGTTTTTGTTGTTTTTTTTGTTTTTTTTTAAATTTTGTTTGTTTGTTTGAAACATCGGCAGTAGTATACCGAAGGAACAAAGGAACAAGTCATAGAAAATGTTAAAGAAATCATAGTCCGGAGACTGGGCAAATTCCAGAAAAAACATAAAACGGAAACAAGCTACGACATAACCACCACAACATATAAAAAGAACACCTTAGAATACATTGCAACAAATGAAACTGCTATTTACTGAAAAACACATAGTACGTATGAACTTGTCTAAGTTTACTAAGCACAGAAAACAGTGATGCTTGCATAAAACAGACATTAGACCAAGTCTCAATGAAACAAAAGACGTCAACGGGAAGTCGTGGTAACTGGACAACTATGACTGACGTGAGTTGATGGTCACAATGTTGGAAATGAAAGACTGTTTTATCTGAAATCATAGTTTTGATAACAACAGTTTTATTCGGTGAAATAGATGGAGACTGGATGAAAAAGAAAAAAAATTGAGATCATATGTCATCATCTTCATCAGTATTTCTAGATATTGCTAGGTGGGTATTTTCATTGCGGCATAAGTCGCCAGCTTGGCAAGGGCAAAGGTCTGTGCAAGATAGACTTTGCTCAAAACAAATGCATCCTTTCATGCACACAGATTTTCCTTTGCAAGTACAAACAAGGTCTTGCAAAAATTCAGAAGACATCTGTCCTTTGAAATAAACTGGAACTAATCCATTCCTGTCTTCCCATCCAAATAGCACTGCAGACTTCATTGGCGGTTGTGCAACATAGGCAGTCATCCAAATATTTATCTGTAGTGAAGATCGCAAAACATGCTGAGTGAAGGTGGCTTCACAGGGTGGAAGTTTGGCCAAACATGCATCCCTCAGTGTCGCTAACCTTACCCTTAATTTGTTAAGATCGAAGTGATCTTCCTTCAGTTTTCCTTTTTGGTCGTACAGTCGACAAACAAGTTTACTGGCGGCATCTATAGATTTATCAGTGTCACAGTCTGCAAGGGTGGACAAATCTCTAAAGTTTTCTGGACTGTCTTTAAGTACTTTAAAAACGGTTCGTTTGCCAATCCCGAACAAGGATGATGTGGAATCACATCTTGTGATGGCATGTGCAGCTGGTAAAATGTTACATAAAAGAGGATTGAGGATGCTGCAGATCGAATGTACGGGAATGAAAACGCCCATCATTGGTGTTTGTGATAGAACCCGTATGAAACCATAATTCCTGTGTATGTTGCCTTGAAGGAAAGTAATGGATGCATAGAATCAAGAAATCTGTATCAGGCGATTTAACAATGATCCGACCTTTGATTCCACTTTCACCGAACGTTTTGTCTGCATGGATAGCATGTAAAATCATACGAGTGTCCGCCTCTTCATGTGTACAGTATAACTCTTGGCAATCGGAGACTCCATCTCTGCAGATTTTCTTGGCAATGATTAGAAGCACCAGAAAGATACGGAACTTCCCCGGATGACATCTCAAGAGATGATAAACGATAGTGTTGCACAATCGATTCGCCAAGAAATTTTATCAATGCTTGTTTGTTGGCAGCGACTGCAAGAAACCTTTTCTAATCAGGAATCGGTCGGCCTTCTATGAAACTGAGCCATTTCCGGACTTATAACGTATCCTGCAGGATTGGTCCGTGTATTAGAAACACATGAATTAAACAAATTTTAAACCCAATCAAAGGCCGACATAAAAATGAATGTTTTTAAAACATAAAAACCACAAACAATTCAACTGAACAATTAAAACCAATTTATTTGCCATAAAAGAAGAGAAAATACTAAATGCATTGAGACACAGATCGTGCTAGTTAATGACCGGCGAGCGACACATCATTAACAAAAACCGGTACATAACAATCCGTGTATGACAAAGAGGAAATTTACAGTTATTTGAGTTTATATTTTGCCAATTTCTCAACAACCGCTGACATTTAGATTATGATTTTTGACACACATGTACATTTCATCAATATGTTTTCTTCAAAATCAAAGTACATTTATAATGTAGTGTAATTACTTTGCTTTTGTTGAAAATACGGGTAATTTGGGGTCAAATTTGAGGCTTAAAGTAAGGCTGATATACTCTTTCAAAAATCAATTATTTACATCCCGTTTTTATTTTAATTATATCTTTGATACATTATCTCTGATGTAAAAACCTTTTTAGCTATTTAGATAGCGGAGAATATTTTTATTTTTCATCCTGAAAATACCATGTACAATGTGTCAGCCGAAGTTACCTTTGAAAAACGTGAAATTAAAAAAATCGTGACCACAGAAACTTACGACGACAATTAAAAATACAAAATGTAATACTTTTTCTAGTGTTTAATAACAAAATTAGCCGTGTGTAATTCCGTTAACCCAAACTCGATAACTAAGCGTCTTTTTTAACACTGGGCACCCTACTATAATAGCATACTTACAGAAAAGTTTGTAGATAAGTTTGGGAAAAGACGGATTCACCACTATATTACCTCTTGCGGTTGATTTTATCATAGAGAGAGAAAACATTTATTACTGACTGACGATAGTTGTGTATTACATGTACAAGATCTGTATGGTTTTGTAACACTTCTCTATATTGTACTTCATGTAAATAAATCCGATCTTTCTTCAATATCATTTAATGTTATGTGATTTATTTTGGGACATTTAAATTCTCAAAGGCCACTTTTATGGTAGTGTACGCAATGTATGAGCAATACCTCATAAGAAGAGTTTGAAGATACCAAAGGGAGGTAATCAGAATCGTAAATCTAAGATACCAAAGGAAGGTAATCAGAATCCGTAAATCTAAGAAACCAAAGGGAGGTAATCAGAATTCGTAAATCTAAGATACCGAAGGGGTAATCAGAATACGTATATCTAAGATACCAAAGGGGTAATCAGAATCCGTAAATCTAAGATACCAAAGGGGTAATCAGAATCCGTAAATCTAAGATACCAAAGAGGTAATCAGAAATTGTAAATCTAAGATACCAAAGGGGTAATCAGAATCCGTAAATCTAAGATACCAAAGGGGTAATCAGAATCCGTAGATCTAAGATACCAAAGGGGTAATCAGATTCCGTAAATCTAAGATACCAAAGGGGTAATCACAATCCGTAAATCTAAGATACAAAAGGGGTAATCAGAATCCGTAAATCTAAGATATCAAAGGGGTAATCAGAGTCCGTAAATCTAAGATACCAAAGGGGTAATCAGAATCCGTAAATCGAAGAAGAACAGACAACACAATGGTCAAAAGAAAAAGGACAAAAGGACAAACAACGATCTACAAAACATACACATAAAACTGAAGATCGAGTAACACGAACCCCACTAAAAACCGAGGGTGAACTCGGGTGCTCCGGAAGGGTAAGCAGTTCCTGCTCCACTAGTGACACCCGCCGTGTTAATCATAATTTAAGCTTTTTAGAGTTATCTTTCTTTAACAATTCGTCATGTTAATACAAAAAAACTCAATCGAATTGTAATTATAGATCATTATTCTATATGCAGGATTATAATTATTTTCATACATAGAAAGATAATCCCCTGACATAAAAATAACAAGTAGAAGTGGGAAATAACGCGTATATTTATGTGTGCACTAAAAGCACTATAAACATGAATTGTAGACAATTTATGTAGCAAATGTCTGGTGTCCATGTGTATTCGTGTTTCTCTATCGATTGGTTCATACTTGTTGTCCAGTTAGCAGTACAAATAAGCTATATTAAAAACAAAGGAATATGCCTAAGAACAATTTGTTTCAATGCCATAAGCAAAAGGGAAAATATTTAATATTATAGTAGATTGGATAATTTTGCCTTGGAGCGTGTTGCCTACGACAATTCCTTAGAAGAAAAATTTAAAGACACCAAAATAGTAATCATAAGAAGTTTTACGAAGACGGACAGATAATACTATGATCAAAAGAAAAAGAACTATATATTTTCTTGGTTATATTGTAAGGATATACTAAAAAAAAAGTACTAATGATAAAATAGAAATATTTTATTATTTATTTGTTTTTGTAATTGATAATCAGATCTCAGTAACTTGCTAATCTGTTTTCATATTGATCTCCCAACATTACATACATTAGAGGATAAACTATGTAGTAATTACATTGAACATATAATTTATCGAAAAATAAGGGTTTTAAAGTGGATATAACAAATGATCGGAACTTTAAGTATTCAGAATGTAGTATATAATTAGTGGAATCCGATGTACCAAAGAGGATTGAGCACATTTTATAGCTACACAGAATCATTCAATATACAAGTATCGGTTACCTGTGTCCAACACAATTTACATATCAGATGATGTGATGCATGTGTTGCTTAGCAGTAACACAACGGGCGTCACTAGTGGAGCAGGTACGGCTAATATTTCCGGAGCTCTTGATGTCACCTCTGGTTTTTAGGAGGGTTCGCGTTGTTCAATATTTAATTTTCTATGTAGTGTTTTATTGATCAGTGTATGTCCTTGTAATGTCTGTCCTTCGATATACGACTTATGATTATCCCTTTGGAGTTTTTAAACTTTTCGTATGATTGTTTCCTATACGAGCATAGGAATGTACTTTTCTAGCTAGTAGTCGGCTAACTACGAGCATTAATTGAACCAACTATTGCACTGTCAATGTTTAAATTGTCATTCTTTTTTGTGAAAATATTGAGCATTGAGTCTTTTTTATTGAAAGCGAGTCTATGCATGTTTTATAATCATTTGTTTATATGCGTATTGCCGTTGAAAATCCAATTATCAAGAATGGGAGAGTTGGAAATCCCATTAACTGGTTTAACTCTGCCACAGTTGTGTGCCTGTCTCAAGCCAGCACACGAATCTCCAACTTTAGCGTCATATGCCGTGGTCTGTTTTCTGTCTTCAATGATTTGAGGTAAGAAGTGAATACTTGTTTTTGTTAATATTGGTGGAATTGTTGACCATCACTGTTTAAACTTTCTTTTTAAGAAATGTTGGGTTTTTTTTCTCTTTCGAAATTCGAATGTAATAGTTTGTAACTAGCTGTGAAATCTCGACCCCTGGGCCGACCATTGGGTACACGCTAGTTAGCTGTATGTGGTTCAGAAAGTTAATACAAATCCTTCCGGGATACTTTACAGTCCTGTTTTATAGATTACGGGGAGACTGAAGGCCCATACCCAGAACGTTTACTTGATGCGTATGCGTTTCTACTCAGAACGTATACTAAGAACTGCGTCGGGCCGAAAAAGAGGGATGCGATATATATTTTTTCAGGAGGGGTATGGTAGTTAGATTTACAGCTACCTATGCAATCAGTGCCTATCACCACTAACATTTGAGTTCGAACCCCGCACACCATAACCCTAACCCCCTCTATATCAGATTCATATTAGCAACATTCAGGGAGTGTGAAATTCTTTCAGATAGAACTATTAAATAGCGTCATTCCATAAAATTTAATAACAACAACAAAGATCAAGTTGGTAACACTATTGGTAAACATATTAATAATATTAACAATTTTTGTAGTGACATTATAGATTATCATCCTCTAAAGAGCTAACATCGTGGGTTAAGCTGTAAGTAGAAATCTGTTGTAAGGCAAGCCGCAGGCGCGCCTTACAAACCACCCTCCTGCCGTAAGTCACTAACAAACTTTATCACATGAAGTTGTAACGAGTACACCTCGCCATGAACGGGATTCGAACTTAGAACTGCAGTTGTGATAGTCACTGGTTGCACAGGTCGTTGTAAATCCAACTACCATACGATCACCACCACGATGGCCCGCAAGAAAACATAATTCAATTGACATTTAAAAGATCCACTATGCGACGATGGCATGTAGGAATTTATAGTGAGAAACGGAAAAGCAAATTCATACAGATAAATAACTAAAATCGTCAGATGTTTAAGAAAAACGAGAAAAGAACATCAATTTGAATTAAATAGGATTTACAAAAATAATCTACTTAAATTGGAAAATGTCTGTAGCAACATTAAATGTCGCACCGTCGCTAAATGTCGCACCTGACCGTTAAATGTAGAAAGGTTGACGCTAAATGTCGCAACCAACGTTAAATGTCGCAAGACTTCCTGACGCTAAATGTCGCACCTTTAACGCTAAATGTCACAATATTTTGAACTACCGCTATATGTCGCAACCTCAACGCTAAATGTCGCACTCTTTTGTCAGCACAACTTTGTATATTTAGTTACATGTGCCATCACGTATGTAATGAAGTCGGTGTGTGTGTATGACACGATTATTACATTGTGATCGCTCTAGTACAATAGAAATATGGAATTTGATTATCATTCTTGGGCAACCGGGTCTCACCATTATTCACAGCACTGTATCTAAAATATTTTGAAATATGTCCAAAATAAATGTAAAACGATGTCAGATGCATCGGTTCTGTACATCGGAATGAACAGGAACCGGAGATGCTTTTGAAATTCAGTACTCTCTGTATATTGCAGTATCCTCCAAATTGCTTGAATAACCAATAGTTTTCTGGAGGCGTCGTCCATACAGGTAACCGGTGAGGACGATACATGTACATTGAGAACGATAGATGCCTTGTATGGCGTACAGTTCTTGTATTTATTCACTATTTCGTACCTGATGCTCTCTATAAATTTAATCAATAACGATATTGACTCGGGCACAAACTATCGATATTAACTCGGATACTAACGATATTGACTCGGGCACTAACGATATTGACTCGCACACTACCGATATTGACTCGCACACTAACGATATTGACTCGCACACTAACGATATAGACTCGAACACTAACAATATTAACACGGACAATAACGATTTTGACTCGGGCACTAACGATACTGATGATAATGTGAGTAATAATAGTCCGTCAGACTTTCAGTCTCGTGTTAAACAATTACGAGAATTAATTCAAATAAAAGGAATCCTAAACGCGTTCAGAAACATCATGTAGAACTACCCACGGAAATTTAGTATGTGATTATTAACCTTGTTTTGAAACAAAATCCGTTGTCACGATATTCCCTTCAACGGGTGAATAGATTGTTTCAAGAAATTGAGAGCAAGACACCGACGCCGCGGCTGTATCTCGACCTTGACCAGTTTGGTAATATCTCCGTGTCACCTATCAGTGTAAGGAGAATTATTTCTATTGCTGGTTCTGGCAGTGGATTAGTACAGGCAATTCGGGAAGTAATAACACATTCCTCTTGGGCCAATGCCTGGCTCTTTCTGCGGATAGCCACATTGTGTGGCTGGTATACAATTGACAGAATTTGGTATAGACATACACAACATTAGTACTGTGACATTAACGCTTAATGTATTTCGTTTTAATAGTTTATTTTGTTTTCCTAACGATCAACCAAGAAGGATTTGATAATTGACATGTTCTTATTCGTGTTGTTATTGTTTTATTCCAGCCATTGTTAACTTTTTATTTGCTGCTCATTAACTCATAGGTATTGTCTCCCATTTGGGTAATGACAATACATACGTATAACTTACCTACGAACGTACGAAAGACTGATGGTGTCTTCACACTTGATTGTTCTTATTGGAAAAAACATGAAATCTTATGTAATCGCGAACTTCTAGATTCCATACTTCACGATTTCAAGTTTTGATATAAATAATGAAATCACGAAGTGTGAAATTATGAACATCCTTATGTCACACTTCACGATTCACGTTTTCGGATAGAATTGTGAAGTATGATGTTTTGAAAGTCCTTATTTACACTTCACGATATTACGTATTTCGCCAGGATTCGTGAACTCTTGAAATTCGCGATTACATGGATCATCCGTTCATGTTTTTTTAAATGAGAAATGTGAAGCTACCACTACGATCGTGCCATCATACTTCATTATGATAGTTTTTTTTAAAGAAAAACTTTAAATCATGAAGCAAAAAATCTTGAACTTCAGTATTACACACTTCACAACTCCATTAATACAATCGAAAAACGTGTAGATCGCAAACTTTCACAATTTCATACTTCATGATTTATCGTTTTGAAAGAAATCATGAAGTGTGGAATTGTGAACTTCATGATTTCACACTTCAAGAGTTCACACTTAATGATTGCATTGCTTCTTTCATCACAATTTCTTATTTCATTTGTTTCGAAAGAAATCGTGAAGTGTGATATCGTGAAGTTCACGATTCCATATTGGAAGATCAAAGTCTACTTTTCAAGCAAGCATAGAATTGTAAACTTCATGATTACACATTTCGTGATGTCACGTTTTTCGAATGAAAATGTGAAGCGTGAAATTGTAAACTTCATCATTTCATACTTAACAATTTCATTCTTTTATCTCATAAGAACTATGCAGATTCCACTGATCTTTCGTACTTAGTCTCAGAAAGCGGTTAAAACTGCAAATTACTGTGTTTATGAAGTCAGTCGTAGTCGCATAATGATATGTGATATTTTGGTCGACCAGGTATTAACCGATTTTATTAACCTGAGTGGGCGGAGTTTACCCATGATGTAAATGTGAATCAGTTCATACTATTAACCTGAGTGGGCGGAGTTTACCCATGATGTAAATGTGAATCAGTTCATACTATTAACCTGAGTGGGCGGAGTTTACCCATGCTGTAAATGTGAATCAGTTCATACTATTAACCTGAGTGGGCGGAGTTTACCCATGATGTAAATGGGAATCAGTTCATACTATTAACCTGAGTGGGCGGAGTTTACCCATGATGTAAATGTGAATCAGTTCATACTATTAACCTTAGTCGGCGGAGTTTACCCATGATGTAAATGTGAATCAGTTCATACTATTAACCTGAGTGGGCGGAGTTTACCCATGCTGTAAATGTGAATCAGTTCATACTATTAACCTTAGTGGGCGGAGTTTACCCATGATGTAAATGGGAATCAGTTCATACTATTAACCTGAGTGGGCGGAGTTTACCCATGATGTAAATGTGAATCAGTTCATACTATTAACCTTAGTCGGCGGAGTTTACCCATGATGTAAATGTGAATCAGTTCATACTATTAACCTGAGTGGGCGGAGTTTACCCATGATGTAGATGTGAATCAGTTCATACTATTAACCTGAGTGGGCGGAGTTTACCCATGATGTAAATGGGAATCAGTTCATACTATTAACCTGAGTGGGCGGAGTTTACCCATGATGTAAATGTGAATCAGCTCATACTATTAACCTGAGTGGGCGGAGTTTACCCATGATGTAAATGTGAATCAGTTCATACTATTAACCTGAGTGGGCGGAGTTTACCCATGATGTAAATGTGAATCAGTGCATACTATTCAATAGATGTGTGTGCAATTATGTATTATTATCCTTAAAGCAATACATTTTGTAAAGAATTTCTTCAAAAGTGAACACAAGACAATTATGTGCAAGACCGGCTCTAAACTCCACACACTTAGGTTAATAAAATCGGTCAATATATCCCCGCATACTTTAAAGATAACTATTGAAAGTCGAAGGGATAGTTTACCCAAAGCACGTTACATTGCCATTCATTCCTGGATTGTTACCAGTATTATTTTAGATGGGAACTACTGAAAAGCATTGCTGTTTAAGTCGACAAGACCGATGATTGAATCCATGACGTAAAGACCAATAGTCTAGATCGTTATTAACCCACTGGACCACTGAGTTACTGACAACTTCCTTACATTACATATGTATGTGGGTGTGTGTGAATGTACTGAAATGGTGGACAATTTACCTATACACACTTAGCCATAAGTCAAATCGTCATGAAGTATATAATGCTCTCCGCATTAGGCTTATACCGCTTGTGTGAGCTACATTATACAGTCCCGTGCTATTATAAAATGTCACAAGGCTAATTTGTAGACACAAAGCTAGCTTATTTTCATTTCTCTAAACATTATACATCTCTCAGAAAATAGTTATCGGATATAAAGTGATGATATCCTGTTATACTATTATAATCTCCATCATTCCAAATTGTCAGAATGTTCTCATTATAAATTGCCAACTGTTGCCTAGCAACACGCGTATATCAGTAAAATGTCACTACCAATTCATTTTGGACGGTTACCATGATAACAATGAATACAATTCGTATGTTACTTTTATTGCTGGTTATAGATTATTTATCTAATTAGCATCAATAGGTATAGGCCTTTGGAGGTTCAAAACTGAACGATTTATTTAGAGTAGCTTGCCCAGTTGTTCATGAATGTCAATATATGCGAAATTTTTCACAGATTCATAAAATGCTCATACCCAGTCCCAAAATTATTTTCATAATTTTTCTTTAATAATTAAGAGCTTTAGTACTCTATCTGGTATAAGGGGAAACTGACAAAAATGAAAATTTAACAAAAATTCTGAAGTGCACAAAAAGTGGGTATGGGAAACAATCTTTGATATGTAGCTGCAGCAAAGTGCTATATATACATCATAGCATAGACAAAATGAGACATATGATAGTCTTAAAACAATATATATTGGACAGTAATAATTTTGACTCAATATGTTGTTGACATGGTCACAAAGGATACAGACTTTCTGTAAATCGCTAATAAGTTCCCACATTTCTTTCACCTGTTTGATATTGCAATGTTAACATTATCATATAAACTGCAACATAGTATAAGTTGAAAATAATACTCTATAAAGGCATATAAACATGTCTGAAACAGGAAGGCATCAACAAAATATGAGCATTGCATGCATGGTTACCCTGGTAACAGTTTTACTGGACTAAGTAGGGTAAATCTGGATCATTTTTTCCTGTTGCTAGGCAACAGTGTGCAATGTAGAACGCGAAAACTCTGACAATTTGGAATAATGGGGATTATAATAGTGTATGTAAATATAACTGCTCTATGTACACTTACTATTTTCTAAGAACTGTATTAAGTGTTGAAAATAAGTAAGATTCTTGCCTTCAAAATTAGCCCGGGTTGTTATTGGGGTCCACATTGTTCATCGCTTTAGCTTTCTGTGATTTTGCTTTGTTTGTTTTTGTCGTCGACATGTGTCTTGCGTATCCAATGCTGTCAATATCTCTGGACTGTCCATTCTTGATTGCCCCTTCGGTTTTCTCTAACGTTTATTTCAGATAATATGATACACATCCGGTTTGCAAATGGTAGAATCGAGGTCAAACTGCTAAAGTAAATGAACCATCTTGACAGTCAATTCTGCGTCCTCATCTGATTCATGTTGACCAATCAATAGAATCCTTACTCAATACAATTGTTATATTTCTCGCTCCTTTCAGTGAAATGCTTAATTGGTTGATATTATTGCAGTATTTTCATTAATGTTTCGAATATTGTGTAGTTGGATTTACAATTACCTATGCAATCAGTGCCTTTGAGTTCGAACCCTGTTCAGGCGAGGTGTACTCGATACAACATTATTTGATAAAGTTTGTCAATGACTTGCGACAGGTCGGTGGATTTCTCCGGGTCATCCGGTTTGCTCCACCAATAGAACTGACCGTCACGATATAACTGCAATATTGTTGAAAGTGGCGTTAAACACCACAACCCTAACCCAAAGAATTAAAAAAGGAGATTTTTTTTCTATTTGAAAATCCGTATATGTAACACGATTACATAAACTAATAAAACAGGTCAAATATAACGTCATTCGTAGGAAAATAATCTGTATTTCAATTATATCTCAAATAAACACTATTGAATTGAATATCTCAAAACTCTCCCGTTTTAACACATATTCAAACTGTCAAATTGAATAAAGTTATTTCATTGTTATTGTGCTTCAATAGAAACTCAAAGATGAAATTGAATTTAAATATATCAAGGTTATTAAAATAAATAGGTTAATTTATCTTAGCTACATAGGCATACAATACATATACAATATACATGTACGTACATTGTCGGTAAATATAAAATTTATTTGTACGAGCTTTAGAAACAGGCAGAATAGCGAGCCTTCGGCGAGCTTTTCAGGCCTGTTTCGCAGCGAGTACAAATAAATTTTATATTAAACGACAATGTACGTATATTGTGTTTATCCTGCAATGTCAAAAAAAGTCGGAAAACTTGTCAGATTTAAACAAAAAGGACAGAAACAAGCGTCATTCCTCGCCTTTCATAAATGTTGTCAAGGGTGTCTTCTTCGTGGTCCGCGTTACATTAGTACCAGTTTCATACTTGTCTGCGCCCTCCGCTGTTACATAGCTACAGGGTACCAGGAAAGTTTATTCGTAGGCTGAAAAGTTTATTCGTATAGTACAAAAGTTTATTCGTCTAGTACGAATAAAGCAAAAATTTATTCGTATAGCTTATTTGTACAGCAAATGTACTGATTGCAGGATAAATAGAGATATACAGGGGCCGTCGTGGTCGTGATTGTATGGTGGTTGTATATACGACTATCTATGCAACCAGTGTCTATCACCACTAAAGTTGTGAGTTCGAACCCCGTTCGCCGCGAGGTGTACTCGATACAACATTATGTGATAAAGTTTGTCAGTGACGAGACAGGACGGTGGTTTCTCCGGTTTCCTCTACCAATAAAGCTGACCGCCACGATATAACTGAAATATTGTTGAAAGTGGCGTTAAACACCATAAGCCAGCCGTAGTGATAAAGTTACATGTATTTTAACAACTGCAAAACTTGTGTTGAACCTAAACTAATATCCCGTATCTTTCATGTTCGAACTTGACCAAACACTTCGTAACCGAGAACTTCCTGTAACATATTATCAAAACCTAATAACAATTTGGACATGTAATAATGCCATTTTATTTATGAAAAAAAAAATAATAACACAAAATAATATATCGCTATTGTTCATTTTCTACCCTAGTCGTCGCAATACAAAACAGCCTCCAACATATTATCAAAGTCTAAATTGCTCATGTCACTTCATAGAAAGAAGAAATAGGTCTAAGAGTATGGCAAGATATTTACCAAAGTTGGTATTAAAATATTTGTTGAAATCCAATTGTTTCGTGTCACAGTTAGATACCGTTCGTCTCGATCCAGAAATGTTCTGTTGATAGGTACAATATCCAAAATAATAAGTATTAGAGTATTCCAGAAAATTTACCAAATTTTAAATTCAAAGATTTATAAATTCATATATTAGTTTCATGTCACAGCTGATTCCAGAAAAAAATATGGTTCCAAGGCATTTCTAAAAATAAAGTCGTTCAGGAGGTTTATCAAAATTAAACCTAGAGCTACCACGAGCGTGCATGACTAGTTTGCTTTTATTTTAGCATTATAGACAATGATTAATGTTCCCATGTGACATTGTATCGTTATGTTTGTATACTATATTTACGATCTTCTATTTAAACTTGAGTCGTCCTGTCACGTCACGTTGTAGTCTTAGAAAAGTGTAATTAGATTTTATTTTACGTCTTGAACTATCAGACAATTTCTTTTTCTTGATATTTTTTCCTCTTAAATGGTCCCTATAGAATAAAACCATTTAAAATGTTGATTACATGTTGTAAAGTTCTACGATAAAGTACATATTAAACATCCAAAAAAAATAATTAAAAAGATCAGAGTGGTGTCAGGGGGGTATTTGTATGGTTGATGGGTAATAAATCAATTACATTTTCATTACGACATAGACTTAATATTACATGTATTTAATTTGAGTCTGTCACTGAGGTTCCTGTTGTTTGCGTCTGAATGTGCTTAGGTCCGTGCGATGATGTCCGATAAAATTTTAACGATCATCGGAAGAAAACACTTATTTTTTATATTTTGGGGGGGGGGGGAGAGGGAAGGAGGGCGTCCATTTAAATATATATATATATATACTGAATATTGTTTATCATGTCACATTCTTGGAGAGGATGCTTAGAAGATTTTGAAAGCTTTGGCACAGACAACTTAATATGGTGTTATCAGTTCACCAAATTCCACCTTTCTATCTCTAATACATGAATGCTAATCTGGGATGTGAGGTCATAAAAGTACGGAAGGACTGGTCGTAGATAATGGTGGATGCAGTTGTATAAAAGTTTCACGTTCAATGCATGATAAAAGCCGCATTTGTAGATTGCGAAATAGAGTAGGAACATTGTAGCCGCTATGAAAGACCATGCTTTTCATCCCTACCCGATTCGTCAACTTTTCCATTGACAGTTGTTACCACGGTTGTCCCTTTCTATGTTATTTTTTTAATTTTTTTTTATATATATAATTTTCCATATTGTTGAACTTGTTTGTGTCCTGAATACGTTAGAAATATCTGAGGCTGGACATTAAACAACAAACAATCAATACGTGTAACCTGATTGCACTAGGGAATTGATTACTACGTCATTAAAATTGTATAAGAAACCTTATTGCACTGACTATTTCTAGTCAGCATTTCTGTGTAATCCTTCAGGGGTTGTTTTGTTTCGTAAAATAATGGGAAAATCCGTCAGCCTCACTTCTCATCCTTCTTTTGCATCAATTTACGTCGTTTTTGAATGATTATTTCTACTTTGTATGCAATCCTGGCACTGATGGTTTCTTACAAAAGATGTATATACTTTATCGATGGAGGAATCAAAACCTAAACCTTTTGTATTTCTTTAGCGTCACCAATACCCATGACTGTTTCTACATCAAAATTTACATCATCGGTTCACATCGGCAACAGACATGACTTGCTAAACAAAGCAATATGTAGAAGATGAATGTTGTACAGGCTCTTTATATACTTCCTTGGGACACCAGGCCATTATTACTTAGCAACTTGTATACTGAAAATGGGTGTGAAAAACTTATATATGAAAAAGAGAGAATAGAATAAAAAAAATAGTTCATATTCATAAAATAACAAATAATCGTACACCACAAATTATAGATAAATAAGTACCTAAAAAATTTCAAAAAATCCACGGCAATAACACGCACCAGAAATCTTCAATTCCCCCGTAAAATCGCCAAAAAGACGTTCGTAATTCTCTTACCCTTTGGTTTTACAGATGACATTTCGGAATTTCTCTAATGGACAGGTACCCCATACACATTTACGGACAAGGAACCAGGTTAGTCTTGTCGCTTAAAAATTACGACTTCCGTTGATCGAGCTTCAAATGGAACGTCTCGCGAGTGAATACCGATTAAATTCAAGGACTAAATCGCCTTTCATGACTGAAAAGCAAGTTGATTCTAACAGATAAATGATCGAAGTAAGGATTGATGCCCGCTTTTCGATTGGTAAGTGTTTGATTGTTATTATATAGATAGGATTCCCCGAATTTTTCCTCGGAGAAATGTAGGTCAGCCCAGAGAAGCTAGTTACCTTCTAGTATATTAATATTGATCGTGGCAGGGGCTGGATAGTAAACTGGAGGAAATAGTGAGATTTCTCTGATGATATGAAATAGTGAGATTTATCTGATGATATAGCACAAGTTAATCACAAAAATACCAAAAAGAAAGAAAAAAACGGGGAAATTTTTTTTCACAAAAAGGGGGGTACCTGTGGTAATATCTACGTCAATTTCTCAATAGAACCACATCACACCGGTTCTCTTAGAGTTAAAACTTATTGATCTGGTAATAAGGAATTCTTCCATAGATTTGTAGTACGGATTTTGATTGCCCATGGGATAGTAAAAAAGATATTTTCAGGAATACGGCCCGAGATATCGGCCCGAGATATAATTACCAAGTTTTTCGGTATAAGTGATATCAGTGTCTGGACTAAGATCCATATTTTCAGTGATGTTTACAAAATGATTATTGAAGATATCTGCAATATATTTTGGAGTTATAATATGCTCACCATCACAATCATTTAAAGTCATAGCAGTACCATGATTTTCACAACCACTGACATTATGTAAGTGTTTCCATAACTTATTACTTTTCCCCTTCATAACTGTTTTTGACCCCTTTATTTGTACTCAAAATCACACGATTGTAGGATAAAGCAGGATATAAGATATGAATAAATATTAATAAGTGACAGATACATGGGGATTTTATACAGCCAGACAAACGCATGACAAGACATGTGAGAAAAAAATGTTGATACCTAAGTTGTTGTGTGAAAAATAATGGCGACAAATGAATATTCTAATGAGTTTAAAGGGAGTGACTTAGGGACCGACCATTTATCTTGAAGGGGGGGGGGGTTATGGTTTTTATTGTTTCATTCAGAATTTTTTTTTCGGACGACACGAGAGTTAGAATATTTATTTTTTTTGTCGCGCAAAGCGCGAAATTTTTTTTCCAGAATTTTACATTAAATTATATGACAAAAACTCTGAATCAGATTTTTTTTTTCCTCCACCAAAATCAGAATATTTTTTTCAGCAACATTGGGAATCAGAATATTTTTTTAGAAAAAAACCATAACCCCCCCTTCAAGTTAAATGGTCGTTCCCTTATTTTGAAAGTTATTCGAGAAACGCTCTGTGCGTACTATATTTGATATCAATGGATTTTTGTTATCAACAAGATCAATAAATATACAATGCATGTATATGTACCTTGTCGGAAAAGTTAAAATGTATGTGTACGAGCTTAGAAAACATGTAGAAAAGCGAGACTTTGAAGCACTTTTCTGGTCCATAACTAAAGAACCGCGAACTGTGTTTGATCCCTTTATTTGTACTCAAAATCACACGATTGTAGAGTAAAGCAAGATATAAGATATGAATAAATATGAATAAGTTGCTGAGCACATTATTTCCTAAAATGTACAGTTGGGATAGTATGCAAATGGAAAATATGGAATTCAGTATCGTTTAACGCACAATATGACTGATTCATCTAAAGCATGAGCTACCATTTATCAAATACAATGTGTTCTTATAATGCAGTACGTGAAACACCAATGATTTAATATGTCTTTCTGGAGTTGATTTGACAGCAGTGTGATATCTATCGTACAACACTTTCATAAACAAAAATAATACGTGGTTATCGCGAGCACCTTGGTTCACCTCCGTGTTTTTGCTTTTGGTTTATTTTTTTTTTTTTTTGTGTGGAATCCGTGTTGCGTATCACTTTAGTTTTATGTGTTGCGCTTTTGTTTAGTTTGTCATCGTTCTATGCCTTCTGTCAAACATTGTCTGTGTATCACTGGATTGTCCATTCTTGATTATCCCTTCGGTTTTCTCTAACGATTATTAACATGAATTCTGGGTAATCAGATTTGTCTGTGCAAGTTGATGAGATTGTAATTCCGCGATCATATCGACCATGTTAAAGCAGTTTTAAACCGAGATTTATTACAAGCTTATATTTTTTAATGTCCATAATGAGATTTTAAGATATCCTATATCATATACGTAGTATGGTTATATTGAACTCATAATTATAGCATGAGAATTACTATGCAAATTGGCATGTTCTATTACATCATTCATCCTCTAATCCATCCGCTGATTGGTAAATCTGTAAAAAAAATAAGTTAGGTAAGAATTTCCGGTAGCTGGTAGCTAATACCTTTATCGGTGGAGGAAACTACAATACCTGGAGAAAACCACCGACATATCACAAGTCACTGATAAGTTTTATCACATGATGTTGTATCGAGTACACCTCACCTGAGCGGGGTTCGAACTCACAACGTCAGTGGTGATAGGCAATGCTTGCATTGGTAGTTATAAACCCAACTACCATACGATCACGACCACGACGGCCCCTGTTGTTTTCTATTATGTAATACTGGAATATTTCTAGCCTGCTAAGAGCGCACTAGATATGTTCATTAAGGTGTAATTTATGGGATTCTAACTATCGTTATTAGCGTTGGTTTTCATTTTAAACACGTACACCAGTTATATTATAAATCCATACATCTTCGCTAATAAGTCGTTGCTTCATTTTATGTCAGATGAAGAAAAAGAACGGCATTAGACCAGTCGGTCTAACATTAATTAGATAAAGATAATTTGTATCAAAAATAATAACACTTTAATAAGCTGCTAACGACGAAATGGTGCTATTTGATTGGTTGATAGAAACCTATTACCGGTAGTCCAAATATGAACTATTATACCCTCGTTAACCTTAATATGTGGATAGAGGGTACCACGACTTACCGAAATCTCCCTATTTTACCGAAATCTCCCTATAACTTACCGAGATCTCCCCTGTATGTGGAATAATCCCTCCCCCCAGAAGTGATATATATAGAACTTATTTAGGTTCCTATGTAGTTTTTAAATAAAAATAATACGCTTTGAAAGTTGTAGAGCCGATTTAGTGTTTTTATGTTATACTGTCATATTGTTCTATGATTTTATGCTTTGTATAAAATAAATGATTTATTTCCAAAAAAATATTTTAATAACCATTCAGGTTCTTTATTTGTATTTTTGAATTGACATTTCTATTATATGTGTACTTTATTTTGTTTTTAAATTAATAGACTATCTTTTTTGAAAATTGATATACTTTCATTTTTGAAAACTTATAATATCATTTCCTTTTTGAAAATATTTATACTTAGATTTTTAAAACTGTTTACATCTTTCTTTAACAAACTGTTTATGTTAAATATTTTAGTAACCATTCAGGTTCTTTATTTGTATTTGTGAATTGACATTTCTATTATATGTGTATTTTTCCTGACATGTTTCAATTTGTTCAACTTGGATGGGTATTTTAAATCAAATATTTTACTTTTCTTCCTGACAATTTATACCTTCTTTTTTTTATATCTAATAGACTTTATTTTTGTTTTTAAATTAATAGACTATCTTTTTTGAAAATTAATATACTTTCTTTTTTGAAAACTTATATCATTTCCTTTTTGAAAATATTTATACTTAGATTTTTAAAACTGTTTACACCTTTCTTTAAAAAAACTGTTTATGTTAAATATTTTAGTAACCATTCAGGTTCTTTATTTGTATTTTTGAATTGACGTTTATTTTTGATTATATGTATATTTTCCAATATAACTTTACCTTAAAGAATAAATAACTTGTTCTCGCGGACTATGATGGGTATACCCGTGCCTTGTGCAGGATATCTAAGTAGTTTTAAATTTCCATTAAAGAATAAATAGACATGCAAAATAGGTCTTATTGTCTGATTAACTTTCTATAAATTAACACAAAGTGATAATTATATTCCCAAATATTTCATAATATTTCACATTTTTAAGTAAACATTTCTTATAATTAGAATTAAGGCTATTTGTGTTTAACGACGTTCAGCAATGTTGCAGTTATATCATAGCGGACAGTTTTTATTGATGAAGGAAGCGGAATACCAGGGGAAACCCACAGAATTAAACATCTTTTATTTGCTCAAAATATTAACAATTATATTTGGAAACATTCTAAACATTCACGTTTTTACAGGATTTATTTCCCTTAAAGGGATCAAACTGGTACTCGTTTCATACTAGAGCAACGAAAATGACAAAGAGTTAGATTAAACTTATTGTTCCTTTGGTCATTGAGTTGTCTGTGTTTCTTCAATTTACGGATTCTGTTTACCCCTTTGGTATCTGCAAGCTCTTCTTTGTTCTGATTATAAGATTGTATTTTATTATTGTACAACATAGTTTTGATTAGACCCTCATTATCACATTATTTCCTCGTCAAGAATAAAACGGAAGTTCTTCTTCTCATTTGGTATTAATTATCTCAATAAATAATTCATATTTGATAGCTATATCCTTGTTAGAGAACTCGCGAAAATATAATCTTCATAATTACTATCGTGAATGTCCAATAAATACATCATAACTAAGATATATTATTTTCCTCATATGAATCATATCTAGAAATATTCCTGTGAACCGGGTGGTAGAAATATTCTGAACATTTTTAATCAGAAAATTATTGCCATTTCAACGAAGTTTAAAGTATTCAAAATAATTATTAATAAATAAGAGAAATATCGTATCTTGTGACATATCACAGTGTTTGTAGCTATATTAACACGACGGGCGACACTAGTGGAACAGGAACTGCTTGCCCTTCCGGAGCACATGAGTTCACACCCGGTTTTAGTGTGGTTCGTGTTACTCGATCTTTAGTTTTATGTGTATTTTTTTGTAGATCGTTGTTTGTCCTTTTTCTTTTGACCATTGTGTTGTCTGTCCTTCGATTTACGGATTCTGATTACCACTTTGGTATCTTCGAACTCTTCTGAGTTTGTTAACAATAAAACAATATCAGGATAATTCCTACAGTGTAATGGGTCATTTCATAAAAATCATAATTTCAACAGTTTGATGGGTCAGGTTCTGATTACCCTTTTGTATCTTCAAACTTTTCTTCCACTAAATGTATTAAAAGGGACATAACTCTATTTTATCAAAGAAGAAAACGTATTTGATTCAATTTATTTCCCTTTTCCTACCTCATTCATATTGTATATGTGGTCGATTCCATGAAATTACCATCAAATCACTGAATTTAGTTTATAAGCTATAGTCTGTAAATAATGCAATTAATATTAAAACTAATATTCATCTGTCTCAAGAATGGAAAGCATTTGTCGATTTTGACCATCCTGCTTAGAACCGTGAAGGGGGGGGGGGGGGGGGGGGGGGGGTTTCTTGTTGTTGTTGTTATTTTGTTTTTTGTTTTTTGTTTTTTTTGTTTTTTGTTTTTTGTTTTTTGTTTTTTTTGCTTCATTTGACCGTGCACTATTTTTCTTTACTGGTTCCTGATGGAGATATGTGCAAATACCAAAGGGACAATCTGAAGTCGTAGATAAGTAGAATGTAGTAATAGTATACTTGTCCCAAGTCATGATCTGGATTTCCATCGACATTGTGTTGTGGTCGTTTTTATATTTAATGAGACAAAATATTATTGTTGATAATGGTTGGATTGTTAAGCATCTGTTAAACTTTCAGTATACAATTATTTCCCTCATTTGATGACCATCAGATTTGTGAATCCGAGAGAGCTTGACAAATCTGAATGAGGGCTATACTTGTTATATTAGTTTTGTCACGGTAGCAACACATATATCATGGGAATAAAAAAACGTAAATATCAAATTTGATGCGCATGATGCAGTGGTCTCCCTTGCTGAGGAGACGTGTGGAATGTATGGAGGGTAACAATAGGGTTGCTACCCGCGATTGTCAATTTTTGTAAAATCAATTTTCGTCCAATAATGATATTTGAAAATAATTAATAATATCAAATAGAAAAAAAGAAAATAGAACATAAATCTTTGTTTTATGTAAAACAGTTGTCAAAAGAGCCATTGTCATATAATTCATTAAAATAATCCACAATATCCACAGTATAGGAACCTGTGCGCCTGAAATCTCTTATTGACGTGCTCATCTGTAAACTGCATTACGGATTCGGTGGAATTCGACGTCTTACGCTTTGACGCAGGTGCGTTTTTCTATGTTTTCATTTAATTATAATAACCTGTATGTCCAAAAACTTGATAGAATGCGTATGATTGATTGGTGGAAGGACTGCATCTTTGTTTGTTTTTTAATGCATAAGCCCTATAGCGTAATATTTACCATTTTAGCAGGTTCTTTTGAACAAGGATAAAATAAGATTGTCCCGTTTGACCCTTTATCCTTGAATAATATTCCCGATACTTGTGTTGGTAATGTCAATAGATATGAACACAGTTTATGCAAAATTACAGATATGAATACCTCAGCATTGCCAAATAGATAGATATTTTAAAATATATTCATTGCAAGCTGTTTGACGTCGTAAAATTTGACACCTGTAAGTCTGTTTACAGTGTCGTCTGAAGATTGTTTGACGTGCCAAAAGGTACAGTTTAGAAGTATCTTGTGCTTTATTCATATTTTTATGATGCACTAATGAAGGCAATGAACTATATAAGAAATTCTTTTAAGATCGTCGAATATAAGTAACGCTACCTGGCATCGAATTATATATTAAAAATACTCAGTAAATTGCAAAGGAAGTCAAATAGCTGGATCATGTTGGCTTTGGGTAATCTTGCTAAAGAGTAAAAATCCAAACTTTAAAGCATTAACAATGACATAGATTATGCTACAGCACTTTCAGATGTCGTATAACTGCTAATTTTCATTTACTGCAGATACCAAGTATATCACATTCAAGGCAGGCATTGCTTCCTTGTGCCGTAGTATACCTGATGAATCTAAGAATGCCGCCTACATCTGCCATAAAGGTCATCTTGAAACTGAAATTGGTTCGAGCGTATGCTCCATGTTAAAGCCTTACTTTAAGCTTAAAATGATGTCGTTTCTTTTCATTAATTTGATTAAAAATAGTTCATTTCCTTACCTGAATTTATCTTCCACCTAATGCAGCTGTAATGAGTAGATCATTTGAATTAACAGGTTAGCTTGGGAGATCTAGAGATATCAAATTATCTTTTTAACTCGTTCGCCACTATTTTGTTTCCGCCAAAGCGGAGGAAATTTAACCTTCTTCATACAATTCATAATATGAGCGCGGATTGAGGAAATTTAAGGCTTCTTTAGTGCTAGAATAAAATTATGTGTATTTATTTTCACAAATATCAATATAATCATATTTATTTGGTTATCAAATCTACAAATAATGCCGGCAAATCTTCAAATACAATACTGTTATCTCCTAAGTGCTACTAATTCCATTATCAACCCTTCCGCGCTCTTCTACGAGAGAAACTAGTGGGTTAATTTATACTAGCAATAAAGTTTGATATAGTTGATACAGAACACCACTTTGACACTGTATATGATAAACATAATATGACATGGCTCTATCCGTATCACATGTCGTATTTACCCTCTACCAATATCATACCTTGAGCTAAAGTTTTCGAGATGATATTTGTGTCTTGGGTTGATACAGGATGTTTTACGGAAAAAAACTAAATAAAGAAAACGTAATATTATGACCATGCATGGTCTTTTGAATGCGCAGGAAATGAAAGTGTAATAGTACCAAATATCACTTTGTTACTGTTGTACTATATCCTAAAACACCTTCTTTTTCGCAAAATTTTAATTTCTTAAACTTAAATGTATCTGCATTATATTTCTCAATGAGGTGGTTGAATATGTCTGAATGAATCGAATTTTTCATTGCAATAATAGCATAGGTACCCGCTCTCCATTTTGCTACAAAAGACAAAATATGCCATTAATATGCAAATCAATCTTATATGCATATGGCATTATCACCTAATACACTGCTTTCAGTTTTGTTTGAAATGTAAGAGTAATAAAGCATGAATGTTAGTTGATTGTTAATAAATACAAATTTAGCACGTCAATCAGGTTACAGACCGTTTTCAAACGCGACGTCAAACAGACTTACACAGCTACAGCCGACAGCACACTCATTTTTTCAATCCAATTTTTTAGTAGGAAAAATTATGTTTTCTTCATCGCTTCTTTGTAAAAAGAATTCTTCTCACATCCAAAACTATCCGTGCAAATACAGTCTAAATTGGAAGCCATTTAGGCATAAAGAAATGGAATTTTTACCTTTTCTGGTAGTAACAATAAACGTTTGATATTCCATTCTGAATTTGTTGCGTTATTTTATCCAAAGAAACTTTAGCGTCCGTTAGAGTAATGAATCATGTACATTCTGTAACTTTTCTACACATATACATCGTATCTGTCGATAATAAATTCCGAAAAACTTACCTGCTTTAAAATCGTGGGCAGTCGATTTCCACCGAAATCGTAATCACTGGCGGTAAACTGATCATGGTAACTGCAGTTACGACGATCACAACATGGCGGGGGTAGAAATAGGTAAGATCGTTTTCTGCAAATTTCCCCATTCTAACGTGTTGTTGTCAAGAATTAGTCATCCGCAAGGTTGATCTGTACGATTTTGTTGTATGTGTGTGTTCTTGATACCATATATGGTCTCGTTACCAAGAAAATAGCCGTCGGAAATTTAAGGAAGATAATCGTAACTCCAAAAGAAGATAATCTATTTGTATATATCATAATTTATTGTGGTTTGGTTTATGGTGTTTAACGACACTTTCATCAATATTTCAGTTATTTCGTGGCGGTAAATTTTGATAGTAGAGGATACCGGAGTACCCGGAGAAAACCATCGTCCCACCGCACGTCAACTGACAAACTTTATTACATAATTTTGAATCGAGTACACCTAACAACGTTAGTGATAGGCACTGATTGCATAGGTACTTGTAAATCCAACTACAATGTGATCACGACCACTACTGCCACCTAAGATATTATGAAAGACTTGTGTGTTTGTTATTTAGGAGGCGTTGTCATATAATTCATTAAAATATTCCACAATATCGTATATTCACCCCATGAAAAATAAACCACTATATGAAACTTTTACTTTTGCCTGTATTTATTTTGGTGCTTGTGATAAAAAAAACACCAGAGCGAGCTAACAGTTTTACCCCCACAAAAAATTGACCAGCTATAAGAAAAGGTCTGTTTTTATTTTGGTGCTTGCAATCATAAGACCATAGTCAGCTAACATCCCTCCTCCCCGTTATTGTGGTGTATTTATATTTGGCAAGATGATGTTTTGGCTTAGTACAAGATTATTAGCTCGGCATCACAGTGCTCGCCATGGTAACGACGATGTTATATTATTATATTTACCGTGGATTATTTCTTTAAGAATGTACTGTCCTTTCTATTGTACTTAACAAAAACATAATTATTAGCATATGCATTTAAAATTTACATCTAATATCGTTCATTTAAAATCACATATATATATTGGCGATACACGGAATAAAGAGTCTATGCCATACAAACGCAGCAATTCGAGATACAATTTACAGAAGTAAGAAATGTGAAATTTGACCTGCTTTTTTCATTCAATTCTGTAGTTTTAAAACAGTAAAAGTGCATTTTGATAATAAATCTTTCAATTTTTAAATTGTTGACTATGACTTTGATTGCATTTTGTGAATTTAGCTCATCATTATAGAAACGTGTTGCGACCATATTCCATATCAACAAACATGACAAAATTCTAATCATATATACAGTTCGACAAAAGTTAAGCACCCCCCTAAATTTAAAAAGATGTGTTTTTCATTATATTGCATCAATTTAAAATCTGTTTTTTTTATTTGGATACCTGTAGAAACAGGCTAGTATACAAACCGGCATAATTATCGATCAATAACCATGTGGGTTGTTAAACCGGTTTTCATTAAAGTTCATTTGTACTTTTCCACAAGTCCAGTTTGGGACAATCAAATCCATGATTAAACCGCACGATGTACAGGTAAATTTTTACCTTTATGAGTTTAAAGCTGAGTATGGCAAGACGTAAGCTTACAATTGCTGAAAGATGGCAAGCCATTGGAATGTCAAATACTGGTATGAGCTCAAGAAATATTGCTGTACAGTTCAATGTTAATCATACAGTTATCGGGAGGTTGATACAACGTTATCATCAAACAGGAACGGTAAATGATCGTCCAGGATCTGGTAGACCTCGTCTGACATCCCCTCGTGAAGACAGACTTCTCACTCGACGTGCAAAACAGAGTCCATTCACATCAGCAACAAAACTGAGAGAACACTGGCCGCCAGGTGGTCGTGTAGGTGTTCGTACAGTCATCAGAAGACTGCACAATGCACATTTACGAGCCCGAAGACCTGTCAAACGTCCTTATTTGTCACCACACCACCGTCAAGCATGACTTCAGTGGGCAAATGACCATCTTCGGTGGAATATACGGAACTGGCAAAAGATGCATTGGTCAGATGAGAGTCGATTCCTTTTACGGCCAGTAGATGGACGCATGCGCGTTTGGAGACAAATAAACACTGCTTACAATGAAAACAACATCTTTCCAACAAGTGCATTCTGTTCTGGCGGTGTAACTGTGTGGGGTTGTTTTTCTCTCAGATGCAAGCTGGACCTTTATGTTCTCAATGGCACTATGAACGGGCAAATGTATCGCGATTCCGTACTGAGAGATATCGTTGCTCCGCATTTTGACAACCATCCACTGGCAAGTCGTCTGCTCTACGTGGATGACAACCCCAGACCACATAGAGCGAGGATTGTGAATCAATACAAGTAACGAGAGGCGATAGATACAATTCCATGGCCTGCCATGTCACCGGACATGAACCCCATAGAGCATGTGTGGGACTACATTGGTTAAAGACTTAGCCATCGTAACCCTCAGTGTCAAAACCTTGCTGAATTGAGAACAGCAATGGTAGAAGAATGGCAAAATTTCCCGCAATATAAACTTAGACGGCTTGTTCACAGTATGAAGCGTCGTATAAGAAAACTGTTCCGGAAGCGAGGAGTTTTACACATTATTGACTGTTTTACAGTAAAAACAAATTTTAATGTCAAAATGTTTATTTTACAGACGATTCAAATTACAGCCATTTTTCCAAAAGTGTAAAAACTCATTGTTGAAGTAAAACTTAAACTCAACTTTTCTTTGTATGATTTATCAGTAGTTTTTTAGTACATGGTCAAAAGAGTTCAATATTCAGGACATTGTCTTTTATTATTGTTCTTTATTGATTGGGTGTCCAATTATCAAATTACACTTTCAATAATCACTTCCAGCCAGTATTATGCGATCTGTAGACATCTGAGAATTCATTCTGCAAAACATATATGGTGTTGCTTAACTTTTGTCAGAGTGTATAAAAAGCAAAAGTACAGTTCAAAGAAATATCTTCCAATTTCTAAATGATCGACAACTGTTTTGATTCCATTGTGTGAATTCCACCTATTTAAAACTACATACAGGTATTTATATTCAATTGTTGAATTAATGTCCATGTTTGCTGAGCGAGATGTGTTACTAAGAAGAGAAAGAGAAAACGTTTTGTTTAATATTATGAATACAATTATTGCACGATATCTATTAATAGTACAACAACTCAAATTAGCTTTCATTACTATTAAGAAAAGTTTGAAGATACCAAAGGGTAATCAGAAGACGTAAATAAGAGAAGTATGAAGATACCAAAGAGTAATCAGAAGACGTAAATAGGAGAAGTATGAAGATACCAAAGGGTAATCAGAAGACGTAAATAAGAGAAGTATGAAGATACCAAAGGGTAATCAGAAGACGTAAATAGGAGAAGTATGAAAATACCAAAGGGTAATCAGAAAACCTAAATAGGAGAAGTATGAAGATACCAAAGGGTAATCAGAAGACGTAAATAGGAGAAGTATGAAAATACCAAAGGGTAATCAGAAGACGTAAATAGGAGAAGTATGAAGATACCAAAGGGTAATCAGAAGACGTAAATAGGAGAAGTATGAAGATACCAAAGGGTAATCAGAAGACGTAAATAGGAGAAGTATGAAAATACCAAAGGGTAATCAGAAGACGTAAATAGGAGAAGTATGAAGATACCAAAGGGTAATCAGAAGACGTAAATAGGAGAAGTATGAAGATACCAAAGGGTAATCAGAAGACGTAAATAGGAGAAGTATGAAGATACCAAAGGGATAATCAGAAGACGTAAATAGGAGAAGTATGAAGATACCAAAGGGTAATCAGAAGACGTAAATAGGAGAAGTATGAAGATACCAAAGGGTAATCAGAAGACGTAAATAGGAGAAGTATGAAGATACCAAAGGGTAATCAGAAGACGTAAATAGGAGAAGTATGAAGATACCAAAGGGTAATCAGAAGACGTAAATAGGAGAAGTATGAAGATACCAAAGGGTAATAAGAAGACGTAAATAGGAGAAGTATGAAGATACCAAAGGGTAATCAGAAGACGTAAATAGGAGAAGTATGAAGATACCAAAGGGTAATCAGAAGACGTAAATAGGAGAAGTATGAAGATACCAAAGGTTAATCAGAAGACGTAAATAGGAGAAGTATGAAGATACCAAAGGGTAATCAGAAGACGTAAATAGGAGAAGTATGAAGATACCAAAGGGTAATCAGAAGACGTAAATAGGAGAAGTATGAAGATACCAAAGGGTAATCAGAAGACGTAAATAGGAGAAGTATGAAGATACCAAAGGGTAATCAGAAGACGTAAATAGGAGAAGTATGAAAATACCAAAGGGTAATCAGAAGACGTAAATAGGAGAAGGGTAATACGATGGCTAAAATAAAACAGACAAACAATAATCTACAAAACACTACACAGAAAACTAAAGATCGAGCAACTTGTCTTTGAAAATGACTAAAATTGAGTTGTTAGAATATCCTTTTTTGTGTGAATTCTGGAAAAGAAGCCTCCTGTTTGTGTGGTGTATGTACATGTACCTAAAACATTTTACATTTTACATCAAACATTTATAAATACATGTATGTAAAATAAAATCACATTCCTTGAGTATAAATTATGTATTAAGTTTTAGGGGTACTTCTACTTTTGTGGATCCTAACCCTAACCCTAACGCTAACCCTAACCCTTTTGTGATATCCGCATGGTAACGAAATGAAAGGTTATGGATCATGCGTGTTGATTATTACAATATCTGACTTCCGGGTCCGCCAAAGTAGATTCTACCCTTAGTTTTGTGTGATGCACGACCCCTTTGTCATTGTTGAAGACAGTATGGTTACTGTGAGATGAAAAAGCAGCATTCAAAGCCTGCTTTGTTAAGTAGTTTAGATATGTTGTACCGATGCTGACCCCGTTCATCCATATTTAATTCAAATTTTAATAGAATTGTAGACTAAACACAATAAATCAATTCGATTGCAATATGCATTAAACTTTATTAATGTATTTATTTAATTCCTCGGGACAATTATGGAGTCTATTTTGAACTGAATAGAATTCTGTAAAAGCATTCATAAATGGGAAATAGATGTTTCAAGATGACGACTGATTAAATATACATTTGTCATATCTCTTGAAACAATGTTAACAATAGCAACATTTTAATGTACTGGTAATGGATCAATAATTCAAAATAAACGTTCCAGAAAAGCGGGACAATCAATATATATAATGGACACTCCAGGGTAACATGCCAACGAAATATTGAGATCACATACCAATTAATATGCACTAACTATACTGCATTTTGACGTGGGTGAGTAATTTTCGTTGTTTTTTTTCTCCAAAATTTAGGATTTGTACGGACACCGAGGACATCTTTAATAAATAATAGTTTTTATGTTAATCTATTACACAGGAATAAAAGTCAAGATATAGTAAGTATATAATCATTGTATTAATATTTTCACCAATTAGGAAAGCGTAACCATCAAAGTGTCTTCCGTTTTACAAGATGACCAATCAAAGAGGAGTAGGAAACAAAACACAACCCGAAAAAATATGCTTGAAAACATGCATAAAATAAATGATAGCTTTTTCTTAAAAATAACAAACATGGTCAACTACACTGTATATGAATGGTCATTACAAAGTTATATTTGTTATGTGGATCTAAAATCGAAGATGGCCACCAACACAGGACTTAGTCTTTACAATTGGACACTATGGGAAAATGGATAATACCGGTAGTTTTCTTCTTAGAAATAGCAAACCTGGTTGAACCCAAACTGTATATGAATGATCATTTCAAAGTAAGAATCTTTTAGGTGATCTATAATCCAAGATGGCCGGCAACTGCGACTTTAGCAAAGTATTGATGACCACAGTATTGGAAAATCAATAAACGGTTTTTCTTGGGAACTAGAAGCATGATTAAAGTCAAATAGTACATAAATTGCAAATGGTCATAGGATCGTCCATTAGAACATTGTGGTATGGTGTATTTGCTTTATGACCCCCACAACAGTATTTAATTTTTAGTATATTATCATATGGAAAAATGATTTTTCAAAATCCTCACTGTACAATGCTGTATTGTGTGTTAATTTCTGATTAAGCACTAATGTTTTCATAACTTCACGGTAATGATATGTACCGTGTCGAAGGAAAAATTAAGAAATTGTTTGTGCTATGTTAGAGGAACTATGTTAGAAATGGTTGTAGTAAGCGACATATTTATGATTGATTAACTGGTGTTTAGCGCCAACCTTTTCAGTATTTCAGCTATATCGAGACGTGAACAAATTTTACAAATTAAAACTACTCAACAAGACTTAGAAATAAAGCATTCGAGTATAAAATAATAGAGTTATATGTACAAATAAAAGAAAAATTGAAAAGATAAAAATATATTATTTCGAACTTATTATCTATTTATATTTTAGTGTATCAAGTAAGTTCTTTTAAAAATTGGAAAATGGTGTGTACTGCGACATTTGTAAGCAAATTAGATAAATTATTGACGTTGTAGAATGTTCAAGTCTAAGATCAGGGTAAATACACAGTGTTAATGTTGGTATATGAGTAGATTGGAGGTACGTCAAGTGCATTTGTCATTTAGGTTTTAAATGTTTACTTGACTGATTATTTACCAACTATTCAAATAGTGAGTGGAAACAGACTCGAATATTCCAATAGTTAGCTTCCCATTTATCAGTGGTAATATTCCAATAGTTAGCTTCCCATTTATCAGTGGCAATATTCCAATAGGTACCTTCCCATTTATCAGTGGCAATATTCCAAGCAACAGCGGGTTGGATTTACATATCACAACTCGTATGTTATTCTGGGGCTTGTTCCCAATACAGTGATTTTCTGGAAAATGATAACACAACAAATATATCGCTATAAACAATCTACCATCGTCATCACAACAAGGTTATTCCTAGGTAGATGTCATCGCTATAAACAATCTACCATCGTCATCACAACAAGGTTATTACTAGGTAGAAGTCATCGCTATAAACAATCTACCATAGTCATCACAACAAGGTTATTCCTAGGTAAAAGTCATTGCTATAAACAATCTGCTATCGTCATCACAACAAGGTTATTCCTAGGGAGAAGTCATTGCTATAAACAATCTACCATGATCATCACAACAAGGTTTTTCATAGGTAGAAGTCATTGCTATAAACAATCTACCATCGTCATCACAACAAGGTTATTCCTAGGTAGCAGTCATCGCTATAAACAATCTACCATCGTCATCACAACAAGGTTATTCCTAGGTAAAAGTCATCGCAATAAACAATCTACCATAGTCATCACAACAAGGTTATTCCTAGGTAGAAGTCATCGCTATAAACAATCTACCATCGTCATCACAACAAGGTTATTCCTAGGTAGAAGTCATCGCAATAAACAATCTACCATAGTCATCACAACAAGGTTATTTATAGGTAAAAGTCATTGCTATAAACAATCTGCTATCGGCATCACAACAAGGTTAATCCTAGGTAGATGTCATCGCTATAAACAATCTACCATCGTCACCACAAGGTTATTCCTAGGTAGAAGTCTTCGCTATAAACAATCTACCATCGTCATCACAACAAGGTTATTCCTATGTAAAAGTCATCGCTATAAACAATCTACCATCGCCATCACAACAAGGTTATTCCTAGGTAGAAGTCATCGCTATAAACAATCTATCTTTGTCATCACAACAAGGTTATTCCTAGGTAGAAGTCATGGCTATAAACAATCTACCATCGTCATCACAACAAGGTTATTCCTAGGTAGCAGTTATCGCTATAAACAATCTACCATCGTCATCACAACAAGGTTATTCCTAGGTAGAAGTCATCGCTATAAACAATCTACCATCTTCATCACAACAAGGTTATTCCTAGGTAGAAGTCATCGCTATAAACAATCTACCATCGTCATCACAACAAGGTTATTCCTAGGTAGAAGTCATCGCTATAAACAATCTACCATGATCATCACAACAAGGTTATTCCTAGGTAGAAGTCATCGCTATAAACAATCTACCATCGTCATCACAACAAGGTTATTTCTAGGTAGAAGTCTTCGCTATAAACAATCTACCATCCTCATCACAACAAGGTTATTCCTATGTAAAAGTCATCGCTATAAACAATCTACCATCGTCATCACAACAAGGTTATTCCTAGGTAGAAGTCATCGCTATAAACAATCTATCTTTGTCATCACAACAAGGTTACTCCTAGGTAGAAGTCATGGCTATAAACAATCTACCATCG
Source organism: Bathymodiolus brooksi (assembly GCA_963680875.1). Taxonomy (NCBI): domain Eukaryota; kingdom Metazoa; phylum Mollusca; class Bivalvia; order Mytilida; family Modiolidae; genus Bathymodiolus; species Bathymodiolus brooksi. Next base: position 96,893,660 of record OY804581.1, on the reverse strand, counting down.
TCATCACAACAAGGTTATTCCTAGGTAGAAGTCATCGCTATAAACAATCTACCATCGTCATCACAACAAGGTTATTCCTAGGTAGAAGTCATCGTTATAAACAATCTACCATAGTCATCACAACAAGGTTATTTATAGGTAAAAGTCATTGCTATAAACAATCTGCTATCGGCATCACAACAAGGTTATTCCTAGGTAGATGTCATCGCTATAAACAATCTACCATCGTCATCACAAGGTTATTCCTAGGTAGAAGTCTTCGCTATAAACAATCTACCATCGTCATCACAACAAGGTTATTCCTATGTAAAAGTCATCGCTATAAACAATCTACCATCGTCATCACAACAAGGTTATTCCTAGGTAGAAGTCATCGCAATAAACAATCTACCATCCTCATCACAACAAGGTTATTCCTAGGTAGAAGTCAGGGCTATAAACAATCTACCATCGTCATCACAACAAGGTTATTCCTAGGTAGAAGTCATCGCTATAAACAATCTACCATCGTCATCACAACAAGGTTATTCCTAGGTAGAAGTCATCGCTATAAACAATCTACCATCGTCATCACAAGATTATTCCTAGGTAGAAGTTTTCGCTATAAACAATCTACTATCGTCATCACAACAATGTTATCCCTAGGTAGAAGTCATCGCTACAAACAATCTACCATCGTCATCACAACAAGGTTATTCCTAGGTAGAAGTCATGGCTATAAACAATCTACCATCGTCATCACAATGTTATTCCTAGGTAGAAGCCATCGTTATAAAACATCTACCATCGTCATCACAACAAGGTTATTCCTAGGTAGAAGTCATCGCTATAAACAATCTACCATCGTCATCACAACAAGGTTATTCCTAGGTAGAAGTCATCGCTATAAACAATCTACCATCGTCATCACAACAAGGTTATTCTTAGGTAGAAGTCATCGCTATAAACAATCGACCATCGTCATCACAACAAGGTTATTCCTAGGTAGAAGTCATCGCTATAAACAATCTACCATCGTAATCACAACAAAGTTATTCCTAGGTAGAAGTCATCGCTATAAACAATCTACCATCGTCATCACAACAAGGTTATTCCTAGGTAGAAGTCATCGCTATAAACAATCTACCATCGTCATCACAAGATTATTCCTAGGTAGAAGTCTTCGCTATAAACAAATTACCATCGTCATCACAACAATGTTATTCCTAGGTAGAAGTCATCACTATAAACAATCTACCATCGTCATCACAACAAGGTTATCCCTAGGTAGAAGTCATCGCTACAAACAATATACCATCGTCATCACAACAAGGTTATCCCTAGGTAGAGGTCATCGCTATAAACAATCTACCATCGTCATCACAACAAGGTTATTCCTAGGTAGAAGTCATCGATATAAACAATCTACCATCGTCATCACAACAAGGTTATTCCTAGGTAGAAGTCATCGATATAAACAATCTACCATCGTCATCACAACAAGGTTATTCCTAGGTAGAAGTCATCGCTATAAACAATCTACCATCGTCATCACAACAAGGTTATTCCTAGGTAGAAGTCATCGCTATAAACAATCTACCATCGTCATCACAACAAGGTTATTCCTAGGTGGAAGTCATCGCTATAAACAATCTACCATCGTCATCACAACAAGGTTATTCCTAGGTAGAAGTCATGGCTATAAACAATCTACCATCGTCATCACAACAAGGTTATTCCTAGGTAGAAGTCATCGCTATAAACAATCTACAATCGTCATCACAACAAAGTTATTCCTAGGTAGAAGTCATCGCTATAAACAATCTACCATCGTCATCACAACAAGGTTATTCCTAGGTAGAAGTCATCGCTATAAACAATCTACCATCGTCATCACAAGATTATTCCTAGGTAGAAGTCATCGCTATAAACAAATTACCATCGTCATCACAACAATGTTATTCCTAGGTAGAAGTCATCACTATAAACAATCTACCATCGTCATCACAACAAGGTTATCCCTAGGTAGAAGTCATCGCTACAAACAATCTACCATCGTCATCACAACAAGGTTATCCCTAGGTAGAGGTCATCGCTATAAACAATCTACCATCGTCATCACAACAAGGTTATTCCTAGGTAGAAGTCATCGCTATAAACAATCTACCATGATCATCACAACAAGGTTATTCCTAGGTAGAAGTCATCGCTATAAACAATCTACCATCGTCATCACAACAAGGTTATTCCTAGGTAGAAGTCATCGCTATAAACAATCTACCATCGTCATCACAACAAGGCTATTCCTAGGTGGAAGTCATCGCTATAAACAATCTACCATCGTCATCACAACAAGGTTATTCCTAGGTAGAAGTCATCGCTATAAACAATCTACCATCGTCATCACAACAAGGTTATTCCTAGGTAGAAGTCATGGCTATAAACAATCTACCATCGTCATCACAACAAGGTTATTCCTAGGTAGAAGTCATCGCTATAAACAATCTACAATCGTCATCACAACAAAGTTATTCCTAGGTAGAAGTCTTCGCTATAAACAATCTACCATCGTCATCACAACAAGGTTATTCCTAGGTAGAAGTCATCGCTATAAACAATCTACCATCGTCATCACAAGATTATTCCTAGGTAGAAGTCTTCGCTATAAACAAATTACCATCGTCATCACAACAATGTTATTCCTAGGTAGAAGTCATCACTATAAACAATCTACCATCGTCATCACAACAAGGTTATCCCTAGGTAGAAGTCATCGCTACAAACAATCTACCATCGTCATCACAACAAGGTTATCCCTAGGTAGAGGTCATCGCTATAAACAATCTACCATCGTCATCACAACAAGGTTATTCCTAGGTAGAAGTCATCGCTATAAACAATCTACCATGATCATCACAACAAGGTTATTCCTAGGTAGAAGTCATCGCTATAAACAATCTACCATCGTCATCACAACAAGGTTATTCCTAGGTAGAAGTCATCGCTATAAACAATCTACCATCGTCATCACAACAAGGTTATTTATAGGTAGAAGTCATCGCTATAAACAATCTACCATCGTCATCACAACAAGGTTATTCCTAGGTGGAAGTCATCGCTATAAACAATCTACCATCGTCATCACAACAAGGTTATTCCTAGGTAGAAGTCATGGCTTTAAGCAATCTACCATCGTCATCACAACAAGGTTATACCTAGGTAGAAGTCATCGCTATAAACAATCTACCATCGTCATCACAAGATTATTCCTAGGTAGAAGTCTTCGCTATAAACAATCTACCATCGTCATCACAACAAGGTTATCCCTAGGTAGAAGTCATCGCTACAAACAATCTACCATCGTCATCACAACAAGGTTATTCCTAGGTAGAAGTCATGGCTATAAACAATCTACCATCTTCATCACAAGGTTATTCCTAGGTAGAAGCCATCGTTATAAAAAATCTACCATCGTCATCACAACAAGGTTATTCCTAGGTAGAAGTCATCGCTATAAACAATCTACCATCGTCATCACAACAAGGTTATTCCTAGGTAGAAGTCATCGCTATAAACAATCTACCATCGTCATCACAAGATTATTCCTAGGTAGAAGTCTTCGCTATAAACAAATTACCATCGTCATCACAACAATGTTATTCCTAGGTAGAAGTCATCACTATAAACAATCTACCATCGTCATCACAACAAGGTTATCCCTAGGTAGAAGTCATCGCTACAAACAATCTACCATCGTCATCACAACAAGGTTATCCCTAGGTAGAAGTCATCGCTATAAACAATCTACCATCGTCATCACATCAAGGTTATTCCTAGGTAGAAGTTATCGCTATAAACAATCTACCATGATCATCACAACAAGGTTATTCCTAGGTAGAAGTCATCGCTATAAACAATCTACCATCGTCATCACAACAAGGTTATTCCTAGGTAGAAGTCATCGCTATAAACAATCTACCATCGTCATCACAACAAGGTTATTCCTAGGTAGAAGTCATCGCTATAAACAATCTACCATCGTCATCACAACAAGGTTATTCCTAGGTAGAAGTCATCGCTATAAACAATCTACCATCGTCATAACAAGATTATTTCTAGGTAGAAGTCTTCGCCATAAACAATCTACCATCGTCATCACAACAAGGTTATCCCTAGGTAGACGTCATCGCTACAAACAAGCTACCATCGTCATCACAACAAGGTTATTCCTAGGTAGAAGTCATGGCTATAAACAATCTACCATCGTCATCACAAGGTTATTCCTAGGTAGAAGCCATCGTTATAAAAAATCTACCATCGTCATCACAACAAGGTTATGCCTAGGTAGAAGTCATCGCTATAAACAATCTACCATCGTCATCACAACAAGGTTATTCCTAGGTAGAAGTCATCGCTATAAACAATCTATCTTTGTCATCACAACAAGGTTACTCCTAGGTAGAAGTCATGGCTATAAACAATCTACCATCGTCATCACAACAAGGTTATTCCTAGGTAGAAGTCATTGCTATAAACAATCTACCATCGTCATCACAACAAGGTTATTCCAAGGTAGAAGTCATCGTTATAAACAATCTACCATAGTCATCACAACAAGGTTATTTATAGGTAAAAGTCATTGCTATAAACAATCTGCTATCGGCATCACAACAAGGTTATTCCTAGGTAGATGTCATCGCTATAAACAATCTACCATCGTCATCACAAGGTTATTCCTAGGTAGAAGTCTTCGCTATAAACAATCTACCATCGTCATCACAACAAGGTTATTCCTATGTAAAAGTCATCGCTATAAACAATCTACCATCGTCATCACAACAAGGTTATTCCTAGGTAGAAGTCATCGCTATAAACAATCTACCATCCTCATCACAACAAGGTTATTCCTAGGTAGAAGTCAGGGCTATAAACAATCTACCATCGTCATCACAACAAGGTTATTCCTAGGTAGAAGTCATCGCTATAAACAATCTACCATCGTCATCACAACAAGGTTATTCCTAGGTAGAAGTCATCGCTATAAACAATCTACCATCGTCATCACAACAAGGTTATTCTTAGGTAGAAGTCATCGCTATAAACAATCGACCATCGTCATCACAACAAGGTTATTCCTAGGTAGAAGTCATCGCTATAAACAATCTACCATCGTAATCACAACAAAGTTATTCCTAGGTAGAAGTCATCGCTATAAACAATCTACCATCGTCATCACAACAAGGTTATTCCTAGGTAGAAGTCATCGCTATAAACAATCTACCATCGTCATCACAAGATTATTCCTAGGTAGAAGTCTTCGCTATAAACAAATTACCATCGTCATCACAACAATGTTATTCCTAGGTAGAAGTCATCACTATAAACAATCTACCATCGTCATCACAACAAGGTTATCCCTAGGTAGAAGTCATCGCTACAAACAATATACCATCGTCATCACAACAAGGTTATCCCTAGGTAGAGGTCATCGCTATAAACAATCTAAAATCGTCATCACAACAAGGTTATTCCTAGGTAGAATTCATCGCTATAAACAATCTACCATCGTCATCACAACAAGGTTATTCCTAGGTAGAAGTCATCGCTATAAACAATCTACCATGATCATCACAACAAGGTTATTCCTAGGTAGAAGTCATCGCTATAAACAATCTACCATCGTCATCACAACAAGGTTATTTCTAGGTAGAAGTCTTCGCTATAAACAATCTACCATCCTCATCACAACAAGGTTATTCCTATGTAAAAGTCATCGCTATAAACAATCTACCATCGTCATCACAACAAGGTTATTCCTAGGTAGAAGTCATCGCTATAAACAATCTATCTTTGTCATCACAACAAGGTTACTCCTAGGTAGAAGTCATGGCTATAAACAATCTACCATCGTCATCACAACAAGGTTATTCCTAGGTAGAAGTCATCGCTATAAACAATCTACCATCGTCATCACAACAAGGTTATTCCTAGGTAGAAGTCATCGTTATAAACAATCTACCATAGTCATCACAACAAGGTTATTTATAGGTAAAAGTCATTGCTATAAACAATATGCTATCGGCATCACAACAAGGTTATTCCTAGGTAGATGTCATCGCTATAAACAATCTACCATCGTCATCACAAGGTTATTCCTAGGTAGAAGTCTTCGCTATAAACAATCTACCATCGTCAACACAACAAGGTTATTCCTATGTAAAAGTCATCGCTATAAACAATCTACCATCGTCATCACAACAAGGTTATTCCTAGGTAGAAGTCATCGCTATAAACAATCTACCATCCTCATCACAACAAGGTTATTCCTAGGTAGAAGTCAGGGCTATAAACAATCTACCATCGTCATCACAACAAGGTTATTCCTAGGTAGAAGTCATCGCTATAAACAATCTACCATCGTCATCACAACAAGGTTATTCCTAGGTAGAAGTCATCGCTATAAACAATCTACCATCGTTATCACAAGATTATTCCTAGGTAGAAGTTTTCGCTATAAACAATCTACTATCGTCATCACAACAATGTTATCCCTAGGTAGAAGTCATCGCTACAAACAATCTACCATCGTCATCACAACAAGGTTATTCCTAGGTAGAAGTCATGGCTATAAACAATCTACCATCGTCATCACAAGGTTATTCCTAGGTAGAAGCCATCGTTATAAAACATCTACCATCGTCATCACAACAAGGTTATTCCTAGGTAGAAGTCATCGCTATAAACAATCTACCATCGTCATCACAACAAGGTTATTCCTAGGTAGAAGTCATCGCTATAAACAATCTACCATCGTCATCACAACAAGGTTATTCTTAGGTAGAAGTCATCGCTATAAACAATCGACCATCGTCATCACAACAAGGTTATTCCTAGGTAGAAGTCATCGCTATAAACAATCTACCATCGTAATCACAACAAAGTTATTCCTAGGTAGAAGTCATCGCTATAAACAATCTACCATCGTCATCACAACAAGGTTATTCCTAGGTAGAAGTCATCGCTATAAACAATCTACCATCGTCATCACAAGATTATTCCTAGGTAGAAGTCTTCGCTATAAACAAATTACCATCGTCATCACAACAATGTTATTCCTAGGTAGAAGTCATCACTATAAACAATCTACCATCGTCATCACAACAAGGTTATCCCTAGGTAGAAGTCATCGCTACAAACAATATACCATCGTCATCACAACAAGGTTATCCCTAGGTAGAGGTCATCGCTATAAACAATCTACCATCGTCATCACAACAAGGTTATTCCTAGGTAGAAGTCATCGATATAAACAATCTACCATCGTCATCACAACAAGGTTATTCCTAGGTAGAAGTCATCGATATAAACAATCTACCATCGTCATCACAACAAGGTTATTCCTAGGTAGAAGTCATCGCTATAAACAATCTACCATCGTCATCACAACAAGGTTATTCCTAGGTAGAAGTCATCGCTATAAACAATCTACCATCGTCATCACAACAAAGTTATTCCTAGGTGGAAGTCATCGCTATAAACAATCTACCATCGTCATCACAACAAGGTTATTCCTAGGTAGAAGTCATGGCTATAAACAATCTACCATCGTCATCACAACAAGGTTATTCCTAGGTAGAAGTCATCGCTATAAGCAATCTACAATCGTCATCACAACAAAGTTATTCCTAGGTAGAAGTCATCGCTATAAACAATCTACCATCGTCATCACAACAAGGTTATTCCTAGGTAGAAGTCATCGCTATAAACAATCTACCATCGTCATCACAAGATTATTCCTAGGTAGAAGTCTTCGCTATAAACAAATTACCATCGTCATCACAACAATGTTATTCCTAGGTAGAAGTCATCACTATAAACAATCTACCATCGTCATCACAACAAGGTTATCCCTAGGTAGAAGTCATCGCTACAAACAATCTACCATCGTCATCACAACAAGGTTATCCCTAGGTAGAGGTCATCGCTATAAACAATCTACCATCGTCATCACAACAAGGTTATTCCTAGGTAGAAGTCATCGCTATAAACAATCTACCATGATCATCACAACAAGGTTATTCCTAGGTAGAAGTCATCGCTATAAACAATCTACCATCGTCATCACAACCAGGTTATTCCTAGGTAGAAGTCATCGCTATAAACAATCTACCATCGTCATCGCAACAAGGTTATTTATAGGTAGAAGTCATCGCTATAAACAATCTACCATCGTCATCACAACAAGGTTATTCCTAGGTGGAAGTCATCGCTATAAACAATCTACCATCGTCATCACAACAAGGTTATTCCTAGGTAGAAGTCATCGCTATAAACAATCTACCATCGTCATCACAACAAGGTTATTCCTAGGTAGAAGTCATGGCTATAAACAATCTACCATCGTCATCACAACAAGGTTATTCCTAGGTAGAAGTCATCGCTATAAACAATCTACAATCGTCATCACAACAAAGTTATTCCTAGGTAGAAGTCATCGCTATAAACAATCTACCATCGTCATCACAACAAGGTTATTCCTAGGTAGAAGTCATCGCTATAAACAATCTACCATCGTCATCACAAGATTATTCCTAGGTAGAAGTCTTCGCTATAAACAAATTACCATCGTCATCACAACAATGTTATTCCTAGGTAGAAGTCATCACTATAAACAATCTACCATCGTCATCACAACAAGGTTATCCCTAGGTAGAAGTCATCGCTACAAACAATCTACCATCGTCATCACAACAAGGTTATCCCTAGGTAGAGGTCATCGCTATAAACAATCTACCATCGTCATCACAACAAGGTTATTCCTAGGTAGAAGTCATCGCTATAAACAATCTACCATGATCATCACAACAAGGTTATTCCTAGGTAGAAGTCATCGCTATAAACAATCTACCATCGTCATCACAACAAGGTTATTCCTAGGTAGAAGTCATCGCTATAAACAATCTACCATCGTCATCACAACAAGGTTATTTATAGGTAGAAGTCATCGCTATAAACAATCTACCATCGTCATCACAACAAGGTTATTCCTAGGTGGAAGTCATCGCTATAAACAATCTACCATCGTCATCACAACAAGGTTATTCCTAGGTAGAAGTCATGGCTTTAAACAATCTACCATCGTCATCACAACAAGGTTATACCTAGGTAGAAGTCATCGCTATAAACAATCTACCATCGTCATCACAAGATTATTCCTAGGTAGAAGTCTTCGCTATAAACAATCTACCATCGTCATCACAACAAGGTTATCCCTAGGTAGAAGTCATCGCTACAAACAATCTACCATCGTCATCACAACAAGGTTATTCCTAGGTAGAAGTCATGGCTATAAACAATCTACCATCTTCATCACAAGGTTATTCCTAGGTTGAAGCCATCGTTATAAAAAATCTACCATCGTCATCACAACAAGGTTATTCCTAGGTAGAAGTCATCGCTATAAACAATCTACCATCGTCATCACAACAAGGTTATTCCTAGGTAGAAGTCATCGCTATAAACAATCTACCATCGTCATCACAAGATTATTCCTAGGTAGAAGTCTTCGCTATAAACAAATTACCATCGTCATCACAACAATGTTATTCCTAGGTAGAAGTCATCACTATAAACAATCTACCATCGTCATCACAACAAGGTTATCCCTAGGTAGAAGTCATCGCTACAAACAATCTACCATCGTCATCACAACAAGGTTATCCCTAGGTAGAAGTCATCGCTATAAACAATCTACCATCGTCATCACATCAAGGTTATTCCTAGGTAGAAGTTATCGCTATAAACAATCTACCATGATCATCACAACAAGGTTATTCCTAGGTAGAAGTCATCGCTATAAACAATCTACCATCGTCATCACAACAAGGTTATTCCTAGGTAGAAGTCATCGCTATAAACAATCTACCATCGTCATCACAACAAGGTTATTCCTAGGTAGAAGTCATCGCTATAAACAATCTACCATCGTCATCACAACAAGGTTATTCCTAGGTAGAAGTCATCGCTATAAACAATCTACCATCGTCATCACAACAAGGTTATTCCTAGGTAGAAGTCATCGCTATAAACAATCTACCATCGTCATCACAACAAGGTTATCCCTAGGTAGAAGTCATCGCTACAAACAAGCTACCATCGTCATCACAACAAGGTTATTCCTAGGTAGAAGTCATGGCTATAAACAATCTACCATCGTCATCACAAGGTTATTCCTAGGTAGAAGCCATCGTTATAAAAAATCTACCATCGTCATCACAACAAGGTTATGCCTAGGTAGAAGTCATCGCTATAAACAATCTACCATCGTCATCACAACAAGGTTATTCCTAGGTAGAAGTCATCGCTATAAACAATCTATCTTTGTCATCACAACAAGGTTACTCCTAGGTAGAAGTCATCGCTATAAACAATCTACCATCGTCATCACAACAAGGTTATTCCTAGGTAGAAGTCATCGCTATAAACAATCTACCATCGTCATCACAACAAGGTTATTCCTAGGTAGAAGTCATCGTTATAAACAATCTACCATAGTCATCACAACAAGGTTATTTATAGGTAAAAGTCATTGCTATAAACAATCTGCTATCGGCATCACAACAAGGTTATTCCTAGGTAGATGTCATCGCTATAAACAATCTACCATCGTCATCACAAGGTTATTCCTAGGTAGAAGTCTTCGCTATAAACAATCTACCATCGTCATCACAACAAGGTTATTCCTATGTAAAAGTCATCGCTATAAACAATCTACCATCGTCATCACAACAAGGTTATTCCTAGGTAGAAGTCATCGCTATAAACAATCTACCATCCTCATCACAACAAGGTTATTCCTAGGTAGAAGTCAGGGCTATAAACAATCTACCATCGTCATCACAACAAGGTTATTCCTAGGTAGAAGTCATCGCTATAAACAATCTACCATCGTCATCACAACAAGGTTATTCCTAGGTAGAAGTCATCGCTATAAACAATCTACCATCGTCATCACAAGATTATTCCTAGGTAGAAGTTTTCGCTATAAACAATCTACTATCGTCATCACAACAATGTTATCCCTAGGTAGAAGTCATCGCTACAAACAATCTACCATCGTCATCACAACAAGGTTATTCCTAGGTAGAAGTCATGGCTATAAACAATCTACCATCGTCATCACAAGGTTATTCCTAGGTAGAAGCCATCGTTATAAAACATCTACCATCGTCATCACAACAAGGTTATTCCTAGGTAGAAGTCATCGCTATAAACAATCTACCATCGTCATCACAACAAGGTTATTCCTAGGTAGAAGTCATCGCTATAAACAATCTACCATCGTCATCACAACAAGGTTATTCTTAGGTAGAAGTCATCGCTATAAACAATCGACCATCGTCATCACAACAAGGTTATTCCTAGGTAGAAGTCATCGCTATAAACAATCTACCATCGTAATCACAACAAAGTTATTCCTAGGTAGAAGTCATCGCTATAAACAATCTACCATCGTCATCACAACAAGGTTATTCCTAGGTAGAAGTCATCGCTATAAACAATCTACCATCGTCATCACAAGATTATTCCTAGGTAGAAGTCTTCGCTATAAACAAATTACCATCGTCATCACAACAATGTTATTCCTAGGTAGAAGTCATCACTATAAACAATCTACCATCGTCATCACAACAAGGTTATCCCTAGGTAGAAGTCATCGCTACAAACAATATACCATCGTCATCACAACAAGGTTATCCCTAGGTAGAGGTCATCGCTATAAACAATCTACCATCGTCATCACAACAAGGTTATTCCTAGGTAGAAGTCATCGATATAAACAATCTACCATCGTCATCACAACAAGGTTATTCCTAGGTAGAAGTCATCGATATAAACAATCTACCATCGTCATCACAACAAGGTTATTCCTAGGTAGAAGTCATCGCTATAAACAATCTACCATCGTCATCACAACAAGGTTATTCCTAGGTAGAAGTCATCGCTATAAACAATCTACCATCGTCATCACAACAAGGTTATTCCTAGGTGGAAGTCATCGCTATAAACAATCTACCATCGTCATCACAACAAGGTTATTCCTAGGTAGAAGTCATGGCTATAAACAATCTACCATCGTCATCACAACAAGGTTATTCCTAGGTAGAAGTCATCGCTATAAACAATCTACAATCGTCATCACAACAAAGTTATTCCTAGGTAGAAGTCATCGCTATAAACAATCTACCATCGTCATCACAACAAGGTTATTCCTAGGTAGAAGTCATCGCTATAAACAATCTACCATCGTCATCACAAGATTATTCCTAGGTAGAAGTCTTCGCTATAAACAAATTACCATCGTCATCACAACAATGTTATTCCTAGGTAGAAGTCATCACTATAAACAATCTACCATCGTCATCACAACAAGGTTATCCCTAGGTAGAAGTCATCGCTACAAACAATCTACCATCGTCATCACAACAAGGTTATCCCTAGGTAGAGGTCATCGCTATAAACAATCTACCATCGTCATCACAACAAGGTTATTCCTAGGTAGAAGTCATCGCTATAAACAATCTACCATGATCATCACAACAAGGTTATTCCTAGGTAGAAGTCATCGCTATAAACAATCTACCATCGTCATCACAACAAGGTTATTCCTAGGTAGAAGTCATCGCTATAAACAATCTACCATCGTCATCACAACAAGGTTATTCCTAGGTAGAAGTCATCGCTATAAACAATCTACCATCGTCATCACAACAAGGTTATTCCTAGGTGGAAGTCATCGCTATAAACAATCTACCATCGTCATCACAACAAGGTTATTCCTAGGTAGAAGTCATCGCTATAAACAATCTACCATCGTCATCACAACAAGGTTATTCCTAGGTAGAAGTCATCGCTATAAACAATCTACAATCGTCATCACAACAAAGTTATTCCTAGGTAGAAGTCATCGCTATAAACAATCTACCATCGTCATCACAACAAGGTTATTCCTAGGTAGAAGTCATCGCTATAAACAATCTACCATCGTCATCACAAGATTATTCCTAGGTAGAAGTCTTCGCTATAAACAAATTACCATCGTCATCACAACAATGTTATTCCTAGGTAGAAGTCATCACTATAAACAATCTACCATCGTCATCACAACAAGGTTATCCCTAGGTAGAAGTCATCGCTACAAACAATCTACCATCGTCATCACAACAAGGTTATCCCTAGGTAGAGGTCATCGCTATAAACAATCTACCATCGTCATCACAACAAGGTTATTCCTAGGTAGAAGTCATCGCTATAAACAATCTACCATGATCATCACAACAAGGTTATTCCTAGGTAGAAGTCATCGCTATAAACAATCTACCATCGTCATCACAACAAGGTTATTCCTAGGTAGAAGTCATCGCTATAAACAATCTACCATCGTCATCACAACAAGGTTATTTATAGGTAGAAGTCATCGCTATAAACAATCTACCATCGTCATCACAACAAGGTTATTCCTAGGTGGAAGTCATCGCTATAAACAATCTACCATCGTCATCACAACAAGGTTATTCCTAGGTAGAAGTCATCGCTATAAACAATCTACCATCGTCATCACAAGATTATTCCTAGGTAGAAGTCTTCGCTATAAACAATCTACCATCGTCATCACAACAAGGTTATCCCTAGGTAGAAGTCATCGCTACAAACAATCTACCATCGTCATCACAACAAGGTTATTCCTAGGTAGAAGTCATGGCTATAAACAATCTACCATCTTCATCACAAGGTTATTCCTAGGTAGAAGCCATCGTTATAAAAAATCTACCATCGTCATCACAACAAGGTTATTCCTAGGTAGAAGTCATCGCTATAAACAATCTACCATCGTCATCACAACAAGGTTATTCCTAGGTAGAAGTCATCGCTATAAACAATCTACCATCGTCATCACAAGATTATTCCTAGGTAGAAGTCTTCGCTATGAACAAATTACCATCGTCATCACAACAATGTTATTCCTAGGTAGAAGTCATCACTATAAACAATCTACCATCGTCATCACATCAAGGTTATTCCTAGGTAGAAGTTATCGCTATAAACAATCTACCATGATCATCACAACAAGGTTATTCCTAGGTAGAAGTCATCGCTATAAACAATCTACCATCGTCATCACAACAAGGTTATTCCTAGGTAGAAGTCATCGCTATAAACAATCTACCATCGTCATCACAACAAGGTTATTCCTAGGTAGAAGTCATCGCTATAAACAATCTACCATCGTCATCACAACAAGGTTATTCCTAGGTAGAAGTCATCGCTATAAACAATCTACCATCGTCATAACAAGATTATTCCTAGGTAGAAGTCTTCGCTATAAACAATCTACCATCGTCATCACAACAAGGTTATCCCTAGGTAGAAGTCATCGCTACAAACAAGCTACCATCGTCATCACAACAAGGTTATTCCTAGGTAGAAGTCATGGCTATAAACAATCTACCATCGTCATCACAAGGTTATTCCTAGGTAGAAGCCATCGTTATAAAAAATCTACCATCGTCATCACAACAAGGTTATGCCTAGGTAGAAGTCATCGCTATAAACAATCTACCATCGTCATCACAACAAGGTTATTCCTAGGTAGAAGTCATCGCTATAAACAATCTACCATCGTCATCATAACAAGGTTATTCCTAGGTAGAAGTCATCGCTATAAACAATCTACCATCGTCATCACAACAAGGTTATTCCTAGGTAGAAGTCATCGCTATAAACGATCTACCATAGTCATCACAACAAGGTTATTTATAGGTAAAAGTCATTGCTGTAATCAATCTGCTATCGGCATCACAACAAGGTTATTCCTAGGTAGATGTCATCGCTATAAACAATCTACCATCGTCATCACAAGGTTATTCCTAGGTAGAAGTCATCGCTATAAACAATCTACCATCGTCATCACAGCAAGGTTATTCCTATGTAAAAGTTATTGCTATAAACAATCTACCATCGTCATCACAACAAGGTTATTCCTAGGTAGAAGTCATCGCTATAAACAATCTATCTTTGTCATCACAACAAGGTTATTCCTAGGTAGAAGTCATGGCTATAAACAATCTACCATCGTCATCACAACAAGGTTATTCCTAGGTAGAAGTCATCGCTATAAACAATCTACCATAGTCATCACAACAAGGTTATTCCTAGGTAGAAGTCATCGCTATAAACAATCTACCATCGTCATCACAACAAGCTTATTCCTAGGTAGAAGTCAGGGCTATAAACAATCTACCATCCTCATCACAAGGTTATTCCTAGGTAGAAGCCATCGTTATAAAAAATCTACCATCGTCATCACAACAAGGTTATTCCTATGTAGAAGTCATCGCTATAAACAATTTACCATCTTCATCACATAAAGGTTATTCCTAGGTAGAAGTCATCGCTATCAACAATCTACCATGATCATCACAACAAGGTTATTCCTAGGTAGAAGTCATCGCGATAAACAATCTACCATCGTCATCACAACAAGGTTATTCCTAGGTAGAAGTCTTCGCTATAAACAATCTACCATCGTCATCACAACAATGTTATTCCTAGGTAGAAGTCATCGCTATAAACAATCTACCATCGTCATCACAAGATTATTCCTAGGTAGAAGTCTTCGCTATAAACAAATTACCATCGTCATCACAACAATGGTATTCCTAGGTAGTAGTCATCGCTATAAACAATCTACCATCGTCATCACAACAAGGTTATTCCTAGGTAGAAGTCATCGCTACAAACAATCTACAATCGTCATCACAACAAGGTTATCCCTAGGTAGAAGTCATCGCTATAAACAATCTACCATCGTCATCACAACAAGGTTATTCCTAGGTAGAAGTCATCGCTATAAACAATCTACCATCGTCATCACAACAAGGTTATTCCTAGGTAGAAGTCATCGCTATAAACAATCTACCATTGTCATCACAACAAGGTTATTCCTAGGTAGAAGTCATCGCTATAAACAATCTACCATCGTCATCACAAGATTATTCCTAGGTAGAAGTCTTCGCTATAAACAAATTACCATCGTCATCACAACAATGTTATTCGTAGGTAGAAGTCATCGCTATAAACAATCTACCATCGTCATCACAACAAGGTCATTCCTAGGTAGAAGTCATCGCTATAAACAATCTACCATCTTCATCACAACAAGGTTATTCCTAGGTAGAAGTCATCGCTATAAACAATCTACCATCGTGATCACAACAAGGTTATTCCTATGTAGAAGTCATCGCTATAAACAATCTACCATCGTCATCACAACAAGGTTATTCCTAGGTAGAAGTCATCGCTATAAACAATCTACCATCGTCATCACAAGATTATTCCTAGGTAGAAGTCTTCGCTATAAACAATCTACCATCGTCATAACAACAAGGTTATCCCTAGGTAGAAGTCATCGCTGTAAACAATCTACCATCGTCATCCCAACAAGGTTATTCCTAGGTAGAAGTCATCGCTATAAACAATCTACCATCGTCATCACAA
The DNA here is from genome assembly GCA_963680875.1 of Bathymodiolus brooksi. NCBI lineage: Eukaryota > Metazoa > Mollusca > Bivalvia > Mytilida > Modiolidae > Bathymodiolus > Bathymodiolus brooksi. Next base: position 96,877,124 of record OY804581.1, on the reverse strand, counting down.
CAATGTTATTCCTAGGTAGAAGTCATCGCTATAAACAATCTACAATCGTCATCACAAGAGTATTCCTAGGTAGAAATCTTCGCTATAAACAAATTACAATCGTCATCACAACAATGGTATTCCTAGGTAGAAGTCATCGCTATAAACAATCTACCATCGTCATCACAACAAGGTTATCCCTAGGTAGAAGTCATCGCTACAAACAATCTACAATCGTCATCACAACAAGGTTATCCCTAGGTAGAAGTCATCGCTATAAACAATCTACCATCGTCATCACAACAAGGTTATTCCTAGGTAGAAGTCATCGCTATAAACAATCTACCATCGTCATCACAACAAGGTTATTCCTAGGTAGATGTCATCGCTATAAACAATCTACCATTGTCATGACAACAAGGTTATTCCTAGGTAGAAGTCATCGCTATAAACAATCTACCATCGTCATCACAAGATTATTCCTAGGTAGAAGTCTTCGCTATAAACAAATTACCATCGTCATCACAACAATGTTATTCCTAGGTAGAAGTCATCGCTATAAACAATCTACCATCGTCATCACAACAAGGTTATTCCTAGGTAGAAGTCATCGCTCTAAACAATCTACCATCGTCATCACAACAAGGTTATTCCTAGGTAGAAGTTATTGCTATAAACAATCTACCATCGTCATCACAACAAGGTTATTCCTAGGTAGAAGCCATCGCTATAAACAATCTACCATCTTCATCACAACAAGGTTATTCCTAGGTAGAAGTCATCGCAATAAACAATCTACCATCGTGATCACAACAATGTTATTCCTATGTAGAAGTCATCGCTATAAACAATCTACCATCGTCATCACAACAAGGTTATTCCTAGGTAGAAGTCATCGCTATAAACAATCTACCATCGTCATCACAAGATTATTCCTAGGTAGAAGTCTTCGCTATAAACAATCTACCATCGTCATAACAACAAGGTTATCCCTAGGTAGAAGTCATCGCTGTAAACAATCTACCATCGTCATCACAACAAGGTTATTCCTAGGTAGAAGTCATCGCTATAAACAATCTACTATCGTCATCACAACAAGGTTATTCCTAGGTAGAAGTCATCGCTATAAACAATCTACCATCGTCAACACAAGATTATTCCTAGGTAGAAGTCTTCGCTATAAACAAATTACCATCGTCATCACAACAATGGTATTCCTAGGCAGAAGTCATCGCTATAAACAATCTACCATCGTCATCACAACAAGGTTATCCCTAGGTAGAAGTCATCGCTACAAACAATCTACAATCGTCATCACAGCAAGGTTATCCCTAGGTAGAAGTCATCGCTATAAACAATCTACCATCGTCATCACAACAAGGTTATTCCTAGGTAGAAGTCATTGCTATAAACAATCTACCATCGTCATCACGAGATTATTCCTAGGTAGAGGTCTTCGCTATAAACAAATTACCATCGTCATCACAACAATGTTATTCCTAGGTAGAAGTCATCGCTATAAACAATCTACCATCGTCATCACAACAAGGTTATTGCTAGGTAGAAGTCATCGCTATAAACAATCTACCATCGTCATCACAACAAGGTTATTCCTAGGTAGAAGTCATCGCTATAAACAATCTACCATCGTCATCACAAGATTATTCCTAGGTAGAAGTCATCGCTATAAACAATCTACCATTGTCATCACAACAAGGTTATTCCTAGGTAGAAGTCATCGCTATAAACAATCTACCATCGTCATCACAAGATTATTCCTAGGTAGAAGTCTTCGCTATAAACAAATTACCATCGTCATCACAACAATGTTATTCCTAGGTAGAAGTCATCGCTATAAACAATCTACCATCGTCATCACAACAAGGTTATTCCTAGGTAGAAGTCATCGCTCTAAACAATCTACCATCGTCATCACAACAAGGTTATTCCTAGGTAGAAGTTATTGCTATAAACAATCTACCATCGTCATCACAACAAGGTTATTCCTAGGTAGAAGTCATCGCTATAAACAATCTACCATCGTCATCACAACAAGGTCATTCCTAGGTAGAAGTCATCGCTATAAACAATCTACCATCTTCATCACAACAAGGTTATTCCTAGGTAGAAGTCATCGCAATAAACAATCTACCATCGTGATCACAACAATGTTATTCCTATGTAGAAGTCATCGCTATAAACAATCTACCATCGTCATCACAACAAGGTTATTCCTAGGTAGAAGTCATCGCTATAAACAATCTACCATCGTCATCACAAGATTATTCCTAGGTAGAAGTCTTCGCTATAAACAATCTACCATCATCATAACAACAAGGTTATCCCTAGGTAGAAGTCATCGCTGTAAACAATCTACCATCGTCATCACAACAAGGTTATTCCTAGGTAGAAGTCATCGCTATAAACAATCTACTATCGTCATCACAACAAGGTTATTCCTAGGTAGAAGTCATCGCTATAAACAATCTACCATCGTCATCACAAGATTATTCCTAGGTAGAAGTCTTCGCTATAAACAAATTACCGTCGTCATCACAACAATGGTATTCCTAGGTAGAAGTCATCGCTATAAACAATCTACCATCGTCATCACAACAAGGTTATCCCTAGGTAGAAGTCATCGCTACAAACAATCTACAATCGTCATCACAACAAGGTTATCCCTAGGTAGAAGTCATCGCTATAAACAATCTACCATCGTCATCACAACAAGGTTATTCCTAGGTAGAAGTCATTGCTATAAACAATCTACCATCGTCATCACGAGATTATTCCTAGGTAGAGGTCTTCGCTATAAACAAATTACCATCGTCATCACAACAATGTTATTCCTAGGTAGAATTCATCGCTATAAACAATCTACCATCGTCATCACAACAAGGTTATTCCTAGGTAGAAGTCATCGCTATAAACAATCTACCATCGTCATCACAACAAGGTTATTCCTAGGTAGAAGTCATCGCTATAAACAATCTACCATCGTCATCACAAGATTATTCCTAGGTAGAAGTCATCGCTATAAACAATCTACCATCGTCATAACAAGATTATTCCTAGGTAGAAGTCTTCGCTATAAACAAATTACCATCGTCATCACAACAATGTTATTCCTAGGTAGAAGTCATCGCTATAAACAATCTACCATCGTCATCACAACAAGGTTGTTCCTAGGTAGAAGTCATCGCTATAAACAATCTACCATCGTCATCACAAGATTATTCCTAAGTAGAAGTCTTCGCTATAAACAAATTACCATCGTCATCACAACAATGGTATTCCTAGGTAGAAGTCATCGCTATAAACAATCTACCATCGTCATCACAACAAGGTTATCCCTAGGTAGAAGTCATCGCTACAAACAATCTACAATCGTCATCACAACAAGGTTATCCCTAGGTAGAAGTCATCGCTATAAACAATCTACCATCGTCATCACAACAAGGTTATTCCTAGGTAGATGTCATCGCTATAAACAATCTACCATCCTCATCACAAGATTATTCCTAGGTAGAAGTCATGGCTATAAACAAATTACCATCGTCATCACAACAATGTTATTCCTAGGTAGAAGTCATCGCTATAAACAATCTACCATCGTCATCACAACAAGGTTATTCCTAGGTAGAAGTCATCGCTATAAACAATCTACCATCGTCATCACAACAAGGTTATTCCTAGGTAGAAATCATCGCTATAAACAATCTACCATCGTCATCACAAAATTATTCCTAGGTAGAAGTCTTCGCTATAAACAATCTACCATCGTCATAACAAGATTATTCCTAGGTAGAAGTCATCGCTATAAACAATCTACCATCGTCATCACAACAAGGTTATTCCTAGGTAGAAGTCATCGCTATAAACAATCTACCATCTTCATCACAACAAGGTTATTCCTAGGTAGAAGTCATCGCTATAAACAATCTACCATCGTCATCACAACAAGGTTATTCCTATGTAGAAGTCATCGCTATAAACAATCTACCATCGTCATCACAACAAGGTTATTCCTAGGTAGAAGTCATCGCTATAAACAATCTACCATCGTCATCACAACAAGGTTATCCCTAGATAGAAGTCATCGCTATAAACAATCTACCATCGTCATCACAACAATGTTATTCCTAGGTAGAAGTCATCGCTATAAACAATTTACCATGATCATCACAACAAGGTTATTCCTAGGTAGAAGTCATCGCTATAAACAATCTACCATCGTCATCACAACAAGGTTATTCCTAGGTAGAAGTCATCGCTATAAACAATCTACCATCTTCATCACAACAAGGTTATTCCTAGGTAGAAGTCATCGCTATAAACAATCTACCATCGTCATCACAACAAGGTTATTCCTAGGTAGAAGTCATCGCTATAAACAATCTACCATCGTCATCACAAGATTATTCCTAGGTAGAAGTCTTCGCTATAAACAAATTACCATCGTCATCACAACAATGTTATTCCTAGGTAGAAGTCATCGCTATAAACAATCTACCATCGTCATCACAACAAGGTTATTCCTAGGTAGAAGTCATCGCTATAAACAATCTACCATCGTCATAACAACAAGGTTATCCCTAGGTAGAAGTCATCGCTACAAACAATCTACCATCGTCATCACAACAAAGTTATTACTAGGTAGAAGTCATCGCTATAAACAATCTACCATCGTCATCACAAGATTATTCCTAGGTAGAAGTCTTCGCTATAAACAAATCTACCATCGTCATCACAACAATGTTATTCCTAGGTAGAAGTCATCGCTATAAACAATCTACCATCGTCATCACAACAAGGTTATCCCTAGGTAGAAGTCATCGCTACAAACAATCTACCATCGTCATCACAACAAGGTTATCCCTAGATAGAAGTCATCGCTATAAACAATTTACCATGATCATAACAACAAGGTTATTCCTAGGTAGAAGTCATCGCTATAAACAATCTACCATCGTCATCACAACAAGGTTATCCCTAGGTAGAAGTCATCGCTATAAACAATCTACCATCGTCATCACAACAAGGTTATTCCTAGGTAGAAGTCATCGCTATAAACAATCTACCATCTGCATCACAACAAGGTTATTCCTAGGTAGAAGTCATTGCTATAAACAATCTACCATCGTCATCACAACAAGGTTATTCCTAGGTAGAAGTCATCGCTATAAACAATCTACCATGATCATCACAACAAGGTTATTCCTAGGTAGAAGTCTTCGCTATAAACAATCTACCATCATCATAACAACAAGGTTATCCCTAGGTAGAAGTCATCGCTACAAACAATCTACCATCGTCATCACAACAAGGTTATTCCTAGGTAGAAGTCATCGCTATAAACAATCTACCATCGTCATCACAAGATTATTCCTAGGTAGAAGTCTTCGCTATAAACAAATTACCATCGTCATCACAACAAGGTTATTCCTAGGTAGAAGTCATCGCTATAAACAATCTACCATCGTCATCACAACAAGGTTATCCCTAGGTAGAAGTCATCGCTACAAACAATCTACCATCGCCATCACAACAAGGTTATCCCTAGATAGAAGTCATCGCTATAAACAATCTACCATCGTCATCACAACAAGGTTATTCCTAGGTAGAAGTCATCGCTATAAACAATCTACCATGATCATCACAACAAGGTTATTCCTAGGTAGAAGTCATCGCTATAAACAATCTACCATCGTCATCACAACAAGGTTATCCCTAGGTAGAAGTCATCGCAATAAACAATCTACCATCGTCATCACAACAAGGTTATTCCTAGGTAGAAGTCATCGCTATAAACAATCTACCATCGTCATCACAACAAGGTTATTCCTAGGTAGAGGTCATCGCTATAAACAATCTACCATCGTCATCACAAGGTTATTCCTAGGTAGAAGCCATCGTTATAAAAAATCTACCATCGTCATCACAACAAGGTTATTCCTAGGTAGAAGTCATCGCTATAAACAATCTACCATCGTCATCACAACAAGGTTATTCCTATGTAGAAGTCTTCGCTATAAACAATTTACCATCGTCATCATAACAAGGTTATCCCTAGGTAGAAGTCATCGCTATAAACAATCTACCATCGTCATCCAACAAGGTTATCCCTAGGTAGAAGTCACCGCTATAAACAATCTACCATCGTCATCACAAGGTTATTCCTAGGTAGAAGCCATCGTTATAAAAAATCTACCATCGTCATCACAACAAGGTTATTCCTAGGTAGAAGTCATCGCTATAAACAATCTACCATCGTCATCACAACAAGGTTATTCCTAGGTAGAAGTCTTCGCTATAAACAATCTACCATCGTCATCATAACAAGGTTATCCCTAGGTAGAAGTCATCGCTATAAACAATCTACCATCGTCATCACAACAAGGTTATTCCTAGGTAGAAGTCATCGCTATAAACAATCTACCATCGTCATCATAACAAGGTTATCCCTATGTAGAAGTCATCGCTATAAACAATCTACCATCGTCATCACAACAAGGTTATTCCTAGGTAGAAGTCATGGCTATAAACAATCTACCATCGTCATCACAAGGTTATTCCTAGGTAGAAGCCATCGTTATAAAAAATCTACCATCGTCATCACAACAAGGTTATTCCTATGTAGAAGTCATCGCTATAAACAATCTACCATCGTCATCACAAGATTATTCCTAGGTAGAAGTCATCGCTATAAACAATCTACCATCGTCATCACAACAAGATTATTCCTAGGTAGAAGTCATCGCTATAAACAATCTACCATCGTCATCACAACAAGGTTATTCCTAGGTAGAAGTCATCGCTATAAACAATCTACCATCGTCATCACAACAAGGTTATTCCTAGGTAGAAGTTATTGCTATAAACAATCTACCATCGTCATCACAACAAGGTTATTCCTAGGTAGAAGTCATCGCTATAAACAATCTACCATCGTCATCACAACAAGATTATTCCTAGGTAGAAGTCATCGCTGTAAACAATCTACCATCGTCATCACAACAAGATTATTCCTAGGTAGAAGTCATTGCTATAAACCATCTACCATCGTCATCACAAACTGGTCATTCGCTACGACATATCCATTTCTCACATGGCAGTGGATCTTGTCCCTTTTAGGTAGATTTGCTTTGCATTGTATCAACAATAAGAGTTTTAAAGGAATTGCTTATGCAAGTAACACTGTATGTGTCTTATAAGGAACAGGAACTACTAACCATTCCAGAGCACCTAGGTTCATCCTGTTTTTTTCAATTTTGTTTTTGTGATTTCTGTTTTGTTTGTCTTCGTTCTGAGTCGTGTGTCCATTCTTGCCTGTGTCTCTGGATTGTCCATTATTGGTTGCCCCTGCGGTTTTCTCTAACATTTATTCATATTAAAACTTACCTTGAGTATATAATAGGACCCCAACCCCCACTTCATAATTTAATCTCCAACTGCAATACAGATATAAACAAATTACCTGCACAGATTCGTTCCCACCCTAAAGGACCACACAATCGCACAAATCGGGATTCCGGTCAATAAAGTATGATACATTATTACAAATAGGAGCAAATCGAACATAAGGAGAAACGTAAATGTCATATGATGGGACCAAAGGGGTGAGTAATAATTATATAGACGTTAAAATATTTGCTTTTTATCATGTAACAAAGGCTAGAAAAAAAGCCATTAGTAATCATGATGAACAATGCATAAAAGTGCTGAACCACTTGGTAACCTTTGTATTGGCTTTCGGCGTTCGATGGTTTCTGTTTATTTATCAATATTGTTCCAAGACACAGTGGCACTGACGACTTGTGAAATTTTTTGGTTATGCATTAATGCTTTCAATCGTCAACAATGACAAGATTGATTTATACCATTACCTAATGGCATCATGATGGTATTACTGCAAATACAAAGAATACACATTACGTGAAGATTTAAAGGTAATCCTTGTCTATACTGCCATTACATAGAGTATCATGGTAATACTGTACATATATTACGTGAAGATGTAAAAGTAATATTTATATATTTTGCACGGATTAACTTCTCAATAGTATTAACTACAGATTCATAGTGTTTCTTGGTACTAATTATAGAACTATTTCTAATAGATTTCCGTGCATTATTCCATGGGGCAATGCGATTAATGGCAAGTAATTCGCCTTGCAAACAAAAACCATGAGATATAATGCTATGTTATTTTGATTGGATAAGAAATTTTACATAAACTATACGACCCACTGCTTAAGTGGATGTAATTTTTTTTAAATAAAAACGTAGATATCAAATTTAGTGCGCACGATGCGTTTCTGGAATAACCTTCCTCAGATACGCTCAAAGTCGAAAGGATGGAAAACCAAATAATTTTAAACGTTTTGGGATAAAAAAAAAAAGTGGATATTTCTTAATATATTAAAACACTTTATTTTAATGAAGTATTTGCCTTTCAAATCATTCATTTTACGACAATGATCACATATTTTTGCATTTTCAAGGAATATCAAAGATGAGATATCTGACTGTGAACCTCGTCCTGGAATTTATAGCTTTATCATTATTAGTGACCAAAAAAGACTCTTATATCAATGCTGAAAATGTTGATGAAACATGTGACGAAATTACTATGCCATTACTGTCTGCAATTTTGCAAGGTAAATACCTAGACGGATACGTATTTGGAAATATACCCGTATTGGATAAGAATTTTTGTTTAATTCAATGCTTGCATCAAAGGCAGTGCAAATCTGTTAATTATGAAGAGGACACATCCCTGTGTTATCTGAACAATGAAGATCACAACAGTCAACCTCTGTCCCTGAAGGTTACCATAGACTCGAAACAATATTATCCAGTAGATAGTGTTAATGAGGTATATATAAAATGTTGTTCACCCCCGGTTATGTGTGAGGATTTGCATATTACACGCATGTGTGAAACAATTGCACGACCGCATCATTCGCGCCCTATAAATCTATCTTCATCCCGCAACTTTTTATTAACGTACCAAAACCAGGAAAGTGTGCAGTCCTGTATATGTTTGCTAAGAGCATCGATTTTCAATCATTTTCAATTGAATTTTAGAACTTTTCCGCCAAAGTAGCACGTTTTGTTTTTTTCATTTTATTTCAATTACCCAGAATAGGGTATCCTTTGTAGGATTCGGGTTATGGTGTTTAACCGGAGAAAACCACAGACATGCCCTAAGTTACTGACGAACTTTATCACATAATGTTGTATTGATTACACCTCGCCTGAACAGGATTCGAACTCAGTAATAGGTACTAATTGCATAGGTACTTTTAAATTCCATAACCTTAAGATCACGCCCACGACGTCCCTTGGTACCCTTTGTATTGAGGAATCGCAGTAAACAGGAATACACATTTTTTGTGGTTCTAACCACATAATGGAAACTACAGTGGATTGTCTTGTAGTATATTTTTACAAGCCACATACGACGTTGGTTGATTATTTAAATAAAATGTTGAAATTCCTTCCACAATTATAGATTAATAAGTACGAAAGGATATGGATGTAAATGAACACGCAAGACTATAAACACAAATTAAAGTAATAGAATAGTGATCTTACATCTTCAAATAAAGAGGATAAGCAATACCATAAAATAATTGTTGAATGGCCCTACACTGTAGCCGAGTTGTACTCTTTTCGCTTCTGTCGATAAATGTTATTTCTGGGAATTTTTGTCGTTATATCATTGAAGTAAGCATCTCGGTTACTTTTGCACTACGATATGAGTTCCGTTTTGTGATGTCCGTTACGATTTTCGCATTAAAACGATGTTCAGTTCCTCTTTACCTCCAGTCGTTTGTATGAGGGCTCATGTCTTATTTACTTTATTTGTGTTTGTTTGCGCATAGCGGTGTCCAACGCATATTGTGTTGTGTTTTTGCTTTGTTTTTCTTCTTCTTGTGTACCCAAAGTTGCCAGTTTCTCTATATCGTCCATTTTTGGTAGCCCCTTCGGTAATCTCTGACGTCTATTTATCCTGTGACTATATGCTTATGCGTGTTATGTAGGTATGTTTGCTGTTTCCTTAATGAGAACAATTGTATGAGACTTAGTCTCCTTTGACATGATAGGCAGATTAATAATTACGATACTACTATTGAAAACCACAATTAACACAGCAGAAAAACAATGGTATCTGCCTATTGGTTCACTATTATATTATCTCATGTCGCTGACGATATTCGACATTTAGACCGACGTTTACTACTGAAAGATGTTGTTAATTACATCAAACGATTCACATCGAGATTCTACGTGTGTAGATAATAAACGTTGTCCAGAGAAAACCGAAAGGTCAATCAAAAATAAACAATCAGCAGACACCGCTAACATTGGACACAATACACAAAATTCAGATAATGAAAACAACAAAAAGGTCATCAATTCCCCCAATATCAACAAAACGAATATTAACTGAACTCACTGAACAAAAACACGACATATGACGTTGAAAATCCAGCTCCTAGCTTGGGAAAGGCACACAAATTTGGAGGGATTAAATATGTTAATGGCATTCAACCCTTCCCTCCTTTTTGATAACTGGATCTCCAACAGCAATGCATATATACAAACGATAAAAAAAATAACCTGCACAGATCCGTTTCCACTCAAAAAGACCACATAATGATATAATTGGATTAAAATTAGATGTTAAAGTACGCCCCGCCCCTTAGCATAAGACAGGACAAGATTACATGTAGGGGTCATATCCAGATGAACTTTCGTACATATGCATATGCATATCAAATCAAAAAAATCATTCAATCAGAGAGTTTTACGTTTGCGATGTATTAATACAAACGCTAGAAATGCTCTGTTAAGATTTTGTCAGCGACGTTTTCATTGGATGCTCGCGAATTCTAGACGTGACCTCAATAAGATTTGTCAGATATTATGTGACCTTAGTGTGATTTTGTCTGCACTGGTTCTATATGAGCAGGCAAATTGCATTGTCTGGATAACATTTTTTTTATATACATTTACTGACCAAAATATAGCTATTCTGGTACTAGATTCCGGTTGAGCAACGGAAAGAAACGGTCACAGATGACGCATTTGAAAACTTTCAAAACGACGCTTGTTTCAGCTATTTACAGACAATTTATTTCGCAGTTGTTTTGGACTTTTTGATATTGCAGGATAATCACAATATATAACCGATTTTAATCAGATTACTGCTTATCTTCAAGACTTTTGTATTAGACAGCTTATATTCTTTATTCCATTATCATTCCATTACATATGTTATATAACTTCCAGATCAACATAAGAAAAAATGAGGCTAATTAGTTAAAATTGTTAAATAAAATGCGGAAGTCATAGCAAAGAATATTAGTTTTTGAAAAAAGAGAATTGCAGCTATTGGATGAGGTGCGAATCTGTGACAATAACATTTTAATGGAAAGAATCTAAATCATAATATAATATTATAAAGACTTAATTACTAATTAAAAAAGTATTTATGGTTAAAAAGATCACAAAAACTATGTTAATATCAAATATAAATTTCCCGCCTTTATGACAGCTGTCACAACATCTAATTACCGAAACAACAGCACAACCATCACCCTTTTCTGAACAACTTCAACAATTGTTCAAAACGTTAATAACCCACTCATAATATTCCATTGACTAATGTTTTATATGTTTGTGTGAAAATTGTTTTTAGTTGGAGAAGTTTACTTATCGTCTGCTATTTTAGAATCTGTGTCGACAGCGAATGTTATTTGCTATGACGCAACGAAAACAGAAATAGGCGGTCTAATGTAGATAAAATAGTGCAATTTTGTGCTTTTCAAGACCAAAAAACCTTCACAAAATACCGGCACCTATAATAATCAGAATCGTAGTTTTCAACAGTCCGTACGACTATACTATTGGTTATTTAAAGAGACAGCAACGCCTAAATTATTGTGCAACATCGATTGCTGAGCTTGGTTTGTTTCCCTCGCTTTTATCGCTGGTAGGTAAATTGAATATATACGAACAATAATCTCACACGTGGCTGTGCCTTCTTTTGTTCTAAGACAGATGTACATTTTTGTATTTTGAAGGCTTGTGTCGAATAGCGAACATAATGATAAGATCCATTTTTTTATTGTCTTCGTATCTTTTGTTTTTTTAAGGTTCTTCTAGGCAGATGCATAGGACACACCTGTATTGATGACACGATATGCAAGCCACTTCCATATGGATTCAATAACCCATATGAGTGTGTTACATCCGATTTAACTTTCACACCAACTGCTTCTTTCACACAACCAGACCCAACTGTCACACCGACTGTCTGTACTCTGACTGATGGATGTATCAACTGCATGCCAACACAATGTAAGTATGGATGTGTATAATGACAAAGTTTGAATAGGGTTATGGTGCTTAACTCCACTTTCAAAAATATTTCATTTATATCGTGGCGAGCAGTTTTATTGGTGGAGGAATCCGGAGTACACGGAGAACGCAACCGACTTGTCGCAGGTCATGGACAAACTTTATCACATAATGTTGTATCGAGTCAAACTTTTAATGAAATAAGAGAATTAAATAACAATACTAATTACAAATAGTTATTATGCAAAGAAAGTTCAATCAGTGATTGTAAACAATTCCATCAATATCAACAAAAAGAGCAACTACCTCTCACATCAACTCACCGAACACAACAAACAACACGACATATTAGGTTGGAAATTTGGGTCCTTGAAAACCAACGATCTGCCGCAAGCCACTGACAAACTTTAACACATAATGTTGTAACGAGTACACCTCGCCTGAAAGGGATTCGAACTCACAACTTTAGTGACGATAGGCACTGATTTCATAGGTAGTTGTTAAATCTACTACCATACGATCACGACATCGACAGCCCCTAGAATGGAGGGAAATAGTATTCAAACTATTGAGCTGAAATAGCTGAAATGTACAAAACAAAACAAGCATTTATTGTAGAAAATAACATATAGATGTATATACTGGGAAATGACATGTAGTTTTATTGTGTATCAACGTAATGCATATGCATTTAATAAATGTACATTTCAAATACATTTTAAATAATTATAATAATATGGATCTCTCCAATAGTACTTTGGGGTTTATGGTGTTTGACGCCACTTTCAACAATATATCGCGGCGTCAGTTTTTTTGGTGAATGAAACCGTAGGCACTGATTGCACAGGTAGTTGTAAATTCAACTACCATACGATCACGACCACGACGTCCCCCGAACGTATGGATTGTACTACCGTGATTGATGTACATGTATTTGATTTTAAAGTTAACACTATATATATAGATACAAAATATGTCTCAGAATACTGCAAACTGTGGAAACGCCACATCCACTTGAATTCCACCAAAGACTTTAGTGAGTGAGTGGTTGTTTTTTCAGCTATATCATTACGAGAGCAAGTTAATTTTCAATGAGATGATGATGAGGTCCACTTTGTACTAGACCAATACGCTTAGTTGAATTTTTTTTATAGTATTAGCTCACTGACACAACAGTCCGCGGGTAGACATGTCGCCCACACTCGGATACATTATCCTGATTTCGAGCCAACCAGTCATTTCTCGTTCTCCTTAATGTTGCGTGCTTAACGAAGATGTAACAAATACTCATTTCATAGTTTTGGGTTTGACCCGATTGGGGCTCAAACCTACGGTATACCGCACTCTGGTGAGCACTCTAACAACCATTGCACCACCGATGCGGTTGACAAAAACTTCAGTCATGATGGTTAATTTGTATATTAAATAATAATATTCTTTGCATATTGTAGATTCTGTTGCAAAAATATGTTGCAGTTTCAACATTTGTCATCAAAGTAGAAATTTGGCAGCTTATCAAATTAATTTTGCATTTATGTTCCTTCTTCAGCGAAAACAAGGTCGAACTATTCTGCTTTATCTTGCCAAGTAAGCTTCTCCCCTCAATCTAATTAAAATTAGATCTCCGCACTTGCTCCCTATTTTCTATCAGTTGTCTTGTAGTCGCCGCGTGGTAGCTCTCCCCTAAAACTATTTTTATTTTTAATGGTAATCGATTTTCGGCAGGTCGATGGTTTTCTGTGGTACTTCGGGTTCCTCCTCCAATAAAACTGACCGCCACTATATAACTGAAATAGTTTTGAAAGTGGCGTTAAACATCATAACCCTAACTCTTAATGGTAATTGTATATATGTCTTATCTATTGTTTTCGATGTTTTTAACTGGATTTGTTCTTTTTATTTCGTATGGCGTATAAACCTAGCAGTATCATTAAGCGGAAAAGCAAGACAAAACAGGTTACAAAACATAATATATCATAATTGAATGTATATGTGTGTTAGGGGTATCAATATTGTCTCTTTTTACGATTTTACGATTGGATTTTGTAAATGCTCCGACAATGTGATATGTTTTGTTTTTCATTTGATGAGTAACTTTCATAATGTTTGTTTTCATTCTGTATTTTCAGTTGTCTTGGGGGCCATTACTTATAGACCAATCGGATGCGTACATGGCGGAGGAATACATCCATTACCAAACTTGCAAAATAATTTTAGAAATTTGATTGATTGGTACAATTTACAATTAATTGTCGAACAATGCGTAACTGAAGCCTATTCTAGTGGATTTCCTTATTTTGGAATAGAATTTTGGGGAGAATGTTGGGTATCACATACATTTGATATAACATCATTTTCTCTTGTTGTAGGTTCAGAATGTGAAACAATATGTTATAGTGGTGTTGCAGCTGCAGCTAAACAATTTATATATGAAATTTTGTGAACACGGTCAGAAATTGTTTATCAATGTTAGGTCATTAGTAATAATATAAAAATCATTAAAAATATCCTGTACATATTGCTTATACTTTTTACAATAGCTGTAAATCCTGGATGTAATTTTGGTTTGGTTTATGGGGTTTAACGCCACTTTCAACCATACTTCAGCTATATCGTGGCGGTCAGTTTTATTGGTGGAGGAAACCGGAGAAAACCACCGACCTGTCGCAAGTCACTGACAAACTTTATCACATAATGTTGTATCGTCTGAGTGCGATTCGAACTCACAACGTTAGTGGTGATAGGTACTGATTACATAGGTAGTTGTAAATCCAAATACCATACGATCATGACCACTACGGTCCCAGTCCTGGATGTAGAAACCGATCGTAAATCCTACCTGCATACACCGGTCGTAAATCCTGTATAAACCGACCATACTAACATGTCTGACAAATAGAGGTCGGTCATTATCGTATACTCTTTTATACCTACTAGCAGCAGAACATGTTTTAAGCTTTATTTTGTATTCTATATTTACATATTCGTAGTACGCTTTGTTAATTTAATGTGATTTGTTATTTATGTAATACAATTGTTTATGAATAGTAAGATAGGATGATATTTTTTGTTCTCCATTATATTAGAAAGTTGTGCAGAGGTAATATTGATCCACCAATTTAAGGTTCTGGTCAATTTTAATAAAGGAACGGATATATCAATTTTCACTTACTTGTTAGTGAGGTCTCATGAGGGCTTCCAGTGAGGACAGCCATATCTGGATATGTTTTAGAGGTCTCGATTATACCTCTTTCTATGATTGAGGAATTTTTCGGACAGTATGGAATTTCCTGTTTTTCATTATATTGATTTACTCATTTGTATATATGATTGATTGATAGATTATTTTTTAACGTCAATTAAGGAATATTTCTCCTATATGATTTTTCATGACTAGAATATGTGTACAGAAAATAAATTATGCAGGTAAATATGTAGCATTTGGGTGGCCCCTGTATGGATGTCACACACAAAAAAGGGAGGGGTGATAAATAATAATTTATTAATTATTTGTCTTTGTCAAAATGTTAGCAACATTTTGGCGTGAAATTTAATGAAGCACATTAAAATTAAGAAAATACATAATTGTATAAAGCTGTAAAGTAATCTTAACAAATAGAAAGTATAAATTAAAATAAAACTGAAATTATTGGTTTTATCCGATAACCTGTATTCAATACCGTGCATAGGGAGATTACTCAAAGTTCAATATGTTAATTGTGGAGAGACGTGATCTTTCATATTACATAGTCAAGCTCACCCTTTTAACCATTTCAGCGGATATCAAATTTAAAAAACCAACCCATACTTCCTTACATTTTTTTTTATTATTAAAAGAGACGTGATACTGTCTCGAGTTATTTGTCTTTTTCAGTTTGTAATAGATCAGGTACTTGTGTTCAAGGCCTCCAAGAGAAATTTTACAAGGCGGAACAAGACTACTACAGTCTGAGACTTCTCTCAAAATTGAGGATATGAGGTCCAATAAAACCACTGGTACACTTTCATAAATGCTTTATTTCATAGATGCTTTATATACTTTATACAAAGCAGTGACAAACCTAATCAGTTAATGCAGCAAGGTGAAACTTGTTTAAGTTGTTTTAAAGTCAATGAAATCTGATCTTGAGAAAACCTTTAGAAATCCTAAAAGTGACCCCACTGGGGTAACATTTGTATGTAAAATAGCTTGGTAGGATGAGGACAAAAGGTAAAGCAATATTTAATGTCATCTTCATCATTAGGTTATTTCAAAGAAAAATAAATCTTTAAACTTTTAATAAGTTCTTTCAAAGTAAAATATTTTTTTAAAGTTAAATATTAACCTAGATTAGGTGAATTTTACATAATAACTAAAAATAGTTGAAAATAACCCCAAAAAATTAAAAAAATCAAAATAATACGTCTATGGCAAAGGATATAAAGCCCTTCAGATATTCACCGGCCCCTTCTTGGTTCATCGCACCCGGACCGATGTACCGGCTGAACTCCCTCTCATAGGGCCTGCTTATGTTGAGAGGAAAAGTGTGAGTTTACTGTCAATATTAATATGTTGGTTTTTTTTACTATTTTAATAAGGACGTTATGTACACTGAATTATACGGTCGGGATGTAATGTTCGCTTTACAAACATGCATTTTCACAGTTTTAGTTCTTGATGATTTTTAAGCTATTTTCAGCACACCTTTTGTTCTATTTTCCTAAGTCATAATTGTGATTGTCTTTCCGTGTTGATCTTATTTAAATCTCGATACCATCAGGATATCGTCCACATTAGAGAGACACTCAGTGTTATCGTTTATAAACTACTTACCTTAACACTAAATAATGTAACAGAAAGGATTCTACCTTGCGAAACACTCATTTTTATTCAAACAAGTCAGAAAATGTTGGGTTTACTTTTAATTTGAAATTCTCTGTAGAATATTAGAAACCAAATCGATTAATCTACGTTTCAACCTCATATCAAAATGATCTTTTAAATTTCCATATTGTTATGTTGTTATATAATCTTTGCAAGGTTGGTAAATAAAAACAAAGCATGTTCCTTTTTTGGGGAACAAAATCGTTTTGATTTTTAAGATAATCGTGAAATGGGACGAACACGCAGTAAAAAATCTAGCAGCAGAGATGATCTGTAATTGTAAGGTATATTGTTGAATATAAATCATTTTCAATATGGATGATGGATGTAAATCCGTACTAGAGACTATTAAACAAACATTAAACGACCTACGAAATGGGTCTTAAATAGTTTTGCCCTTTCTATTTATCGATTCACTGCCCCATCAGTGATGAGCAGGTGCAATGTAATTGATCTATTATGCATTTAAACTGAGAAAGACTTCGATGTAAATATATAGGAATTTTGAACTGAACAAACAGTTTTATCTAGATATATTCGTACAACTGCTGCATGTACATCGGTTTTCAGATCAACTGTATTATTGCTTGGAAGGATTGTTTAACGATCGACAAGTCAATAGAAGGATCGGATCCATTATGTGATATGATTGGGAGAAATGTTTAACGACTTCTGTTGACATATTTTTTAGACTCGATAATGTTGGATATGGTTCGTTTGTAGAAAGATGCCACTAGTAGAGCAGAACTTACCTACCCTTCCGGAGCACCTGAGTTCACAATAAAATCGGTTTTTGTGGGGTTGAGGTTGCTTGATCTTCAGTTTCTGTGTAGTGTTTTGTATATCGTTCTCTGTCCTTTTTCTGTTGGCCATTGTGTTGTTTGTCCTTTTTCTATTGGCCATTGTGTTGTCTGTCCTTCTTCTGTTGGCCATTGTGTTGTCTGTCCTATTTCTGTTGGCC
The DNA here is from genome assembly GCA_963680875.1 of Bathymodiolus brooksi. Taxonomy (NCBI): domain Eukaryota; kingdom Metazoa; phylum Mollusca; class Bivalvia; order Mytilida; family Modiolidae; genus Bathymodiolus; species Bathymodiolus brooksi. The sequence continues at coordinate 96,858,945 of OY804581.1, read as the reverse complement.
ATTGTGTTGTTTATCCTTTTTCTATTGGCCATTGTGTTGTCTGTCCTTTTTCTGTTGGCCATTGTGTTGTCTGTCCTTTTTCTATTGGCCATTGTGTTGTTTGTCCTTTTTCTATTGGCCATTGTGTTGTCTGTCCTTTTTCTGTTGGCCATTGTGTTGTTTGTCCTTTTTCTATTGGCCATTGTGTTGTCTGTCCTTTTTCTGTTGGCCATTGTGTTGTCTGTCCTTTTTCTGTTGGCCATTGTGTTGTTTGTCCTTTTTCTATTGGCCATTGTGTTGTCTGTCCTTCTTCTGTTGGCCATTGTGTTGTCTGTCCTTTGATTTACAGATTTGAGATCTTGAGATCTTCAAACTCTTCTTAAATGAAAGAAAACAATGCTCAACATCATTGCCTCTATCCTCCATGGAGTGCCAACATTATCAATACTTGAAATTATATAAATTACTTTTAGACAGAATAATTCATTCAAAGATTGGCACACTCAAATAGAGAAATTTCTTAAGTTTTATTTATCTAGTTTTATATAATTATTATTAAATCTAATGTGTGACCGTAGCCGATTTTGGTTATCCTGTTTAGGCACCAAAAACGTTCACCTCAGCGAATAACATGACAAAGCACATGCAAAAAATAATAAAAACCCTTTAAGTTATTTGGCTTTCCAAACTCTCGATTTTGAGCGTATCTGATGAAGGTTATTCTAGAGCCGCGTCGTGCGAACTAAATATGATTCTATGTTTTTATTATATGTATGATCGAAATAAGAAAACAAAATCCGTATTGTTATTTTGCCTGTGTGATCATGTTCCGTGAGAGGTTACGGAACTATGATTTCCTAAAGTATCTTAATTGAAGATTTGAGTAACTTGTTTATCGAATGTACAAAAAGTAAATTTAATCAAAATTTAACAAATACCTATCAAAAATCATATATTTTAATAATGTAGCTATACATAAAACAACTTTAAGGATTTAAATATATATATATATTAAAAATATACATATTGTATACTATTTAATGATGTAAACGATAGTCATAGGTATTTTTCGGAACACAGATCAAGTCAAACACAATGCATACAAGTAAGAGTGGAGGTGATATTACTGATTGATATATTGTTGTCTGACCCCGGGATATAGAAACTAGGCCTTGTATACGCCATGGTGCCTTCTGACGGTTTTTTTTGATATTGTCTAGCCCCGGGATATAGAAACTAGGCCTTGTATACGCCATGTTGCCTTCTGACGGTTTTTGTGATATTGTCTAGCCCCGGGATATAGAAACTCGGCCTTGTATACGCCCTGGTGCCTTCTGACGGTTTTTGTGATGTTGTCTAGCCCCGGGATATAGAAACTCGGCCTTGTATACGCCATGGTGCCTTCTGACGGTTTTTGTGATATTGTCTAGTCCCGGGATATAGAAACTAGGCCTTGTATACGCCATGGTGCCTTCTGACGGTTTTTGTGATATTGTCTAGCCCCGGGATATAGAAACTAGGCCTTGTATACGCCATGGTGCCTTCTGACGGTTTTTGTGATAACTATAATGTAGTAGGGGCCCCGTCATTATTATTGATCTGTTATCTCTAATTAAGTTTAACTTTGATATTACCGAATATGATAGAAAAACAAAAGACATATAAAGGTACGTAAAAAAAGGTAGTGCTATAATTAGGTTTTGCCGCCTAGCTTTCATTATAATGGGATTTCATGAAAGACAGAAACAGTGGTTTTTTTTAAGAACAACATTGTCCCTTCTGATTTCATGTTCATTACGATACATATTCGGTAATGTTTTCCCTCTTAAATCCACACGTAATCATGAAATACATATATTAAACAGGTAAATTAAATGCATTCATGACATATTCAGACTTGCATATGCCATGCGCCGATGGTTTAGTACAGGGCCATCGCATGCTGTGTAGAAACAGTATTTGTACTAAGATAATGTATGTACAAAATAAATAAAAACTTTTAATATATCGTGCAGGCTATTGTAAACAATGAACGAAATATGAAATGGCTTTAAATTTTAAAATTTAAATGGACTAACGCGGCGATCATATTTCCTTATTTTTATAGTACAACTAAAGATTAGGACATGGATTAGATTAAACAAATTATAGATTTGAGTAAATTGACACCTTGATCATAAAATATTTGTCTCATTATAAGAGACTTCCAATATTGATTTTTCTTCGGTTCAAATTATTGATATAAGTTTGATTTTAATTTCAGAGTTTTATAAGAGGCACACAAATAAACTGATATTTTTTTTTCTCATTTGATTTCACTTTATTCAATTCTATATTCAAAAGGTTATCACCTGAATTTAAGCTTGATTAAACACCTTTCTCCATATATACGTTCCGCATACTTTTTGAAATGAACATTGAAATACAAAACTGACTGATGAAAGTGATGTCTTTATGTATTCTACGGGGAGCATTATATAGCTGGTCGACTGAATAAGAAAGTTAAAAAAGATGAATAAGACTTGTATGTAAACGCCCATAGTGTAGCTCATGTTATCAAAAAGGAATCTTACACAACTGGAAGGTAAGTCTTTGTTTATTTTTGTACATATTTTTATTCTATTTTATGTATTTGCTCGTTTTATGATTTTGACAACTACATACTTTTATCTCATTTTCACATCAGATGGTGAATAAGTGAAATTCGTATTCAAAATTGTTGGCTTGAACATTTGGTTATCAAGTTAATGAGATCATAATCTAATTTTAGATCAAGCAGTAAACGTAAATGTTCATGAAAATAAAGATTAAACAGTGACGGTCAACACCACCAATATTAATAAAACGAACAATCATCTCAATTCATTGAATATAAAAAGGCCACGACACATGACGTTGGACATCCAGATCTAGGCTTGGGACAGGTACAAAAATGTGGCGGATTTAAACAGGCTAATGGGATCTAATCCCCTCTTTCTACAGTCCGACAGACATAGCAACACTGTCCAAACATTACAGTCCGACAGACATAACAGCATTGTACAAACATTGCAAACATTACAACCGACAGACATAGCAACACTGTCCAAACATTACAGTCCGACAGACATAACAGCATTGTACAAACATCACAAACATTACAACCGACAGACATAGCAATACTGTCCAAACATTACAGTCCGACAGACATAACAGCATTGTACAAACATTGCAAACATTACAACCGACAGACATAGCAACACTGAGCAAACATTATAACCGACAGACATAACAGCATTGTACAAACATTGCAAACATTACAACCGACATACATAGCAACACTGTACAAACATTACAGTCCGACAGACATAACAGCATTGTACAAACATTGCAAACATTACAACCGACAGACATAGCAACACTGTCCAAACATTACAGTCCGACAGACATAACAGCATTGTACAAACATTGCAAACATTACAACCGCCAGACATAGCAACACTGTGCAAACATTATAACCGACAGACATAGCAACACTGTACAAACATTACAGTCCAACAGACATAACAGTATTGTACAAACATTGCAAACATTACAACCGACAGACATAGCAACACTGTCCAAACATTACAGTCCGACAGACATAACAGCATTGCACAAACATTGCAAACATTACAACCGACAGACATAGCAACACTGTGCAAACATTATAACCGACAGACATAACAACACTGTACAAACATTACAAACATTACAACCGACAGATATGACAACATTGTACAAACATTACAGACATTACAACCGACAGACATAACAACACTGTACAAACATTACAAACATTACAACCCACAGACATAGTAACACTGTCCAAACATTACTGTCCGACAGACATAACAGCATTGCACAAACATTGCAAACATTACAACCGACAGACATAGCAACACTGTACAAACATTATAACCGACAGACATAACAACACTGTACAAAGATTACAAACATTACAACCGACAGATATAACAACATTGTACAAACATTACAAACATTACAACCGACAGACATAGCAACACTGTACAAACATTACAACCGACAGATATAACAACACTGTACAAACATTACAACCGGCAGACATAGCAACGCTGTGCAAACATTACAACCGGCAGACATAGCAACACTGTACAAACATTACAACCGGCAGACATAGCAACACTGTACAAACATTACAACCGGCAGACATAGCAACACTGTACAAACATAATAACCGACAGACATAACAACACTGTACAAACATTACAAACTTTACAACCAACAGACATAGCAACACTGTTCAGGCATTACAACCGACAGACATAACAACACTGTGCAAACATTACAACCAACAGACATAGGAACAATGTACAAACATAATAACCGCCAGACATAACAACACTGTACAAACATTACAAACTTTACAACCGACAGACATAGCAACACTGTTCAGACATTACAACCGACAGACATAACAACACTGTACAAACATTACAAACAATACAACCGACAGATATAACAACACTGTGCAAACATTACAAACAATACAACCAACAGATATAACAACACTGTGCAAACTTTACAGACATTACAACCGACAGACATAGCAACACTGTACAAACATTACAGTTCGACAGGCATAACAATGCAATCGACTATTATTAGGAACAAAAAGACCAGAGATGAGACAATATGCTTCAGAAATCTCCATAAGTCAGTGTATGACAGAATTCACTGAAGGAGGAAAAATATACACGTTAACAACCTTTAGAAGGATTGTGTCACAATAAATTATACAAGTTTTGGCAAACGTATGTTCCTTCCTATGCACTTACAAAAAGTTCAGTGTTTGAATGTATTTGTTTTTCGTGTCATAGGACGTGATATTTTGTGTTGACGTAAATCTGTGCGTGTTTCTAACAGTTTGGTATAGTTATTGATTTAAAGCAGGAACAGTATCTCTATCATCCTTTATAATTGACCTCATTTGTTGTAAATTATCTTTTTTTTTTCTTTTAACTTTTGTACAGATATTATAACCCATTACAAAATTGATTACATTATGTATTGTATGGTTACAACTATAACATTGATGATATTACCGTTTCTATTCGAATATTAGGTGGTCATTGCGAACTGGTTGACCATTGCGAAATATCCTTTCCTCAAATGGCAATGCATCTCTTCCCTCTTACATGTTGTATTTCCTTGCATCTATCAACGACACCACTTTTATCGGAATTGACAATGATTAATACTTAATAAATAGTAACTGCTTATACCCTTCGTGAGCCCCTGGGTTCGTGGGTTCGTGTTGCTTATCTTTTTAGTTTACTATATTTCATTTGTCTTTGTAATGTTTCTTTTACTCAATGTTGTCAGCTGTGTCTCTGAATTGTCTATACTTGTTAGCCACTTCCGTTTTCACGAACGTGTATGTGTCATAGACTTAAACAAAACGTAGCAATGCCTAGCTTGGAATAATGGAATAATATCATTAAACAATATTAATCCAATAACGATTGTAGTACATTAAACTATATATACTGAAACCATTAATTTCTTGTCTATATTACCGTGAACAGAAATATTAATGTTGATTACATTAAGAGTTTGATTTACCATTTGTCATTAAATGCCATTATAATATGAAGTCGAATTCATTTGGATGAATTGAGATTTGATCTTGATTATTTAAAAAAGCAAATTAATAATACGACATTTTGAATAGCAACGCAATACTTGTCCTACATTTTAGAGTAATATTAAATTGTAGTTGCTTTGTTTACATATTTAGAATCAAATTATCTTTTTATTTGTGGACAAGGGGAATCACGTGATTATCAACTTATCTACGTATTTTCTCATCTAGGTCTGTTTATTTTCCACTTCAGGTGTTGGGAGCAGCTTTATAATTATGAACTATAAATTACAACGAGAATAAAAGAAATTAATTGATTGATTGGTGTTTAACGCCAACTTTAACAATATTTGAGCTATATCATGACGTGAACAAATTTTATTCAAAAGAAAATAAATCTGATATAAATTTAATATAACAATTGACAATAGCCAATATTTTTAATATGAAATGTAATTATATGTTTGAGATAAAAAAAAATAAAATAAATAAACCCAAGATCGAAAAATAAATTTATAAACTATTATATCTATTGAAATTTACTGATTAAAAGTTCACTAAAATAACTATAAAATACTGATCTTTTATATCAGATATATTTTTACAAAACGTATCTTAAATTAAAAAAAAGAGATGACGCTCTATCAGTGTACATTTTAATCAAGCAAAATTGATGGAAAAAAACTTTAATGTTGAGTGATTTCAATCTCAATCTGAACACCACGGAAGGTATTTGTTTGTTTGTTTGTTTGTTTGTTTTTGTTGAAGATTATGGGTTTTAAATCGCTTACCGTAGTATTTCAGTTTACAAGGTCAAGCATGGTCTATCTAAAATAGTGTTCTTGTTACAATCTGGTTCTTTAAAAACATTATAGGTAAGAATATTACATTTCAAAACAAATATCACCTGTAAAAATATATATGATTTGTGATTTCAATTTTCCCATTGTGAACTGTCCATTTATAAGTAGCAGCATTCCAGCAATATCTGCATATGGTGTATACATCTCTTAGATGAGGGTGTATGAGTTATAGGTGTACCAAAAACAACTGAAAATACAGAATGAAAACAAACAATGAATATGGTTTGGTTTAAGATTTTTAACGCCACTTTCAACAATATTTCAGCTATATCGTGGCGGTCAGTTTTATTGGTGGAGGAAACCGGAATACCCGGAGAAAGCAATCGACCTGTCGTAAGTCGATGACAAACGTTATCACATAGTGTTGATCCGATATTTCATAGCTTGTGGTTTCTACATAAAAATTTGCTGCTAACAAGGAAGCTGAACTAAGGGGGTTCATAGTAGTTAACATCTCAATCTATTCTTAGCCATTTATATACCCATTTTAAGTTGATACCTGCAAAGGACTCCATTTATAAATTATCATATTAGCTTTCATGGATTATGCTTGGTTTGCAATTATACAGAATTGTCAGTAGCAGCATTCACATTTCGATAATTAATGCAAGTTTTAAGATTTTCTTTTATTTTGATTAGAAATGTTCAAATACATGTGTATGTTGTTGGCATTTTAATCAAAATATAATTTACATTTTTACCTTTTTTATTTAATGTAAAATTAACAGTTGGGTACGGTGGCTGAATAAGGCCATGCGAGAAAAAATATGATGTTGTTCCCTCAATATAATATCTTGTTCCCACAACTTATTATTTTGTTCCTACAAGAAAGATATTTTGTTCCCACGACATACTATTTTGTTCCCACAACAGATTATCTTGTTCCCTCAATATATTATTTTGTTCCCACAACATAATATTATCTTGTTCTCTCAATATATTATTATTAATACTAATGAATTATCCCCCTCCACAGAGGCCACCTCATTTTAGAAGACCAGATTTCAAGTACACTGAGATAGTAAAATACTAATTAATTATACCCCCACAAGAGAAGTGCATTTGAAATCTGGCCTCATAAGATGGATGACCTCTCTTGAGGGGATGAAATATTAGTATTTTACTATCTCTGGGCATTTGAAATCTGGCCTTATAAGATGGGTGGCCTCCCTTGAGGGGGATGATTTATTAGTATTTTACTATCTCAAGGCATTTGAAATCTGGCCTTATAAGATGGGTGGCCTCCCTTGAGGGGGATGATTTATTAGTATTTTACTATCTCTGGGCATTTGAAATCTGGCCTTATAAGATGGGTGGCCTCCCTTGAGGGGGATGATTTATTAGTATTTTACTATCTCAAGGCATTTGAAATCTGGCCTTATAAGATGGATGGCCTCTGTTGAGGGGGATAATTAATTAGTATTAATAATAAACCAGTATATTGAGGGAACAATATGATATGTTGTGGGAACAAGATAATAATGTTGTGAGAACAAAATAGTATGTTGTGGGAACAAGATAATAATGTTGTGAGAACAAAATAGTATGTTGTGGGAACAAAATATCTTTCTTGTGGGAACAAAATAATAAGTTGTGGGAACAAGATATTATCTTGAGGGAACAAAATAAAAAAAATTCTCGCATGACCTTAATCAGCCACCGTAGTTGGGTGATTGATACCCTTTAATAATCATTAAATAAAATAAAATCATATCTTCACATGTAAATTAGAATATGCTATAGTTAAAAAATATTAATATAATACCATGGGGGAATTCTAGACAATCACAAATCAAACCTATTTGCATTAAAATTCTACATAAAGATAACGGTACAGGTGGCGTACAAAGGTAAACAGGTAAACAGCTAATTCATCTTGATGTTCTGCACTATCATTAATATTCTTTTCTAAATACAACAATGAACATCTGACGGTGGTTAACAAGGGAATTCACATGTTAAAAGAGTTGTTGATATCGAATATGAATTCTAAAGAGTGTAATTTTCTTCTTTAATAATATTGTATTGAATTATCACCAATGCAGTTTTACTAAACAGTCTTCATCACAGTGACTTTGCAGAATGACATTACATAAATCAAAATAAATGTTATGCGTAGATAATTCCTATGGGCTTTTCTCCGGTTTTTTTTTATAATACAATTTCTTTCAAATCACTTCAATCTAGACCCACCATGCATGTGATGCAGTTCATAAAGAACAGTGTTTGATTGTCATCATAATAAATGTTGTAATCAAGTTTCCAATAAACACAGAATATAGTTATCTATATTTTATTTCACTTAAGGTGTCAAACCACTAATTAATTTCTTTAAGGTTTTGTACTAAATTTGTGTTTTTTCGAGCCTACCTGGTCATTTTATCTTAAGTTTAACCTTTCCAAGACCATATATTTTCTGAAATGTACATGATTCCTCTACGTTCTGTCAAAATATCAGGGCATGTTTAAAATCTTGCAGTGAAATGCCATGCTACGGAAAACACCTACTCTAAAAATAGCTCGGTCATCCCCCAGAAATTCAGTATTTATAGGTCATGCATCAAATCCTCCATAGAGGTATTAAAATACAACTAAATCCATCAAATTTGGGCTCAAAATAATCCCTATTGATTTAACTTCAATTATCAATTTTAATTAGTCCATTCCATTCAGTAGTTTTCACAATACTACAAAGTGAAAGGAACTTTTTTCTTGAAAAGGGACTACTAAAAGGGACTACTTTCGTTTGACACCTAAAGCCCCCACATGGGGTATGTTAGTACAACATTTTAGCAAACAATAAAAGTGTGAACATATTTACATTCGAACAACATGGTGCACAAAGGTACAATAATAGTATATATAATGAATACTGATACATGTATGTGACAGAAAGTACAAATTAATAACATGATTAAGCACATGTACATGTATTAAAGATTGTAATAACAATTTTGCAAAATTTCGCTATGCCAGTAAGTGTAAATAAATCTGATGTATTCATCAGTTCTTTAAACTTTAAAACGTTTGGGTTATTACATATATTTCTAGGGAAAAATTTAGCTCTAACAGTTTTGAAAAAAGTACATTTGAATAAGTAATGAAACTCATCACCATTTTTTCAATGACTTGACAGCATATAATACTTCAGCTTCAGTAATATCTTGGTTTAATTCAATATTATATTCAGTAATATTAGTAGGAAATACAATATCGTTATCATCATCCTCATCAAGAGCATTCGGATTTTTAAAATGATCATGTAATACATCAATAGCTATTAAAATTTTTATTAATAGCTTTGTTACCCTTTGAGTTTGTTTCACATTTGTTCAAAAAAGACCAGTACGCTTTTGAATCAGATTTACGCAAGTTTTTCAGTTTATTTATAACAGACTTCTGATATTCTCTAAACTGTCTGTTAAGCGTATGTTTATACTCTATACTACTAACAATCAGATTTTCTTTTGTTTAAATGTTGTAATTCTAATATATAAGTGGATTATTTCCCTTGGTTCAATTAATCTTTGTAGTGGTTCACTTTGTAATGATGGTGTGCTATATATTTGACTGGATTATTTCCCTTGGTTCAATTAATCTTTGTAGTGGCTCACTTTGTAATGCTGGTGTGTTATATATTTGACTGGATTATTTCCCTTGCTTTAATTAATCTTTGTAGTGATTCACTTTGTAACGCTGGTGTGTTATATATTTGACTGGATTATTTCCCTTGCTTTAATTAATCTTTGTAGTGATTCACTTTGTAATGCTGGTGTGTTATATATTTGACTGGATTATTTCCCTTGCTTTAATTAATCTTTGTAGTGATTCACTTTGTAACGCTGGTGTGTTATATATTTGACTGGATTATTTCCCTTGCTTTAATTAATCTTTGTAGTGATTCACTTTGTAATGCTGGTGTGTTATATATTTGACTGGATTATTTCCCTTGCTTTAATTAATCTTTGTAGTGATTCACTTTGTAATGCTGGTGTGTTATATATTTGACTAGATTATTTCCCTTGGTTCAATTAATCTTTGTAGTGGCTCACTTTGTAATGCTGGTGTGTTATATATTTGACTGGATTATTTCCCTTGCTTTAATTAATCTTTGTAGTGATTCACTTTGTAATGCTGGTGTGTTATATATTTGACTGGATTATTTCCCTTGCTTTAATTAATCTTTGTAGTGATTCACTTTGTAACGCTGGTGTGTTATATATTTGACTAGATTATTTCCCTTTGTTCAATTAATCTTTGTAGTGGTTCACTTTGTAACGCTGGTGTGTTATATATTTGACTGGATTATTTCCCTTGCTTTAATTAATCTTTGTAGTGATTCACTTTGTAACGCTGGTGTGTTATATATTTGACTAGATTATTTCCCTTTGTTCAATTAATCTTTGTAGTGGTTCACTTTGTAATGCTGGTGTGTTATATATTTGACTAGATTATTTCCCTTTGTTTAATTAATCTTTGTAGTGGTTCTCTTTGTAATGCTGGTGTGTTATATATTTGACTAGATTATTTCCCTTTGTTCAATTAATCTTTGTAGTGGTTCACTTTGTAATGCTGGTGTGTTATATATTTGACTAGATTATTTCCCTTTGTTCAATTAATCTTTGTAGTGGTTCACTTTGTAATGCTGGTGTGTTATATATTTGACTAGATTATTTCCCTTTGTTCAATTAATCTTTGTAGTGGTTCACTTTGTAATGCTGGTGTGTTATATATTTGACAGGATTATTTCCCTTGGTTCAATTAATCTTTGTAGTGGTTCACTTTGTAATGCTGGTGTGTTATATATTTGACTGGATTATTTCCCTTGGTTCAATTAATCTTTGTAGTGATTTACCTTGTAATGCTGGTGTGTAATATATTTGACTGGATTATTTCTCTTGGTTCAATTAATCTTTGTATTGGTTCTCTTTGAAATGTTGGTGTGTTATATATTTGACTGGATTATTTCCCTTGGTTCAATTAATCTTTGTAGTGGATCACTTTGTAATGCTGGTGTGTTATATATTTTGCTGGATTATTTTGCTTGGTTCAATTAATCTTTGTTGTGGATTTTTACTTTGTAACGCTGGTGTGTTATATATTTGACAGAATTATTTCCCTTGGTTCAATTAATCTTTGTTGTTGTTCTCTTTGTAATGCTGGTGTGTTATATATTTGACTGGATTATTTCCCTTGGTTCAATTAATCTTTGTAGTGATTCTCTTTGTAACGCTGGTGTGTTATATATTTGACAGGATTATTTCCCTTGGTTAAATTAATCTTTGTAGTGGTTCTCTTTGTAATGATGGTGTGTTATATATTTGACTGGATTATTTCCCTTGGTTCAATTGATATTTGTAGTGATTCTCTTTGTAACGCTGGTGTGTTATATATTTGACAGGATTATTTCCCTTGGTTCAATTAATCTTTGTAGTGGTTCACTTTGTAATGCTGGTGTGTTATACATTTGACTGGATTATTTCTTTTGGTTCAATTAATCTTTGTTGTGGTTCTCTTTGTAATGCTGGTGTGTTATATATTTGACTTTTTCCACTCGACGAATGAACATTTTAACATGACAAACAAGGAGTGATATTAATTAAAATCTCCCTTTTATTTGAAAAAATATGGTATTTTACTTTTGTTAGCTTTCATTTCTATTTCGGGGCCGTCGCGGACGTTATCGTATGGTAGTTGGATTTACAACTACCTATGCAATCAGTGCCTATCACCACTGAAGTTGTGAGTTCTAATCCCGGTCATGGCGAGGTGTACTCGATACAACATTGTGTGATAAGTTTTGTTAGTGACTTAATTGCGACAGCTCGGTGGTTTTCTCCGGGTACTCTGATTTCCTCCACCGGTAAAACTGACCGCCATGATATAGCTGAAATATTGTTGAAAGTGATGTTAAAACCATAAACCACCCACCCACCCAGTATGTGGATAGAACCACAAAATTATGTTTGGTCATGAGTCCCTGTTCGTTGCGATTCCTCGATACAAAGAGTACCTAATTCTGCCTAATTGAATTAAAACTGTAAAACTGACCGCTGCGAAATAACTGAAATATTATTGAAAGTGACGCTAAATACCACAACCAAAAGCATAGTCATTTATATTTCTTATACAAATATGTTGCGCATTGTTGCCAACAACAAGACAATGAAATATACATACATTGTGACTCTATACAAGGAACATTTAATCAAAGACATCGTAAAACAGGAAGTAACCTGGCTTGTATTGATTGAGATGTGCTTACGAGATCATACCATGTAATTTAAAATACATCAAATAGCAAGTATATTACTATCTACCGGTTTATAGGTAGAAACGGTTTCTAACATTCCGTCTTCGGTAGTAATCACAAGACGAAATGTTAATTAAATAGAAGCTTAGGGAGTGAGATTATACTGTCACCAAGAAACTACGTTGACAATTTTTTTTTATCAAACTTGTAATTACATGGAATCGAGATCAATATACGAATATTATTGCTATATATAATAATACAATCAAACCTGCCTTAAAGGTCACCTCTATATAACAAATCACTGTCTGTAAAAGGAAGTCTCGCTTTCCTTAATAGTGAATAGTGCATATAATTTTACCCTGTATATAAAGGGAAAATTGCTCTTGAAGGCCACATTTTAAGGTTCCCTTGTGTGGCCTTTATATACAGGTTTTGATTGTATTACATTATCAGATGATTCAGTCAGGTGTATTTATAAACCTGATGCCACGATTCAGTATATCTATTGATTGTTAGGATTTGTATTTGTTGAGCACAACGGATATTGCATCCTTTTAACGTTGTGATGGTGGTAGTATATTAAATGGACTTGCTGCATGGCAGATTTATAACTTAAAATGTCATCCATTGATCATTGCCATGTGGGGAATGGCTTTGTAACGAAGATTTATACAAATAGTATAATGAAAGTCATCAATTTTAACTTTCGTGACATGATGATTTACAAATATTACATGATTGTTTGGTAGTAAATATAATGTTGGGATGATTATATTACACTTTTAAGGTTAGTTAAACATTATAATAACGATTTTTTTTTAAATTCAAAAATTATATATTGCATAATATTTATGATTCAGGTAGATATTCGTATTATATAAATAACCCTCCTTAATTACCGGTATCTAATTTCAAAAGATTCTATTCAAAAGAGGAATATTTAGAATGTTGGGTTATGGCTAAGTTTATTATATCGTGACGGTGAGGTCTACGGTAGTAGTATCTAATACACCTGGAGGTTACCACATATCTCTAACATAATCCTCAACTTGTCGAAACCGCACCTGTTGTATAATGGTTAGCGTGTTGGCTTTATTCTCATAAACCAATGCATTATAATGGTACAGAGATAAATACAAACATTCAATATCAATATTTGCACGCACATGACAAGAGGATGGATGTAACACAATAAAAACACAACAAAGAAGGAGAGAGAGGTGACTAACCAGGAGGACGTGTTTTTGAAAAAATAATTTTGATAAATTTACAAAGGTGTCTTAACTTAATTTTAAAGCAAAACAAAACAAAGAATATTAAATTGGTATTTGCTGTGTCTCTGCTAAGTAAGCAACATTAATGAATAGGAGCAAACAATGGTTGGCTCGACATTGTGATGTGTCGGAGTGGAAAAACATGTCTACCCGCGGACTGATGTTTCAGCGAGGTAACACTTTAAAAACTCTGCTAAGAATTGTCTAATGCAAGTCGGACATCATCTCATACAAATGCTCTCGCCATGATATAGCTAAAAAATTGTTAAACAATATTCACTCAATCATATAAGTTGTTGTAGGCTCTCGGCCTTAGTAGAAGTATATACCGAAAGTCACAGACAAACTTCATCTTATAAATCTTGAAAGTTAAAGGGAGAAGACATTGATAAATGCCGTGGAAAACAACATACGTTTAAAATAAATATTAATGAAGTGAGAAGTGACTGGGGTTTATTTTGTTGTTTGTTTGTTTATATTGGTGAAATTGTTTACCATCACTGTTTAAAATGTCTTTTTATATTATTATTTTTATTAATAAACGTAGAATCGTAGAATTATACGTTTTCATAGAGTTAAAAAGGATGTAAAAAGGAATAAAAACACATTTTGATAAAATTATCCATTTACAATTACATTTTGTGATATTTATTTTCAGGAATATAAGGAACATACTTTGAGTGTACGAGAAAAATGCCATCCCCGGTTAAACACCATACTGATATAGACTCAAGAGGAAATATAAAAATAGATTATAGCACGACATATCAAGAAAATTCTATTTTATCCGAGGACTTGGAAGGGAAAATAGCAAGTATACATAGAGCTAAATTTAGAGCAAGTGTGGATACGGATGAGGCGTTGAAAGAAACTCGAAAAGAGGCAGAGGAAATTCAACGATTAAGTTCTGCTATTAGACGGGGCGAAATTAAAGACAGTGCATCCCTTTATGATAGACGATCACATACGCCAAAATCTCGACAAAGCACACCGAGAACGACTGAGGTCTTGTGTGATGCAATACAAAACACTAGTTTGGAAAGCAGACCGCAAACACACATAGAAAATAGTGCGAGACGAGAATCTGATAAACCTCCTGCAAGTACTCTTACTATGTTTGCAATTTCAATGCAGAAACTTACAGCATCAAAATCTGCGGCGAAAAATGACAATAAAGTGATGCAAAGAAATATTCTGGGATATCGAAGTTTTATGTCACTTCGATGTCTGTCGTCTCCAGCTTATTTGAGAAAGGATAGACAGAAACGTCAACGTAGACCTGCAATAGTACGATTACAAGATTTAAAAGTTGGTGAAGTGATGGAAGCCCAAGATATACCAGTAATGAGACCGGAAGTTGTTTATGCAATGCAATTACGTAAGCGGCATATCCGTTCGAGACGGGAATTACAAGAACTAAGTAAAATGGAACATGAAGAAAAATTTGGAAAACCTGATAAAACAGATGAATTTAGGCAACGAAGATACGCATGGGCAAAGGGAACTAATGTACTTAATACCAGAATACGTTCCTTCTTGACAGATGTTGAAAGTTTTAATAAGCAACAAAACAAACCAGATTATTTAATGACGGACATTGTCCGTGCGAAAACATTCCATGTTTAAGAACCACATTTCCTACTTGTTCTTCTACTTACATATTAAGTTTATTACATTAATAAATAATTATGAACCCGTAATAAAATACCCAATATAATTTATTTTTGTAAACAAAAAACATAAATAGCAAATGTCGTGCGCACGAAGCGTTTCTGTAATAACCTTCATAAGGCACGCTCAAGGCCACAATAATTGCAAGCAAAATAATTTAAAAGTTTTTTTGAGCACGAAAACCAAAGAACTCAAACAGGACAATCAAAATCGGCAAAGGTCATCATGACTTAGTTAACCGTTACGGAAGGTAAGCAGTTCCTGTTCCACTAGTGGCACCCATCGTGTTACTCTAGGGTGAATCTCCCTCAGGCATATGTAACAATCGCCGATATTCGCTCTATGGACAAGGCACTCACACGAAGCCTATTAAATGATTTTACTTTCCGATCTGTTGTCTATGAGCGTACCTGATGAAGGTTATTCCTAAATAATTTGTATACGCACTACATTAGATATCTACGTTTTTAATAATACAGACGAACCCTGGTATCTGTAATTAATAAATGCAATGCTAAATAGAAAAAAAGAAAAAAACATTATATGACTATTTAAGTAATGTTTTCAGAAGAATCCATTTTGAAAAGAAACAAAAGTGTGTATATCGGTAAATACATGATAGACAAATTAAATACCATCGTGTATTACAGACTAACGATCCGCTGGTAATAAGAAGCCATTTTGAAAAGAAACACAAGTTTGTATATCGGTAAAAACATGATAAACCAATTGAAAACTCTCGTGTATTACAGGTTAACGATCCGCGAGTAATAAATACATTGAATAAATGAAGTGTATTCATATAAATTGAATAATTGTACAAATGGGTACTATGGACCTATAGAGAGGAATTTCATTAAATATTCATCAGATTCATTTGATTTAAAGTGGCGTAAAATCCCTTGCTGAGAGATGAAGAAAGGGGAATAATCAATGATATCAACAAATTTACATGCCCGCTAAACCTAAACGTCAGTGCTTACATTCGCTGCTTATATTAACTGTCAAATAAAGCGTACGGATTGACAAATGTATTTTGTAGTTGTCAAGATATTTAAATTTGGTTAAAGATTAAAGGTTCGGTTTTATGTATGTGAAATGTAGATGACTAAATGGAGTTTTGTAGACATTTTCATGTTTAATCTGCATAAATCGAACAAAACACAAATGAAACATAGATTTGTATATAGAATAGACATGTAAAATTTACTCAAGAAATAATTCAAGGAAGTATAGTTTTAACACAGATAGAATTATTTTCGTAAACATTTAATCTCGGGCGAAAGCGAGGGATAACATCCAAAGAAAATAATGTTACCTCATTTTAAAACGATATGCAAATTAAGTGGAATTCAGTAATAGAAACGGTTGTCATAACAATATAACAACAGCCTTCGTGCTTACAGTCGTTTCATATATAAGATAAATGGAATGTGTTGCAATAAAAACGTAGATAACATATTTAATGCGCATGACCCGTTTCTAACGGAATAACCATCATTAGGTACTATACGCTCAAGATCGAAATAAGATATTTTCAATTTGATGGCATTTAGCAACTTAAGCGAAAAATGCTAAAAGAAAATCGTAAAATAAATAAGCAATCGGCATGTATTAATGTCACCAGCATTCGTTGGAAACTACGCCACCGGAAGTCATCATTTACAAAATTGAAAAAGGGTAGGAGGTTATCTTAAGTATCTTTTCCGGGAAAATGAATGTGTACAGAAACAAAAGGAGCATTTTTATGTTTGTATGTACTATGGCCCTGTATAAATACATGAAATCGCTCATGTATCGGGATTTTCATCATGGGATTGTCTGTCATGTTATATAGCCAATGACGAACATCATATTAAACTTGATACTAAATCTGACGATGTGGTAGGTTGTTTCTCAAGTTTGAATTATAATAACGCTGTTAGCCCGGTTATATGTGAGGGTTGGCATTGTACTCACATATTAATAACGCTGTTAGCCTGGTTATATGTGAGGGTTGGCATTGTACTCACATATTAATAACGCTGTTAGCCTGGTTATATGTGAGGGTTGGCATTGTACTCACATATTAATAACGCTGTTATCCCGGTTATATGTGAGGGTTGGCATTGTACTCACATATTAATAACGCTGTTAGCTCGGTTATATGTGAGGGTTGGCATTGTACTCACATATTAATAACGCTGTTAGCCTGGTTATATGTGAGGGTTGGCATTGTACTCACATATTAATAACGCTGTTATCCTGGTTATATGTGAGGGTTGGCATTGTACTCACATATTAATAACGCTGTTAGCCTGGTTATATGTGAGGGTTGGCATTGTACTAACATATGAATAACGCTGTTAGCCTGGTTATATGTGAGGGTTGGCATTGTACTCACATATTAATAACGCTGTTAGCCCGGTTATATGTGAGGGTTGGCATTGTACTCACATATTAATAACGCTGTTAGCCTGGTTATATGTGAGGGTTGGCATTGTACTCACATATTAATAACGCTGTTATCCCGGTTATATGTGAGGGTTGGCATTGTACTCACATATTAATAACGCTGTTAGCTCGGTTATATGTGAGGGTTGGCATTGTACTCACATATTAATAACGCTGTTAGCCTGGTTATATGTGAGGGTTGGCATTGTACTCACATATTAATAACGCTGTTATCCTGGTTATATGTGAGGGTTGGCATTGTACTCACATATTAATAACGCTGTTAGCCTGGTTATATGTGGGGGTTGGCATTGTACTCACATATTAATAACGCTGTTAGCCTGGTTATATGTGAGGGTTGGCATTGTACTCACATATTAAGAACGTTGTTAGCCCGGTTATGTGTGAGGGTTGGACATTGTACTCACATATTAATAACGCTGTTAGCCTGGTTATATATGAGTGTTGGCATTGTACTCACATATTAATAACGCTGTTATCCTGGTTATATGTGAGGGTTGGTATTGTACTCACATATTAATAACGCTGTTAACCTGGTTATATGTGAGGGTTGGCATTGTACTCACATATGAAAAACACTTGCATGACCGCATCGTCTCACTATAAGAGATGTGTGGCTAAACAAACTAGGTTAACCCCGCCACCTTTTATTGAAGTTCTTGTACCAAGCCAGGACAGTGACCGGTCATGTATTTGTGTGTTAGAGGTATCCTCCTTCTACGATTTTGAAGTTGGATTCTAGAACTATTCAAACAGTGTAGTATATTTAGTTTTTCGTTTCATTTTGTTTGCGTGTGGGGGGGTCAATTATGTCAATTACAAAATTAAACTGAATAGTATATACCTATCGGAATTGCACTTCATAATTCCAGGACACAACCGACCACATTCCATGAACGATGTTTACTTAAGTAGCACTCCGGCTAAGAATCATGCAAAATAAACAAATATGGATTCACTGTTCATCACAGAAATCTTTAATATTTCATGATATGAATCTTTTGATTGAATGAATAAATTATTTTGTGATGCCTGCCAAAAAATGTCAGAGTGATCTATGAAAAATAACATCAAATTTAAGAAAAAAATGGGGGATGTGCCTATCATTCTAGTATAACAATATTTTAATGTTCTCCCATGACCGGGCATTTACAGTGAAATGTTTTATACCGATTTAAAGAGGAGACTGCTCTACAAAATATCAAAAAATAACTACTGTAGCCTATTGTGAATTTTCCGTAAATTGACATTTCTTGGATACCAACAGATCAAAGAAAGACAACTCTGTCATGTTTATCACCAGTTACAATGGAACTGATCATACCTGTCAAGTGATCCGTTTTTTGCAGGTCAGACCCGAGAATTTCGCGTATTTTTGCCCTTGACCCGATATTTTTAGTCAACCGTCGGGTCATGAAATAACCCGGGATTTCAACGTACCACCCGACATCACCCGGATATTTTATTAATTTAGACGCTTTATTTATATTTCCTCCCTTGACGCTCAAATTTGGTAAGTTTGGTGCGTAGTTTTCAAATAGAATACTTCTGTAGTCGAAAGCGATGTCTGGAAGGAAGAGGTCGTTGTCAGGGCCGGAATGTTTCATTCCTCAGAAAAAGAAAAAATATAAATGCTCGTACCAGGACAGCTGGGAAAAAGAATTCCAATGGGTTAAACCTAGCGATCGCGATGCCACTGCCAGTGATGCATTCTGCATTCTATGCAAGTCGCATATTAGCATTTCGTCTGGTGCAAAAAATGACTTAATAATTAGATTTTACTTAGTATGTCTTCCATATTCAATATTCAAGATTTCCAGATCTGGTTGACAGTGGGGAGATGTCCCTTCTACAAGATCAGTTCGATGAATACCAGACAACACACATTAGTGAAATTCCAACCTACACATCTGAATCTGATATTGAGCTATTTTGGGGAGAAATGGCTTAACTTTTCGACACTTTTGTTCAGAAAAAAAGATTCAATGTACTTTGCAAAGTGGCAAAAACATTATTAGTGCTGCCAAACAGCAATGCTGACAGTGAAAGAGTGTTGTTCCTTGTCAAAAAAATTCACACTGAATTCCGAGAATCCGGGTCGTTTCGCCCCGGAAAGTGAGTCGATTCGCCCCACTTAATCGCTATTATATTATAATAGATGAAGTCTTTTTCGACAATTTTTTGTAATTATTTATTTATTAGTATGCAAAAAAAATAATAATTCATTCATTTTGGTCTACTTTAAATATTTATTTATTAGTTGTACATTCAAAAAATAATAATAATTCATTCATTTTGGTCTACTTTTGTCAAAGATCTCAAGCGAAACTTTTCTTGCAAAATTTACAAAAAACCACACAAGAACAGTAAAAAGGTTGGGTTTTTTTTGTACCAAAAGTAAAAGTGCATGAAATGACTAAGATGCTGTACAAGTTCGCAAATAACCTCTTTTTTTAATTAATTACGCATCAAATGCTAAAATAGTATAAATTTAATCAGATGTCAAACAAAGAGTGAAGCAATACATAATATTAAACACGTCAATAAAGCATGTTAATTATGAGGAAGACAAAAATAAAGTACCCATGAACAAGCCTTACAACATCCAAAATACGAATATTTGCAATGGTATTTTTCATATTTCATTTTTTAAAGCACTATTAATAAATGAGGGCGAAACGACCCGGGGCGAACGGGAATAGGGGCGAAACGACCCGGGGCGAACGGGAATAGGGGCGAAACGACTCAGGGGGCGAACGGGATTCGGGGCGAAGCGACCCGGTGCCGAATTCCGATACGACCTAAAAAATGATACTCTGTGTGCTTTATTGGCTAGCAAAATGAACCAAGACAGTGCATGCTATGAATTTGTACCATCTTCTAGCAATCTAAAAGCTGCAAAATCAGTAATAAATGACTACAACAAAAGCCTTAACTGTTAATCTGTATCTGTATGTTGTGCATAATGCAATATGATTATTATGAAATTAGTAAAAGGTTGAAAAGTTCATCACACGTTATGACCTGCTTTTTTGAAGTTCAATGCAGGTCATGACCTACTTTTTGACCATCAAGGGTTGACAAAATAACTAATATATAATATAATATAATAATATAATAACTAACATTCAATTTTTATTTTTTTTTTAGAAAATTATGAATAATTTAGGGTGTTTGCTGGGGTATAAAATTGAGTGAAATTATATAAAACACTTCTTTTTAGAATGATTCAGACATAATGAATTTCTTATATCTGTTTTCAAGAAAAAATAAAATGGGTTCATTGTAGAATACCTGCTGTAAAGATAGACAACTCCTGCAGATGGGAGGTAACTCGTGGATACCTTAAATAGGGAATATACATGGTTTTGTAATAATATGTGACCAGTAGACAAGTCTTAGAATAAAGTATCATCACCAAACTGATACTTTTTTTTATCCGTGTGGATACCATAAAGTTCTGGCTGATATAATATATTGGTTTTTGTCCCGCTAGATCAATTAAAATTATCACCCGAGACGAAGACGACAAATTTGCTTTTAACGAAACTGAAGTGATATTTTTTAAGCCCATGTTTTATATATGAACGGTCAAGTTTAAAATATGGTTACAAATGTTTCTCATTTGGCATTAGAAAAGTGGTTAACGGTATTTGTTATGCCAATTAAAGTAAGACTTCTATGGCTAAGTTGAATTTTAAGTCAAATTTGTCATCTTGTTTTAGGGTTATAGCCTTCTTATAATTGTTCAAAGAGTTTTGACTAATTACAGTTTTATCTGCATTTCATTGATTGGGGTTTAGTAAGGGTGAATCTGTCTAATGCTATATTGTTATGTTTAGTTTGTTATTTTTGAATACATATGTTTGAGCTGGCTGTGTTTTTTTAAGCCACTTAGAGGGCTAATTCTCCCCTCGAAACAAAGTTGTGGCGGGGATATAGTAACGCTGCTCTCCATTAGTGTATCCGTAGCAACCTTGTTCCTACTGTAAACCTTACATTTCTTAATGCATATTCATCAACCTTGGTATGTGGGTAGACAATGGCAAAAGCAAGCAGCCTGTTGATTTTCAAAGTCAAAAATCAAGGTCACAACAGGACAGACATGGGGTAATCGTAATTTGTAATCGATTACATTTTTCATGTAATCGAATGTAATCTGTAATCGGACATTTTTTAGATTACATGTAATCGTAATGTAATCGATTACATTCATTTTGACCCTGTAATCATGGTTACTTTCTGATTACATTTAGATTACTTTTCATCATTTTGACTTATTTTGTCTTAACTGAAACATATATCTCCTTAGATATTTAATATATGATTTATGTAAATGAATTTTCTTCATGAAATTTATTAAACAAATAATGTAGATATTATTATATGCTTAATTGCAATCAAAACTATCACAGCTACAAAAAATATTAAGTGTAAATTATGACTTCACATACTTGATATCCAAACAAATATTATCTCAATTTCAATTTCTTTAGGGTTTCAAAAATTCAGTGAAAACAGTTTGTCGGCTTGTGTAAAACACAACAAGCTCTAAGATTTTAAATTATCTGACACAGCTTTCAAGATTTCATATATAAAATTGCTTCTATGAAAGACTATCACCATGTCCTCATGATTCGCATAAGACAAAGAAATATTTTATATAAACCAAACCAGGTATCTCATGAAGATTTCTTATACAAGTTTAAAAAAGAGATTTAAATTTAAATAAAGATATTATATAAAAAAGCAAAATGTAAATTATAATTTTCAGAAACATTTATTTATGATGCTCGTACATACATGTATATTACAAATTAACTGATAAATAGCAAGTTGTAATATTTGTAAAATTTTGGATTTTTTTTTTAAAGAATATTCTAATGGGGCTTGTATCTAATATTCAGATATATATGATATTTCTGCATTTTATTTTGGTGCTGATTTTCCTTTTAATATTGGATTATATGATAATTTGTTCATTACTTGTGGGTTACTATGCAACTTGTAATGAATATTTTATTAAACCTATTTACATAAATTAAGGATTTAGTTTTCATATTTAGACTGAGAAATTATGTACATTTTTAAGCAAGTTTTTAGAATCAGAAAATTTTTGTTTTTTTATCTTCTGAATTATATATCAAGGACAAACATTCAAATTTTAACAGGTAATTAACTGCTAGTTTATTATCCCCAATAGACTTTAACAGGATGTTTGAAATTATTTGATATATATTATTGAAATGTGCAAATGTATGTTATAATATTACATATGGTGTGGTTTTCATACAATTTCATTGGCTAAATCAGTCACGTGATATACAGAATATTTAATGTATTTTTTCCACTGTGAAGAAACCAGACGCGTTGTTTCTATTTTTAAAAAAATATTGACGCTATGTTTCTATTTTTAAGTATATTGACCGTCAATATAGCGGCTATGTTACTAAATTTAGATCCGGATATTGTCCGTTCCGGACCACGTTTACACTCCTTCTGTAGTAAACAATTTTCTAGTTTTATTGTGTTCTTAAACAATAAAATAATGATGTGTTAATATTTTAGTTTCAATGACACGAGTAATACATTACATATGTAATATAAAAATTAAGGACTTTTTACTCTGTCAATATGTTATATATGGACTTGTTAGGATTATATTGACCTCAGACTTCGTCTTCGGTCAATATAATCCTAACAGGTCCATATATAACATATTGACCTCGTAAAAAGTCCATAATTGATAAATATTTACTAATAGTATAAGATGGAATCAATATTGGTCATATATAGTAATAAGAGAAGACATATTTTATGAAAAAATAGCAAAATGAGAATTGCTGTTTATAATTTACAATGTACTGTTTGTTATTGCATGTAATGATCACATTACAACTGAATTGTGATTCATAGTTCTGATTAAGAAATACATTAAAAAAAAAGAAGAGATATTGGACAGATGCACACGAGACAAAATAACAAAACACTAATATATTGGTTGTCATGACATTAAATGTAATCAGTAATGTAATCGATTACATTTACAAAGTGATTGTAATTTAATCGATTACATTTGAAAATTGATGTAATCGTAATGTAATGTAATCATGAAAATTGCAAAGTAATTGTAATGTAATCGATTACATTTGAAAGTAATTGACCCCAAGTCTGCAACAGGACTAAGAAAATTGGAGTCAATGATTTTTGGGCTGCGAGGGGATGCGACGCCTCACGGTGCCCTTGTATACTTTATGACTTATTGTAGGGTGTATGCTTTTCCAAAATTCCTTTATTTGGATTTTGTAATTTCTATGGAAACATATTACAGAAAACTAACTTTATATTTGCTTAAAAAGAAATTGTTTACCTATAATTTCTCATAAATTCTGCATGCTGTATTTGGTATTATGTGGTTTAACCCTGTAAACCCCCCTTTTTTTCTCCCACTATCCCTCCCTAAAAGTAGATCAGAAGACACTAGATATCATGGAGATGGAATCCATCTCTGTAAGCCCCGCACAAGGTCAAAGGTCACTAACCATGGTACATGACACATCGTCTTGATGTGATCTACCCACATGCATAATATCAAAAATCTATCTCATAAGACAAAACAGTTGCAACCCGGACACAAACCTGTTATTAAAAGAGCAATAATTTGACCTTGAGGTCAAAGTTCAAAGTCAAATGTCACCAAACATGGTACGCCACACATCATCTTGAGGTGATCTACCCACATGTCTAATATCAAAAGCCTATCTCAGATAAAAAAAAGTTGCAACCCGGACACGAACTTGTCATTAAAAAAACAATAGTTTGAGGTCAAATTCAAGGTCAAAGGTCACCAACCATAGTATGCAACACATCGTCTTGAGGTGATCTACACACATGCCTAATATCAACAGCATATCTCGTAAGACAAACAAGTTGCAACCCGGACACACACTTGTCATTGAAAAAAAAATAATTTGACCTTGAGGTTCAAGGTCAAAGGTCACCAACGATGTTACGCGACACATTGTCTTGATGTGATATACCCACATGCCTAATATCAAAAGCCTATCTCATGAGACAAAAAAGTTACAGCCCGGACAGGATTTGTTACGGACGGACACACGGACGGAAGCACGGATGGACGGACAAACTGATCACTATAGGGCGGCTGCCACTAAACGGTGGGCCCCTAAATATTTTCAAATAATGATATACATTGGAATGTTGAATACATTGCAGCAATTGATTAAAGGAAAACAATCAATATTGACTGACAAACACTAAGATTAGAGTCTTATATTCTTGGAAAACATCACGCATAGACAGCAGTGTATTTTGGAAAATATACAACCGAACAAAATAAACCACTGCAGCCTAGTGTAGATTTTTCATATGTTTTAGGCAAAAGTCAGCCTGATCAATAACAATAGGTACATTCATTCTAACCCCCTGATTATGGGAGATATTGAAAGTGGAAAATGATCTTTTTTTCACTTTTTTCTAATTTGACGATTTGTATCATTTTGTTTGCCATGGTAACTAAATATGGCGCATTACTATTTTACCAAAAAATGTTTAACAAGTTTATTAAATATTATAGATATTAGATACTATACAGTTATATTTGAATATTAAACAGTATTTTATAGATTTACCTATC
The DNA here is from genome assembly GCA_963680875.1 of Bathymodiolus brooksi. NCBI lineage: Eukaryota > Metazoa > Mollusca > Bivalvia > Mytilida > Modiolidae > Bathymodiolus > Bathymodiolus brooksi. The sequence continues at coordinate 96,833,147 of OY804581.1, read as the reverse complement.
AAATATTGTAATTTAAGCTCATAATAAGGCTTCTTAGCAACGGTTACTATGATGTTGTTGTTACCATGACAACAGTAAGGGTATATGTCGTTTGGCTACTATTTTTATATGTTTTACCATAAGTTAGATCTATTAAACCAGAAATGACATGAATCATTTGCCATGGGTGTATCACCCCTTGCATGATTCTTAGCCAGAGTGCTACTTTTAAATATGGTCGATTATCACCATCTACTGACTTAGCATTCTCGTATGCATTAAATAACCCGAAATTACAGTAAGAACAGTTTGAAGATATGAAAGAGGTAATCAGAAGCCGTAAACCAAAGGACAGACAATGCAATGGACAATAATAAGGAAAAACAGATAAACCATGATCTACAAAACACTATAAGGAAAACTAAAGATTTAGCAACACGAATCTCACTAAAAACCGAGGGTGAACGCAGGTGCTTCGGAAGGGTAAGAAATTCCTGCTCCACTTATGACACCCGTCGTGTAACTGTTAGCGACATGAACATCATGTTGGACACTAGTATACATAAATAAATACAAATAACATTTAAATAAATCATGCACCCTACAACACAAATGAAATTAAGGCTAACAGTGATGTTGCTGGGCTGATCCCTCACAAAAATCACATTTTATCTTGCCGCCCTCATTCAATATTACCGCTGAATACAAAGAAAACTGATTTCATGAAATAACCAAAACTTTTTTTTATTGTAGGTGGAACGACAGGATATTAAAACACCATTATTATAATTTGATTATTTATCTACATTTAACATATATTCGTTCTTTTGAGGGTCCGTCATGATCGTGATCCTATGGTAGTTAGATTTACAACTGCCTATGCAATCAGTACCTATCACCACTAAAGTTGTTCGAATCCCACTCGATACAACATTATCTAATAAAGTTTGTCAGTGACTTGCGGCAGGTCGGTGGTTATCTCCGGGTACTCTGGTTTCATCTACCAATAAAACTGGCCGCCACGATACAGCTGAACTATTGTTGAAAGTTACGTTAAATACCGTAACACTAAGCCCCCACCTCTGGTATGGATTATGCGCTTATTGACATTTCGGATTAATATTGCTATGCTACCATGAGAATTTATTTGCACGGTAATCTTTGTCAGACCCTACAGTTCTATGACTTTAATGTTTTTAACTGAATACATTTTGGATGTTTAACAAAATCATTCACTGATGCGACGTTTCTGCAATAAGTAAATATTTTGTGTACCCGTAAATGGCTTGACTTAGCATATCAGAATTTCATTATAACATCAAGATCAATAATCTATCTCAAGCGTAAGATTAGGTAATCCTTTTTTTTAAAGAGACATATGGAGGATGGTTCGGTTGAGACGTGAACAATGAGCGGTAGTTCATCGATATTCTTGATAATCGCAAATTCACATTTCAAATGTTTGATGATGTCTTCGGAGTTTGTTAATGTGTCATTTGTAATAAATATTAGTTCCATGTACTAACGGATTCAAAAACGGTGTGGGGGTGTTTAGTGACAAAGTGGTGTTTGGTTTGGTTGATGGTGTTTAGTGCCACTTTTAACAATATTTCAGTTATATCGTGGCGGTCAGCTTTATTGGTAGAGGAGTGCCCGGAGAAACCACCGACCTGTCGCAGGTCACTGACAAACTTATCACATAATGGTGTATCGGGTACACCTCACCTGAGCGGGATTCGAACTCACAATGTTAGTGATGATATGCACTGATTGCATCAACGGTTTCATGGTATCTTCGGGGTTCTGTTAATATGAGGATTCAAAAAAGGTGTAGGAGTGCTTAGTGACAATGTGATGTGTGGTGCTTAGTGAAAATGTGATGTGAAATCCAAAAGTTCGTAAGACGGTAATTACACAAACATTTGTCATAATGGATACCATTATTTACAACATCAGACTAAAGAGAGATAACTCATACAGAATAAGAAAATGAAAACGTTTATTTTGTTAGTTCTGTAAATGGAAGGGGCAACTTGTGCAACTATTATACGTTTTGTTATATGCTGTTCTGTCATATTTATTGAAATATCGTTGAGGATATTTATCTCACATAAAACGCTCCGTAAAAAGTACGTAAAAGACAAACTGTAGCAGTACAGTCCAAAATGAGTAATAGTCTTTGGTCGGAGTGGTCGTTGAAGGCCCGTTTCAAGGCAATATTTACCGACTATGTCCATAATTTGCCCTAAAAGTCCACCATTTTACCTCTATAATTTATTGTTTGTAAACTTGTAATCATCGTGGACATAGTTAACATACTGCTCTTTCGACATTCCACAATATCAGGAAGTAGGTATGTGGTTTTCATCGCGAACTAAGGGTTCCTTCGTCAATAAGTTCCTCCAATATGATATATCTAAAATATTGCTGAAAGTGACGTTAATGCATATTAAAACCTCGACCATCAAGTCATCCCTTCAACATTAGTGTCCGCTGTGCTTGCGGTAATAGAAAATCATATGACAGTCTAAAAAACAAGATTAATCGGTGGTTTTAATTTTTTATGTCACTTTTACTGATCTTTAATTGTCAATGGGAGGTAACTTGAAATTATATACATTTGTATTGTATGGGAGATAACTCTGTTCCTCAGCTTTTATGTTATCAAATATTGTGTACTTAAAGTTGTCTTAGTTGTGTTTGTCATGTTCTGAATTGATGATAATCCTTTGTTTGGATTTTTAGATAAAAAAAAATTATTATTATTATTATTATTATTATTATTATTACACATTGTGGTGTAGTACAGCAATGCACGCATAATCACCAACATCTCGGCTAACAAACTGATCACAATACAGTCATGCATTCACATGTACAACACGAAGGCGCTATAAAACATTCGATATATACAAGAATGCATCCCTGGATTAAAGCAAACAGAGTAAAGTAGTTATTGATGAAAGTCAGTAACTTTCTGCTTTTGAAACGGCGACATTATAATTTGGGGGGAAATAAATAATTATAACATCAAATTAATTTTGTTTTCATTCTTTTTCGTTTTATTTTCATTTGTTCATTTTTAAGATATCACAGGATATAAACACAAATTAATGTTATATTACATTTATATTGAATATTCTCCATCTTATATTCGACACATCATTCCATTAAAATGACATTGTTACATTCTGAACCTATGGTACCGCGGGTTACATGGAACCGTGTATTCACGTGCAATTTTCGCCGCCATCTCTTTAACTTAAATACAATGGTGCCATGGAACACCGATATATATCATAGTAATAAAAAAGTTCGATTGGTTTTATTGTGCTTAACGCCACTTTTAACAATATTTCAGTTATATCGAGGCGGTCTGTTTTACTTCTGGAGGAAACCGGAGTACCCGGAGAAAACCAGCGTCGCAAATAACTGACAAACTTTATCACGTAATGTTGTATCGAATACACCTCGCCTGAACGGGGTTTGATCTCACAACTTTAGTGGTGAAAGGCACTGATTGCACTGGTAGTTGTAAATCCACTACCATGCGATCACGGCCACTAATAAAACCGTATTACCACAATAATCTTTTTTATTTTACAATGACAATGAATAAAACATTACACAACTATCAGTTTGATTAGTTAAAGGGTACCTTATGGTTTCAATCTATATTCTGATATAAATGATGATTGTGCCGGAAGTTTAAAAATCCTGCGTATAAAGCGTCTAATTCTCTGGATCCTAGAGGCATATATTAATGGATTGACGATAATATTGAGATATGACATCGACAAAGCAAATACCAGAACGGTTCCTTTCTCTCCGTTTGTCCAGTCTAATATATCTGTTAGGGCTATCATTATGTATACTGCTGCAAAATCAAAAACAAAGATTTATAAATTACAACATGGCAAGTATGGCGTCAAAATTGAGCAAGTCTGATTTCAGATCCAAGAGACTGTCAAATTTTAAACTCGACAAGAGATCATTGTCAAGCTTTAGATCCGACACGCATGTTTCCGATTATGCGTTCACTTTTGTTTTAAATATAGACCTGTTTTATGACAAAAAAAAACAACTCTATGCAGATAGCCTCTTTGGTAATGGCGAAATACATTTTGGCCAAATCATAAGCTTAACCATAGAATCATTTGTGTCAAAATCGTTACGTTTGGGCCAGACATGTTTTGTTACCTTAGCCCTCCTTGCCAATTTTTACCGGTAAATATGTATATGTTTTATGCTTCCTTCCACACCTATCTGAACTCTTGCGAGGAAGCAATACGCAAGGATAAACTTTGCTGACGGTGCAATCAAATGTTTCAGTTTCCACATAGACCAAGCATGGTGGAGAAAGATACAGACCCTTGAACTCATAGTCAATTACTGTGACACCGAAGCCGAGATTGAAAAACTAGACCTACTTCTTTAGTCCTCCATTTTTGCATCCCGATGAAATTGAAGACTGCTTTCTCTAGGATATATTAAGAATTTTTTGTTTGAAGTTAGAAAGGAGAGAGAGAAAAAAAAAACAATTTAAGATTAATACAAACATTATTCATAAATTTATTGCTTATGCAATAATCTATTGGTTACTCCGATCTTCTATTTAAGAAATAAATCATGGAAGCCAGAATGTGTTTCTGGCTTCCATGAATTATTCCGATTCTGATATGTCTAAGAGTACAAATACGGTAGTATACTTTGATTGGAAGACGGTAATTTATATTTACCTTTGCGGACAATATCGCACACAATATATGCTGCCAAATTCGAGCAGACGATAATTCATCAACATGTACATTTACGACAGGAAAGTCAGTCACATGCACCGGCGCATGTGCTAATGAGATTATACCCAATCGATAAATCGCTCGTTTGTTTACAAAGCGAAAGAAGGACGTCATGTTAGAATATATTATGATTACTACCCTTACGCCGATAAAACAATAGCTTAGAGCCCACTTTATGTTTGTTATCATACATTTATCGACACCACCACTATTTATCGCAATAGTATGGCTCAAATTGTGAGAGTGGGGTAAAGACATCAGCACTGATGATATTCGTACCAACAATTATCAATGTTGTTTTGGTAGGTCTCCACCAAATATTCCTGTGACATTTCGATAGTACGGTAGCGCCGTTTTGGACAAGAATATCCGTTCTCTCCTTAATAGCAATAGTTATTATATGTCCATACATAACAATAGTGAGAAACAATGCGACCAGAATAGTCATGGCGAACCCAGTCAGATATGTCTTAGTGAAAGCTCCAAAGTAACTACATTTGTTATGCGGTAACTGATTGTTCCAGCCAACAACAGGTATAAGGCACGCTAGCACACATACCAACCAATTTACCACCATAGCCTTTGATGCCCTAGATACTGTAAATATCGTATAATATTTTAAAGGAGAAATTATCTTGACGTAACAGTCTACAGTGATGGCAAAGATAATCATTGAAGAGTTAAGAGCTATACCGTTCCCAAGTGCAAAACGAAATATACATTCAACGAATATTTTGTAATGAACTAAGTTATAAATAACGTTATATATTATCATTACTGCACAGAATACTGCACAGAATAAATCAGAACCTGACAAATGTTTTGTAACTATACATGATATATCCTGATCAAAGTCATCATCCACGAATATAATATAAAGAATTCCTACATTCAAAACAATGGCTAATAGCGAGGCGAAGACGAAGACAATATTAATAGTCAAGTAAATTGGAGTAATTTCGAACGAAACTAACGTTGTATTCAACGAGGTTTGATTAACCATCATGTCTGTAGAACTATTGAAAATGCTCTTGTCCTTATGATTATGGTAAAAATTGCTATTTTCATGTCGATCAGAAGAAGCTATATGAATTGTCCTGAATACACATTGTTCAACAATCCCGGAGGCCATCGGCAGATGTAATGAAGTATTGTTCCGATCGGTTTTTATATAATCTGTCTGTAAATTATTACAAAAATATTAAAGAACCCATACAAAATTCTAATTGAGAAGAACTAGCAATTTATCTAACCTACCGAAGGATTTAATATAGTACAAGGTTTGGCTTAACGTTGAGATTTTTTTTCTTGATAAATATCATACCGTAAGGGTGAATGAAATTTGGAAAAAAATATCACACTGTTGGAATAGTTCCAAATTCCAATAGGAAAATCTTAAGAAAGAGCCAAAATCGAAAGCTAAATACACGACTACTCACTTATCTGACTTGGTTGACCGTTATGAAATATCTATGTCACAAATGGCCACGGATATGTTCCACTTGTTGTAAACACTTCCCGATTCTTTCCTCATTGACGACTTATTACCGGATTTGTAACTAGATCAACACGACGGGTACCACTAGTGGAGCAGGAACTGCTAACCCTGCCGGAGCACCTGAATTCACCACTAGTTTTAATGGGGTTCGTGTTACTCGAGCTTTAGTTTTATATGTATGTTTTGTAGATCGTTGTTTGTCCTTTTGTACTTTGTCTTTTGGCCATTGTGTTGTCTGTTCTTCTTCGATATACGGATTCTGATTGCCCCTTTGGTATCGTCAAACTCTTCTTGGCAAAGGCTCTTCAATAAATAAAAGACAATGGCGGGGCTAAGCTAGATTTATCGGGCCACGCTGCCCCTCTAAGTGAAAAATGTGGTCATGTAAGTGTAATAACAGATAAGAAATAAGTTTGGCAGTCTTTAGTTAATCATAAAATGATAGTTCATCTAGAATAAATTTTAACGATAATGATAATGGCGTGCATACACATATGGCTTTCTTCTTTTGTGTTGAAAGTTAAAATATATGTGACACCTCCAGGAATAATTGTCGCGTTGAAAATATTAATAGAGAGCTTAGTGCGCAAGACGCGTCTCTGTGATTATTTTCATGGTGTACTCTAAAGGCCAAACGATTAGAAAGTAAAAACTAATTTACATGTCTTTGAGATCAACAAAAACAAACGGTCAAAACATGATAACAAGATTCGACTAAAGTTATCTATGCCTAAAGATGATTTAATAATTTGATTGTTGTTGTTTATCGCCACTTTCAGCAATAGGCCCAAGGAAGATGAATATTAGATTTAATTATTATTTTAGTATTTAGAAAAATTTGAAGATAATAAAGAGGTAAAAAACCGTAATTTGAATTCCAGACAATACAATGGTCATAAGAATACGGACAAAAGACAAACAATGGAGGACAAAATACAACACATTAACTAAAGATTAGGCAATACTGTAGCTTTAAACGTTAAACACCAACAGACTAAACCAATCATAACGAAATAGATAGTAGTTGATAAAATACAACACATTAACTAAAGATTAGGAAATACTGTAGCTTTAAACGTTAAACACCAACAGACTAAACCAATCATAACAAAATAGGTAGTAGTTGATAAAATACAACACATTAACTAAAGATTAGGCAATACTGTAGCTTTAAACGTTAAACACCAACAGACTAAACCAATCATAACAAAATAGGTAGTAGTTGATAAAATACAACACATTAACTAAAGATTAGGCTATACTGTAGCTTTAAACGTTAAACACCAACAGACTAAACCAATCATAACGAAATAGATAGTAGTTGATAAAATACAACACATTAACTAAAGATTAGGCAATACTGTAGCTTTAAACGTTAAACACCAACAGACTAAACCAATCATAGCAAAATACGTAGTAGTTGATAAAATACAACACATTAACTAAAGATTAGGCAATACTGTAGCTTTAAACGTTAAACACCAACAGACTAAACCAATCATAGCGAAATAGGTAGTAGTTGATAAAATACAACACATTAACTAAAGATTAGGCAATACTGTAGCTTTAAACGTTAAACACCAACAGACTAAACCAATCATAACAAAATAGGTAGTAGTTGATAAAATACAACACATTAACTAAAGATTAGGCAATACTGTAGCTTTAAACGTTAAACACCAACAGACTAAACCAATCATAACAAAATAGGTAGTAGTTGATAAAATACAACACATTAACTAAAGATTAGGCAATACTGTAGCTTTAAACGTTAAACACCAACAGACTAAACCAATCATAACAAAATAGGTAGTAGTTGATAAAATACAACACATTAACTAAAGATTAGGCAATACTGTAGCTTTAAACGTTAAACACCAACAGACTAAACCAATCATAACAAAATAGGTAGTAGTTGATAAAATACAACACATTAACTAAAGATTAGGCAATACTGTAGCTTTAAACGTTAAACACCAACAGACTAAACCAATCATAACAAAATAGGTAGTAGTTGATAAAATACAACACATTAACTAAAGATTAGGCAATACTGTAGCTTTAAACGTTAAACACCAACAGACTAAACCAATCATAACAAAATAGGTAGTAGTTGATAAAATACAACACATTAACTAAAGATTAGGCAATACTGTAGCTTTAAACGTTAAACACCAACAGACTAAACCAATCATAGCAAAATAGGTAGTAGTTGATAAAATACAACACATTAACTAAAGATTAGGCAATACTGTAGCTTTAAACGTTAAACACCAACAGACTAAACCAATCATAGCAAAATAGGTAGTAGTTGATAAAATACAACACATTAACTAAAGATTAGGCAATACTGTAGCTTTAAACGTTAAACACCAACAGACTAAACCAATCATAGCAAAATAGGTAGTAGTTGATAAAATACAACACATTAACTAAAGATTAGGCAATACTGTAGCTTTAAACGTTAAACACCAACAGACTAAACCAATCATAGCAAAATAGGTAGTAGTTGATAAAATACAACATATTAACTAAAGATTAGGCAATACTGTAGCTTTAAACGTTAAACACCAACAGACTAAACCAATCATAACAAAATAGGTAGTAGTTGATAAAATACAACACATTAACTAAAGATTAGGCAATACTGTAGCTTTAAACGTTAAACACCAACAGACTAAACCAATCATAACGAAATAGATAGTAGTTGATAAAATACAACACATTAACTAAAGATTAGGCAATACTGTAGCTTTAAACGTTAAACACCAACAGACTAAACCAATCATAACAAAATAGGTAGTAGTTGATAAAATACAACACATTAATTAAAGATTAGGCAATACTGTAGCTTTAAATGTTAAACACCAACAGACTAAACCAATCATAGCAAAATAGGTAGTAGTTGATAAAATACAACACATTAACTAAAGATTAGGCAATACTGTAGCTTTAAACGTTAAACACCAACAGACTAAACCAATCATAGCAAAATAGGTAGTAGTTGATAAAATACAACACATTAACTAAAGATTAGGCAATACTGTAGCTTTAAACGTTAAACACCAACAGACTAAACCAATCATAGCAAAATAGGTAGTAGTTGATAAAATACAACACATTAACTAAAGATTAGGCAATACTGTAGCTTTAAACGTTAAACACCAACAGACTAAACCAATCATAGCAAAATAGGTAGTAGTTGATAAAATACAACACATTAACTAAAGATTAGGCAATACTGTAGCTTTAAACGTTAAACACCAACAGACTAAACCAATCATAGCAAAATAGGTAGTAGTTGATAAAATACAACACATTAACTAAAGATTAGGCAATACTGTAGCTTTAAACGTTAAACACCAACAGACTAAACCAATCATAACGAAATAGGTAGTAGTTGATAAAATACAACACATTAACTAAAGATTAGGCAATACTGTAGCTTTAAACGTTAAACACCAACAGACTAAACCAATCATAGCAAAATAGGTAGCAGTTGACAGGATGTTAAACACAACGGTAATGAAATTGTGAATTTCAAAATACAGTCAACCCTGCCCATGCAGTCACCTTTATTAAGCAGTCACCTGTATTAAACGGTCACATTTTTCTTGTACTTTCATAGAAGATTTCATATGAATTGAACCTCTTTTTAAGAGGTAACCCGTTTTAAAAGGCCACCTTTTCTTTGTCCCAAATGTGACCTCTTAATACAGGTTTGACTGTAATTATAATTTATGCTCTAATTCGTCAAATTCAAACGAATATAAACCATTTACTAAATAGAAACAAACACTTGTTTATAGGAACAGCTCGCCAGTGTGTGAAACTAATTTATTAATAAAAAAAAATAATAGTCTTTTTCAAAGCACACATGCAGTTCATCAATCATAGTCACATCACAGGCGCTTGTGTAGAGTCAAAAATATGCTCGCTATGTACCTAAAATACCACAAGGCCGGACTCACTCCTACTACCCCTGTCACTTCAATCGCTATTTCCCCTGTCAAAATGTCGATAGGACGCAAATCGCTTACTAATTTGCGTAGTGAAATGATTTTTCTTCAAGGAAAACCCGTTTTTTTATATCTTCCTACCATCTACACCCCCATACTGACAGATAATCCTCAGATTTTGTTGACAATGGACACCTAAGTGGCAGCAAAGCGAAAGTAGGTCACGTGCGACATATTTCAGCCTTTCGGTCGTTCTCGGGTTTTATCATTGCCTTACGAAACATACCTGAGAAGTTCAGAAAGAAAAGTTCGGGAAACGTAATTATATATCAGTATTGTTACTGTATAATTATAATGTTTTTTAAATACAATTATTTCCTATGCCTTATTTTTAGTATTATTTGCATACCAAGAAGCACTGAAGTTTTCATTCAATTTGTCAGTCATATTTTGGCGCCTTGTCATGTTTCTAGTGTTTAGTAATTATATATGATAAAACCCGAGAACGACCGAAAGGCGAAAATATTTCACACGCAACCTACTTTCGCTTTGCTGCCACTTAGGTGTCCATTGTCAACACAATCTGAGGATTATCTGTCAGTATGGGGGTGTAGATGGTAGGAAGATATAAAAAACGGGTTTTCCTTGAAGAAAAATCATTTCACTACGCAAATTAGTAAGCGATTTGCGTCCTATCGACATTTTGACAGGGGAAATAGCGATTGAAGTGACAGGGGTAGTAGGAGTGAGTCCGGCCTTGTGGTATTTTAGGTACATAGCGAGCATATTTTTGACTCTACACAAGCGCCTGTGGTCACATATATCTACAAAATAAAAATTGAATATAAATACCATGCAACAGTTATGCTTTTATGTACTATCATCCATTACTTTCATTGACGCAGCTTTAACCTTTACATTTTCTGACAATACTAAGTAAAGTCGGGGTGGGGAGTGGGGTTTGTGATGTACTATACACAGGTACGTGTGGGCAGGACCCTATGATGCCCCCCCTTTTTTTTCTTTTTTTCTTTTTTTTTTAACATCGATTTTTTTTCATATAAACAATATTTTGCAACTTTCTATGTATCACTGTATGACATATATACAATAAATACAATCGAACAGTAGTTTCTATCCATGACGGGTTTCTGACATAATATTATAAGAGAGAAGGTAAGTCACTCTTCTTTGTTTACATTGGGGTACCTGATGTGCATTCATCTTAAATTTAGTGAATAAAAAAGGCCTACCTGTCTGGAAATTGGCTTATTCCTTCTCTGTATATATTATTCTCCCTGAAAACACACATCAATATTTATTTACGGCAGCTGACAACTCACGTCTCCATGGAACATTTTCCACTCGCGATTTGCGATTTTCAGACGACATTTTTGAAAACTCGAATTAAAGCTACGGAAGTGTGATATTAGCGACATCTGCTGGTCATTTTAAATATTGACGATACGGTAAAACGCGAGAGTTCCGGGTAAAATTAAATTTTGCGCCAAAAAATTACCGAACTTTTTACCCGGAACTCTCGCGTTTTACCGTATCGTCAATATTTGAAATGACCAGCAGATGTCGCTAATATCACACTTCCGTAGCTTTAATTCGAGTTTTCAAAAATGTCGTCTGAAAATCGCAAATCGCGAGTGGAAAATGTTCCATGGAGAGTTGTCAGCTGCTGTAAATAAATATTGATGTGTGTTTTCAGGGAGAATAATATATACAGAGAAGGAATAAGCCAATTTCCAGAAAGGTAGGCCTTTTTATTCACTAAATTTAAGATGAATGCACATCAGGTATCCCAATGTAAACAAAGAAGAGTGACTTACCTTCTCTCTTATAATATTATGTCAGAAACCCGTCATGGATAGAAACTACTGTTTGATTGTATTTATTGTATATATGTCATACAGTGATACGTAGAAAGTTGCAAAATGTTGTTTATATGAAAAAAAAATAGATGTAAAAAAAAAAAAAAAAAATCATAGGGTCCTGTCCACACGTACCTGTGGTACTATAGCGAACCTAGCTGCAACACATTTGAGTTTCGAATGACCAAATATTTTATTTAATTTAAAAAGAATAGATCCCGTGCTATTAACATATGAATACTTATATTATATTAAGTATATATGTACCATCTACACACGCTTATACACATGTCTTACGTCTATCCCTACATTTGCCTTACGAGAAAAGGTAACACTACGATCATTGAAGCGCCCTTTTTAGGGAGTGGATGTGGTCGAGTGGTCTAGGGCGCTGGACGTAAGGCTAAGCGAATGGTGCTGCAGTGTATCAATGGTGTGAGTTCAAATCCCGTCGACAGCTCTAAAATCTAATTCTAACACTGTTTGGTTTAATTTTCAGACGTATATAATATTTAGTATTAACCTAGTATCCTTAGTAACTTTGAGATCCAGTGGGACAGGTATATTGTATAGTTGTCACTTGCTTCTAGACGTTTGTATAATATACTTTATTTCCTGTGACTGTATAATGAATTCTTCATTATCCTATACAATATATCAAAAATTGCTGAGTTAGATTGCTGTCAAATCATAATATTAAGTATATATGTACCATCTACACAGGCTTATGCACATGTCTTAGGTCTATCTCTAGATTTGCCTCACGTGCCAAAAGTATTCGCGGAAAATGGCGGACGTCCTGAAACGTCACATTTCCGCCGTTTTTTAAATCGATTTTTCAATGCCAATTCCGGTCTATTCACAAACGCTTGTGTAGAGTCAACAATATGCTCGCTATGTACCTAAAATACCACAAGGCCGGACTCACTCCTACTACCTCTGTCACTTCAACCGCTATTTCCTCTGTCAAAATGGCGATAGGACACAAATCGCTTACTAATTTGCGTAGTGAAATGATTTTTCTTCAAGGAAAACCCGTTTGTTATATCTTCCTACCATCTACACCCCCATACTGACAGATAATCCTCCGATTTCGTTGGCTATGGACACCTACATGGCAGCAAAAGGGAAAGTAGGTCAAGTGACATCTTCCGCCTTTCGGTCGTTCTCGGGTTTTATCATTGCCTTACGAAATATATATGAGAAGTTCATATTTTGGCGCATTGTAATTTGAATTTCGAATTTCTAGTGTTTAGTATTTATATATGATAAAACCCGAGAACGACCGAAAGGCGGAAATATGTCGCACGTGACCTACTTTCGCTTTGCTGCCACTTAGGTGTCCATTGGCAACAAAATCTGAGGATTATCTGTCAGTATGGGGGTGTAGATGGTAGGAAGATATAAAAAACGGGTTTTCCTTGAAGAAAAATCATTTCACTACGCATATTAGTAAGCGATTTGCGTCCTATCGCCATTTTGACAGAGGAAATAGCGGTTGAAGTGACATAGGTAGTAGGAGTGAGTCCGGCCTTGTGGTATTTTAGGTACATAGCGAGCATATTGTTGACTCTACACAAGCGCCTGTGGTCTATTTTCTAATTTGAGACGGTCCCTCTAATTTTGATACAGTCCAAATCGATGACGTAATAAAATCGTCTGCTAAAAATACTTACAGCGTAATTTTTCCTATGTAAACAAAGATGGGTCGAAAGTCGAAAGAATTGTCACCGGACAAGAAAAAAGTAATTTATTGTTAATCTGAAGTCAAATGGTCACAAGATTAGTGAAATTTCCAGGATGTTGTCAATACCTGAAAGTACCTGCAGGTCAGTTATCAAGACTTATAACGAACGGAAAAGTTTTGAAAAAGCTCGTCGTTCTGGACGGCCAAGAAAAATGTCTGCTCAGAGTGAAGCCAGATTGAAGCGCTTGGTGAAAAAAAAACCGTGGAAAAGTTCTGAGGCATATAGCAACTGAATTTAATATCGGAAATGGAGATCGTAGTGTGAGTGAAAGGACTGTTCAGCGATATTTCCACAAAAACCGTATTTACAGGAGAATAGTGAAAAAGAGAATGGTTGTGAATGTGAAAGAAATTAACAGATAAAAGCGATTGACATGGTGCTTACAGAAAAGAAGATGGACTGTAAATAAAAACTGGAGACATAATATAGTTAGTGATGAATCACAAATTGTTATTGGCCAGAATAATCGGGTTTACGTGTGGAGAACCGCTCATGAAGCATACCGTCCAGAATGTATGACTGCTGAATGTGTGCCCAAAGTTTCCGTTATGATACCGTAAATCGGGAAATTTTGGTCATGGTTTTATGTTGGCCTATTTTGGCCCCTAAATACGAAGTGCCAAAATTAAACACACCAAAATATGTCACACTCCAAAAATTAACTGCCAAAATTGAACACTGCCTTACTATCTTTTTATATTTATATTCCCTAGTCTGTACCTTTTTGTCTTACTTCTTTCCTAAGTAAAACTTTGTCAATTACCGTTATACATGTATATACACACACAAGTCAAACTGAAAAGTGTTCACGATGTGAAATCGTTGGCTTGGATGACAAGAGAGAAATTACAGGTGAATGAAAGTACATTGATAAAAACCATGCAATACCAATCAAATGTATTCAATCAACAAAATGTCAAATATCATTAAAATGACAATTACCTATCGAAAAAAGAATAATCAATAAACACGTAATTAGTGTCTTATCGGTTTTATCTATAACAACATCAAATTCACAGTCAATAATAGGTACAAAATCCAATTATACAGGTGTGATGTGTCATATACATTTTTTTGTAACATTTGATCTGTTTATTATGTATAATTGTTGTGTAAACAAATACATGTACTGACCGTTATAATAAGACTGTTTACCTGTAAAAGCGATGATTAATACCAGTGCAAAATTATTTTTTGTTGTTTTTATAATAAATGCATTTTACTTTATGCTGTTTAAATAATTAAATTCCTAGTTTTAATAAATATCACAATTTATTCATAATCGATTTGGTTTTTAGTACGACATCAAAATATCCGGTAAATAACAGTAAAAACGTAGTATCGCTGGTTGAAATGAGAACGCTTCCATTTACGTTCTGAATTAACTGACAAAAAAATTAAACACATGTTAACCAAAAGTGGCCAAAATTAAACACACTAGAAACGAAAATGGCCAAAATTTCACACACCAAAATAAAACAACCCTCTTTTGGAGAAAAAAGGCCAAAATTAACCTACACCAAAATTTCCCGATTTACGGTATGGGGTTGTATCACATGGTATGATGTCGGTACTTTATGTCAAGTTAATGGAAGTATAAATGCAGAGAAGTATATTTCAGTTTTGGATAGTCAATTATGGCCGGTTATTGCCCGTCATTTCCCGGATGATTCTTATGTGTTCCAGGACGACAATGCCCCTGTCCATAGGGCTAGGATTGTGGAGCGATATAAGCATAATAACAACATTCATGGTATGGTATGGCCAGCCCAGTCACCAGATATCAATGTCATAGAAAACTGTTGGTTGAGAATTAACAGAACTCTGCAATGTCGTGCGGGAGGAATTACTAACTCTGACCAGTTGTTTGACGCCATTCTTGACATCTGGCAAAATTTTACTGTTGAATATGTTCCGAACTTGTATCAATCCATTCCAAGACGAGTTTTAGCTTGTATAAGATCCAAAGGTCACATTACGAAGTATTAAAGGTAAATTGTTTTAGCTTCTTTTACTTTTTCCCCAAGTTCAAAATAGCCAAAGGGAGACAACTCAATCTTGACGTCCGCCATTTTACGCGAATACTTTTGACACGAAACATGACGTTATAATTATATCTATGACGTTCTATTGCCGCGGAATTTTTTTATTTTCGTTCATATTGTGTATTGAGTCCTTCCGGTTCCAAAGTGTTCAGTTTTTTATCAACCCAGCCGTGAGCGAAGCGAACATGGTTGATACTTGTAAACACTTTGAAATCGGAAGCGGAAGTGTGAGGAGCTTAAGCCATTTGCCTGTTTTCGTAATTGAACATCTTTGTCGAAACAAATAAAATAAAATAATGACTTTAAAATTGTATTGAGAATTAAAACTTACGTTTTCGTGCCTTGGGCACGACTATAGCATTCAAATAGAAAACAGGGTTTTACTTTCGAACTTGAAGAAGGCAGAGTTGTCATTGAAGGTTTCGTAAATGAAATGAATAATAAACTTTGTGTCGTGCAGAAGGCACGAACACTACGAATAAAGAAATAAAATCGTCGTGCCGAAGGGACACCCGATATGAACAAAAGAATGAATCAGCACGGCCACATTAAATGTTGCAAATGGGTCCCATGGCAACACCTTGACGGAAGTTGATTCCCCCTTTATTTTCATAGACAAAGAAACATTAAGTTTTCGTTCCGAAGGCATATCTTATATTGATATAATAAAATTAATCTACTAGTCGTGCCGAAGCCACGACCATTTCGAACAAAATTTCAAAAGTCTTCGTGCCGAAAGCACGAAAACAGTATAGTCGGAATGGATCCCATGGCAACACATTGCCGGAAGTTAATTGTAACTGGTATTTACCAAGTGAAATCCTACATGTCATATTTACAACAATACACAAAAATAATTAAAAATCTTACCTTGAAAATTTATTTTAGTTAAATTGTATCAAACTTGAACTTGAAGCGTACATGAAGCCAAATAATGTCTAATCTTTACGTTTCAAACTGGAAGTCTTCATATGACGTCTTGACGTCATGTTGGTTATGTTCCAAAGTCGTCAATAACATTTCGCGGATTTTTTTCAGCTTACTCGCAATCGTATGTGTATGTGTATGTCCATTGTTTGAGGCTCTCCTTGTGTATTTCTTTAATATGAGACAGGCAACCTGTTTGAAGGACGAAGTCCTAAAATTTCAATAATACGATGATTCGTACACGTTAGCCTCACTGGACGCAATTACGAACAATTTCGATGATATTGACCGTGGCATTTGATAAATAAATTTGACCAAACTGATGAAGCTGATTGCATGTTCATATTTCAGATTAAACACCAATATCCCTTTTGAATCATAGCCCATATATTATTCAATGCATTGTTACGGGTTTTAACTTAGAACAGATTTTCATGACCCCGTTCTAGTCACTCTGTGACCTAGATCCGGACACAATTTCGAACGACATCATAATAACCTTTCGAGCGTAAATTATTTAATGACAACTGTTAAGATTGAACGAGCATTCATTCATTTTCGTTCACATATCTATTGTATATAATACACATGACATAAAAACCTTTCCTTTATTCATACCGTAAATGTGTGCCAGTTTGCATTCGGAATTCCTTGGACTCTTCAATGAATAAGGTACATCACGGATTTTGACATTTTGGGATAGATCAAGGTAAGGAAAATGTATTATATTGACTGATTTTGTTTTAATTTCAATGTGTTCTACATAGAACCAGGAGATCATATTCTTTCCAATTACAGGGATAAGATAACAAAATATGCGTACCTCAATGAATTTTAGCGATAGATTCCAAGTGCAATTATCGATCGTTTTCTGTTTACAAATATGAAAACCCGTCGTCTGCAACATTCAACAACTACGCATCTACGGTATCTATTTATAAAAGCATTTTTTTAATTCATGTTTTGAAGGAACAATTAGGGGACATACTTTTTATTTCGATCGTAATTGCGTCCGGTGAGGCTATTATCTTTTATTTTGAATGAATTGTGTAGCCGATTTGTTATGGCGTTCTTTTTACCTACGCCGCTCTTCCATCGGTAACCTGACGAGTTCTGTCCCCTGGCTCGTACCTCGGCTAGATTGAGACAGATTGAGTCAGTCTATTCCATCGGGAGTTTCGTAGAAAGAGATTTTTTTATTAGAATTTTATTAAAAATTTATTTCGATTTTGCATAGAGTAAATAATCAAAGAATTGGGAATTTTTTATTGAAATAGATTTCTTTTGCGTTTCTCAATTATCAATTGATCTATTTTTTTAAACTTCCGGTGAGCAGATTTTTAGCTATCAATATAGAAGGAAAAATCGGACAGCTTACCGTTAGAAGGACTTCGTCCTTTAATAGTATTTAGCGTCGAAAACAAACACGATGTCCAAGAATAAGAATTATAAAGATTAAACACTGTGTTTTAAGGAAATTATGTTTGTGAGTGAGCTGCCGGAATTTATACATAGATAATTTCCTAAAAAACAGTGTTTAATCCTATATAATCTTGAAATACGAGGAAAAATCTTTAATTAAATAAAATGAGATATTGGATACTTTGATTTAATTTATGTTTTTTTTTTAATCGACTCCTTTCGCAGCTCTGCTGCAGTTTTCTTGTTTTCATCCAAAAAGATTCTTTTACTTTCCTATAAATTTCCGTGCCTAGTACCTTTTCTATTCCTATGACTTTTAAATTGTCCTTCGTATGATTATTTTGTAAAAAATGTTTTGCAACAGGATTGTCCTTTTTCAGTGTTCGAATTTTCGAAAAATTTAGAACCATTCTTTGATACAATGTATCTCCTGTTTGTCCTACATATAAAAATGATTTACATTCTGTACATATTATTGTATAGATTACTCCTACAGTTTTACAGTTAATATTCCCTTGTATAGCATATTTATTTCCATTGTAGTCTGTGAAATGGTCGGTTTCAATTATATGCGGACATAAAGTACAATTTTTCCCACATGGTCTACACATATTGGTTTGTTTGTAGAACATTATATTATCCTTTATGTTGTTGTCACGTTTAAATGATACGATGGATGGATCTGGAAATATTTTCTTTAGCCGGTTGGATTGGTGAAGTATTTTTAGATGATTACGAAGAATGGCGTGAATGTTTGGCAGTGCTTTGGAATATGTAATTACCAATGGTACTCTATCATTTTCTTTCCTGTCTTTATATTGTAGAAGATCTTCAGGGCGAGGTGTACAACATTATGTGATAAAGTTTGTCAGTGACTTGCGACCGGTTGGTGGTTTTCTCCTGGTCCTCCGGTTTCCTCCACCAATAAAACATCATCAAACAAACAAACAATATATCATAAATGATATCTATAGTGTGGGCAGATGTAACATGTTTTCACCCATATATAAATGGCAAATGGCTCATTGATCGTTATGCAACAAGCAATCACTGCATAGAGTTATATTACCGTACTACTACAAAAACGTTTATTTCAACAATTACAAATATACATTAAATATCTAAAATAAATCTTAATTTTCGTCTGATTGGTTAAGTTACCCGATGGCACCATTCAATAATTCTTCTTGCGGAAGTTTAAGAATCCTTCGTATAAAGC
Organism: Bathymodiolus brooksi; assembly: GCA_963680875.1. Lineage (NCBI taxonomy): Eukaryota > Metazoa > Mollusca > Bivalvia > Mytilida > Modiolidae > Bathymodiolus > Bathymodiolus brooksi. Next base: position 96,813,671 of record OY804581.1, on the reverse strand, counting down.
GTCTGATTCTCTGAATCCTAGAGGCATATATTAATGGATTGACAATAATGTTGGCATATGACATCGACAAAGCAAATACCAGAACGGTTCCTTTCTCTCCGTCTGTCCAGTCTAATGTATCTGATAGGGCTATCATTATGTATACTGCTGCAAAATCAAATTTTAACTTTATATGATTTTGTAAAAGAACAGCATTATTTTAGTATTCAATCGACAAATCGTAGAAAGAAACAAGATCGATACCCCTAACACATACATATATATGACCGCTCACTTTCCTGGCTTGGTAGTCATTTAAAAAGTGGCGGGGTAAAACTTCCTGTCTTTGTAATGCAATGCGGTCATGCAAGTGTTATCCACATGTGAGTAAAATGTCCACCCACATATAATCTGGTGAACATTGTTCTTCTAAATAACGCTCTAATCGTGAACATTATGCATAATATGTTTAATCTTTGTGACTCAGAAGTTGTCATGTGTGCAATATTAGTTCTGTTTAAAGAGAGAGGATGGTTTCGACCATCGATTTAGATATTAGATAGTACACCAGGTCACCGTATGACAACAACCATATTTCGTCGTCTATGTATTTGTTTATTTATTTTCGTAGCAAGTGGAAATATATATTTTATCTCCCTTCTTTTCAATATTTTTAAAGGGTGTCTTCTATCATATCCGAGCTATTCTGTTACTGTTTCCTACATGAATCTGGTACCCGGAGATTGTTGGTTGTCTACTAGACGAACAAAGCAAAAACGATACTGTATACCTTTATTGTACAGCATTTAACAGAGTTGTTTACAACTATGGCTTTTCTGTATTTTCTACGACCTTTCACCATAACTTAATATGGACTACGATTTACGGTAGGGAAACTATGGTGTGTGGTCGTTGTGTAAAAGATCCCTTTGTTTGTCACTCGGAAAAATAGAATTACCGATCGTCGTCAGGAAAACGCTTGGGATGGAAAGAGCTTTAACTAAAGTGTTTGGGAACTTTGGTATCTCAAGGTCATTTCGGCCATGAAGCGCACTGGGAAAGAGGCAATTTATGAAATTACAGGACACCTACTTCTTCAAATAAATTGTTGTATTCCATTTTTCTGGAAGGAAATTGAAACATAATTATGTTCTCTTCTAATCATTGAATATCATCTCCTCAAATTGTTAAAAAGAAATACAACCAGGGGAACAAATATGATTGGCCTATTTCATGTTTGATATTAGTAAAGAAGAAAAAAAACCCACTAATTTAAGATTAAAACAAACAACATTCACGTATGAACTGTGTATGCAATAAGCTAGAGTGTGGTTAATGTGATATGAATTTTTTAATCGCTTTCTTGTCATCAACGAAGAATAGTATCTCCCCCATTTTAGGCTCGACTTGTCACTATAACATTTCCTCCTTCATCAAATCTGGCCACCGTGATATTACTAAAATTGGGAAAATGAGGTTCAAGTAAATATGTAAGGCAAAAAAGCAGTACATTACTTACTTGGTGGTACAGCACTGATGATATTCGTACCAACAATTATCAATGTTGTTTTGGTAGGTCTCCACCAAATATTCCTGTGACATCTCGATAGTACGATAACACCGTTTTGGGCAAGAATATTCGTTTGTTGCTTTATGGCAATGGTTAAAATATGTCCGTACATAACTATAATAAGTATAATTGCGACCAGAATAGTCATGGCTAATCCTATCAGGTATGTCTTAGTAAATGCTCCAAAGTAACTACATTTGTTATGCTGTAACTGATTGTTCCAGCCAACAACAGGTATAAGGCACGCTAGCACACATACCAACCAAGTTACCACCATAGCCTTTGATGCCCTAGATACTGTAAATATCGTATAATATTTTAAAGGAGAAATTATCTTGACGTATCGGTCTACAGTGATGGCAAAGATAATCATTGAAGAGTTAAGAGCTATACCGTTCCCAAGTGCAAAACGAAATATACATTCAACGAATATTTTGTAATGAACCAAGTTATAAATAACGTTATATATTATCATTACTGCACAGAATAAATCAGAAACTGACAAATGTTTTATTAGTATACATGATATATCCTGATCAAAGTCATCCTCCATGAATATAATATAAAGAATCCCTACATTTAAAACAATGGCTACTAGCGCTGCGAAGACGAATACAATATTAATAGTCAAGTACATTGTAGTGATTTCGAACGGAACTATCGTAGCATTCAACGTCACTTCATTATCCATATTTTCCATAGTTAGTAAATGTCCTATCAAGCAGGTAGATCTATGGATCTGGAGAAAAATACTATGTACACGTTGATCAGAAGAAAATACATAAGTTGTTAAGTTGTATGAAATAGGTGTTATTTAGCAAGCATGTTCGTAATCCATGTATGTAATGGCTTTCCGGTCGGATTAGACAATCCATGACAACCTATCACCTTACAATTTACTAAATAATACATCATTATTGCCTTGGAACCCGCCTACAAAAGCTATATTTAAGAGCAAACAAATGGTTACAATTTCCGACAGGTGTTAACAATTCTGATAGTTTAGTATTTATCTGTTTAGCAGAAATATCAAATTAATATTAATCCTACGTTAGTTAAGTATCATTAGTAGTACATGAAACAGAGAATGATATTTTTTTTTTTTTTTTTTCAAACTGACAAAAATAAATTCGACATTATTACAAGCATGCTGCGTAATGAAATGCAAGAGTGTGTGGTCATTTTATTCGAGCAGAACAGTGGTTTGGTGTAGGTAGTTACCGAGAAATATTAATATCTAGGTGGCAAAATGAAGGGGAAAATAGCAATAAATATCACATCTTCAAAACAGTTTCAAAATCTAAAGAAAAAATGGTAGAATCAGAGAATCGCTGCATTTAACACAAACCCACATATACATATACTTGTCTAGCTTGGTACAGGTACTTCAATGAAAAGTGGCGGGTCAAATTAGTGTTATGGGATAAAATTTCCCCTGTAAGTGAAATGATGTGGTCATGGATGCATTGTGCACATATGGATAAAATGCCAAACCTTATCAATAAATTGTGAGCAGCGTTCTTGTAAGAACTCTGAGTCATAATATTGACATTTATGCATAATATATTTATTCTCCGTTACACAGAAGTTGTCATATGTATGATATTAGTTCTAAAAGAGAGTCGATTGCCTTAACCGTCATTCAAATATTATATATTTCATAGTACACTTCACTTTCTGTGTAGCACCTTTTACGATTAAAACTACTATGTATTTCCAATATAAAATACGTATCTCTTCATTGCCCCCATTAATCAGGCCGTCGTGGTCGTGATCGTGTGGTACTTGGATTTATAACTAAATGTGCAATCAGTGTCTATCTTATCACCACTAAAGTAGTGAGTTCGAACCCCGTTCGTGGCGAGGTGTACTCGATAAAACATTGTGTGATAAAGTTTGTCAGTGACTTGCGACAGGTCGGTGGTTTTCTGTGGGTAGTCCGGCTCCCTCCACCAATGAGACTGACTGCCACGATATTACTGAAATAGAATACTCACTGATGACATGAATGACTTGTAAATTGCAAGATAGTATCTCTAAGTAAGTACGAGATTATCAGAGTTCTTGGGAATTTCAAGTTCTTTGATTAGACACCCAAAGCAATATTTGTACAGACAAAACCAATGTTATTAGAATCATTGTCTGCAGGTACAACAATAATATTTGTCACGTAGAGAAGACACTCCTTTGTCTTTATATGTCTATTCAATTAACAGAATAATATTTGTAGGTGATTCTGTTTTTGTATCCTCGAGGTTCAGCGGTAAAGATAATAAAGCAGAAGAATGTGAAAATCTACTAACCTTCATGCTTACATTTGTTTTTCTTATACTGATAACTAGACAGTGTGGCAATTAAGTTAATAAGATTTCCTATTGAATGACATTTTGTTTTAACAACTTAAGCAAATAAAATTCTCACAAAATCGTAAAATAACTCAGTAATTAGCTTTTGTCAATGTCACCCGCGTTCCTTGTGAAAGATTGAGCAACATCAACTATACGTGTACGTTTGTGATTAATCACGCACTACTATAGCATTAAGTTGATCATGCATCAGGCACTACTATAGTATACAATTTATCATTCATCACTCACTACTATAGTATTACGTCTATCATTCATCACGCACTAGTATAGTATTAAGTTTATCATTCATCACGCACTACTATAGTATTAAGTTGATCATGCATCAGGCACTACTATAGTATACAATTTATCATTCATCACGCACTACTATAGTATTACGTCTATCATTCATCACGCACTAGTATAGTATTAAGTTTATCATTCATCACGCACTACTATAGTATTACGTTTATCATGCATCAGGCACTACTATAGTATACAATTTATCATTCATCACGCACTACTATAGTAGTACGTCTATCATTCATCACGCACTAGTATAGTATTAAGTTTATCATTCACCACGCACTTCTATAGTATTACGTTTATCATGCATCACGCACTACTATAGTATACAATTTATCATTCATCACGCACTACTATAGTATTACGTCTATCATTCATCACGCACTAGTATAGTATTAAGCTTATCATTCATCACGCACGACTATAGTATTACGTTTATCATTCATCACGCACTAGTATAGTATTAAGTTTATCATTCATCATGTACTACTATATTATACAGTTTATCATCCATCACGCACTACTGTATGTTTATCATTCATCAAGCACTACTATAGTATTTAATTTATCATTCATCACTCACTACTATAATATACAGTTTATCATTCATCACGCACTACTATAGTATTACGTTTATCATTCATCACGCACTAGTATAGTATTAAGTTTATCATTCATCATGTACTACTATATTATACAGTTTATCAGCCATCACGCACTACTGTATGTTTATCATTCATCAAGCACTACTATAGTATTTAATTTATCATTCATCACTCACTAGTAGAATATACAGTTTATCATTCATCACGCACTACTATAGTATTACGTTTATCATTCATCACGCACTAGTATAGTATTTATATAATAGTTACTTATGTATTGGGCATTATCGTCATTTATAGTATTGACTGAAACATTGATAAAGTCTGAGCCGCAGGCGAGGGCATTATCAGTGTTGAAGTCAATACTACTGAACCAAGGGCAGTCTATAAATCACGATAATGCCCCATGCATAAGTAACTATTATTTTTATTTCATTGAAGGAATAAAGACTTTCTAAGTACCTTCCGTCATGTTGGTTTACATTGACAACTGCACCATCTCAGTTGTGGTTTAAAAAAGGGACGTAACTCTAAAACTTCGAACGGTCATTAACATGTTAATGACCGATGGATTTCTTTAACGCAGACACATGAACCTGTCTACACCAATGAAAAAGTCGAATTTAGAACTGATATGAAATAATACGTCGATCATGCATCACGCACTACTATAGTATTAAGTTTATCATTCATCACGCACTACTATAAGTTTATCATTCATCATGCACTACTATAGTATGCAGTTTATCATTCATCACGCACTACCACGGTATTAACTGTATCATTCATCACGCACTACTATAGTATTAAGTGTATCATTCATCACGCACTACTATAGTATTAAGTGTATCATTCATTACGCACTATTATAGTATTAAGTGTATCATTCATCACGCACTACTATAGTATTAAGTGTATCATTCATAACGCACTAGTATAGTATTAAGTGTATCTTTTATCACGCACTACTATAGTATTACGTTTATCATTCATCACGCACTAGTATAGTATTAAGTGTATCTTTCATCACGCACTGCTATAGTATTACGCTTATCATTCATCACGCACTATCACATTAATTCCAATGTGACATTTAACATATAATTTCCTTTTGCTAGTTTTACCTCGATCCTCGATCATTCTTCATGCTATATGTATAGGAGAATGTCCAAGTAACTCTCCATTCCTTAAACATAATGGAGCCGAGGCCCATTGTTTTTATGAAATGGAGAGATACGAGGACATTCTCCAACTTAAAATCCACCCATTGTACTTTATTAATTTTATTAATTATTAATCTTGTAACAAAAAAAAGTCTGTGTATAGTATCTAAAGTACAAAGAGAATAATAACTCTCCATTCCTTAAAAATAAAGGAGAGTTTTGACAATAGATTTACATCACAGGTGGATTTTAAATCTAATTAACTACCGGTATCATATTAATACCAATATGTCAACATAGAGTTATAATTTCCGTTTTATTATTTTTACCTCTACCATTCTACACGCTATATCGTATTCGCTATCATATCAATTCCAATGATGTGATGTTTCACATGAAATTTTCATCTTATTAGTTTTACCACGTGACATTATGTAGAAAAAAGTGTTGTCGACTAGCATGCTGGTACCTGTCATGTTACTCCAGTTAAGGATTGTGTACAATAGGTACTCGTACCGTAAGAAGAGTTTGAATATATCAAATGGGTAATCAGAATCCGTAAATCGAAGGACAGACAACACAATGGCCAAACGAAAAAGGACAAAAGGACAAACAATGATACAAAACATAAAACTAAAGATCGAGTGTACAGTTTTTATTCTATTATGTCATCATTATCTTTTCATCCTTCCCATTTGAGTTGCAGTAGAATTCGATCATTGCAATCAATAACACAGCGAATTTTTCAATGAAACGAAATTATTTTAGAGCCAATTCAGTACAAAATATAGCGAATGGCGGTTAGACTTAAAAATACAGAGTCGGCAGGTGGTTCGCTATGTCTACTACAACGAAGAAATGTTGTGCCTTCCCAACTATACACCAATCAGACGGAGATAGGCATGGCAAGATGTGTCCAATTAATATGTCTTATTTGAGTCCACTCAAAAAACGCATTAATTGAAATGATGTGTTCTGGTTAAGAGTATACATACATCCATGGTCAATACCATTTCTCGCTGTCATGATATAATCCACACACACGCAGCTTAACTTACTATTAATTTTCAAATAAAATTATCAGCATGAATTATCCATGTCTATGTTTTCATTATCTTTCAATTTATAGTCTGTAATATACGCTACGCCTTCTGATATGCTTAATATCTTGCATACATAGCGTCTAATACGTTGGATCCTAGCGGCATATATTAATGGATTAACAATTATATTAAGGTATGATACTGAACATGCATACACAAGACATGTACCTTTCATTCCGTTAGTCCAATCTGACACTCATGTGCTGGCTACTATTATATATACAGCTGAAAACAGAAAGTACATGTAAGACATTTAAACGTTCACATACATTACAATGAGTGCCACTAGTGGAGCAGGAACTGGTCATTCTTCCGGAAGACCTGAGTTTCCCCCCGGTTTTTAGTGGGGTTCATGTTACTCAATCTTTAGTTTTTCATGGGTAATGTTTTGTAGATCGTTGTTTGTTCTTTTTCTTTTGGCCATTGTATTGTCTGTTCTTCTTCTATCTACGGATTCTGATTACCTCCCTTTGTTTGGCCATTGTATTGTCTGTTCTTCTTCTATCTACGGATTCTGATTACCCCTTTGTTTGGTCATTGTATTGTCTGTTCTTCTTCTATCTACGGATTCTGATTACCCCTTTGGTATCTTCAAGCTCTTCTTATGAATGCAGTATTAATACTTCAAACTATCATTGTTTGTCTTTTTGTCCTTTTTCGTTTGGTCATTGTATTGTCTGTCCTTCGATCTACGGCTTCTGATTACCTCTTTTTTATTTTCAACCTTTTCTTTTCAACATAATAATACCATTAAAGTTGATATCAATGTTTGTGGTTTAAACTGTTAAAATCAAAATGTTCGGAGAATGAAGAAAACAAGAAAGACATACTCGGATTAACTATATCATAAATGTCGTCACAAAGTGGGGAACGCTGATTAACTGGGAATTATTAGTTACGCAGTGTGTTAGTGACCTAATACGATATATACAGGGTCAGTAAATTCCATATGAGGAGAGAGCGAAGCACCAATAAAACTGGCCGCAACGATATAACTGAAATATTGTTGAAAGTGGCGTTAAACACCATAAATCTAAACCTAAGCCTGCATATATGCACTCAGTTTATATAGGATATTAGTATGTATGTAAATAAAGATGTCAAAAGAGGAAAACCCAGAATTGTATCTTGAGGGAAACTTGATAGCTTTGGATTTTGGTCAATATTTACAATTCTTTTGGACATAGTATTTTTATATTTGAAATAAAGTATTACATTACTTACTCGGAGGGACAACTGTTATAATGTTAGTGCCAACAATGAACAGTGTTGTTTTTGTTGGTCTCCACCATGCGCTGCTGTGTCCTTCTGATACTGGTCTTTGGAAAAATGTATTCATTTGTTGTTTTATAGCTATTGTCATAATATGAACATACATAACTATTATAGGAAAGACCGAGGTCAAAATTGTCATTGCATACACTATACGATATGTTGTGGGGAAAACTCACAGACGATCCAGTTGATGAAAACTGCTTTTGAGTCTCTTGCAGGGGTAAAGACCTGTAAATACTTGTAAGGTGATATAATCTTTATATATCGGTCCACGGTGAGAGCAAATATGAGCATCGACGAATTCAAGAAGATACCGTTTAGAAGTCCAAAGCGAATAAGACATTCCATGAACACTTTATAATGGACAAGGTTGTATGTAACGGTGTATATAATCAACACTGCACAGATCAAATCAGACACTGTTAAATGTTTTATAAGTATGCATGGAACATCTTGATCGAATTCTTTTTCTACTAGAATTATACAAATTATTCCAGCATTCAAAACAATTGCTATAAGAGCAGCCATTATTATTATGATATTTATAGCAAAATACATCGGAGTTACTTCAAAAGAACTCAAAGTTATGTAAAGAACCGTTTGATTATGCATATTGATACAAACTTTAATATGCTTTAATTAGACAAATGGTTTTTTTTTTAATTCTTTTTCCCTCCGTGTAAAACGTACTCCACTGTCCACTTTATGAAAGTTTATTTTACAAGTGTGAATAAATGTGCTATATATATTTTGAAAAAAATATAAAAATCTCTGAATACTTTCCAAATATGCAAATTTCAAAATTTGGATCCATTTTGTTAATGAAAATAGTTTTTTGATGTTCCATCAATAATCAATAAAGATTCACATCCTTGATGGTAAAGTCAATTTTTCATACAAAGTTATTTTTCTAAATAATTTTACTTTTAATCCATACACTTGTTGGTTATAGATATATTGTAATAGCAAATATTGAGCACAGCCTGTAAAAATCAACATTTAAATATATAATACATTTTCCAGGTCTTTCGTAGGTTCCTGGAAGTCGTGATCAGCCAATGCGACCTACTCCTAATATGTCGCTGAAGTTTCACTTTACAAAGTAATATATACACAAGTAATTAAATACCAGGTGTTGTCCTTTATTCTTCGAACCTAGGTAGTGTCATAATTCTACCTTCATCCCGCCTAAATATAGGATGATAAGAAATGTATCTCCTACATGTGTTGTATATCTACACGCCAAAGAGGAAAGACAGCAGTAATTAAATTCTGTCTTAACTGGATATGTTTTCACAGTAAAAATAGAACACTCTAAAAATATATTGAATCAATAATGCCTACCCTGATTTACTAATGACGTATTTCTGCTACATGATATAGTTTTTATTGGAAAAAAAATTGGAGTGATTGCTTTTTTAAGATATTGTCTTTAAATAATAGGTTTCTCAAAACTAGTTTAAAATTCAATTTGAGTGATATTCAAATTCAAATTCTTTATTGATATGAAATCCAACTAAGGATTGTTTTTGTGTGATATTGACTTTTAAAGGAAACACGGAACAAAATAACACTTAATTACAGTTATTGTAGGAGCATATTAACCATCTGTTATTTACAACAACTAAAATAAGACGTTTTGTCCTACGTCTAGAATTTTAATTACAATTTTAGTGCCAGTTGTATAGGGTGTGTTATGGTGTTTAACGCCACTTTCAAAAATATTTCAGTTATATCTTGGCGGTCAGTTTTATTGATGAAGGAAATCGGGGTACCCGGAGAAGCCGAAATCACAACGTTAGTGGTGATAGACACTGATTGCATAGGTAGTTATAAACTACCATACAATCCCGACCACGATGGCCCCTAATTGTAGAAATATTCTCCCAAGGAAACCACGGGGTATGAAAATATTACCTAGATTATACATTGCGGTCTATACTCCCTCATAAGGAGGCACACACTAATCAAATGTAATACTCGCCTTATATATGGAACTTTATTAACACTATTATACGTTTACAATTTTTATATTATTAGTTATAGTATGATGGAAGGCATGCATTAACAAAAATAATAGTAATTTAGATATTGAATATGAAAATACTGAATTTATATATTAAACCTAATAATGTGGTTATGAATGACAAGCGTGTAACAAAAAAGCAAAATACTTGGTTTCTCGCAATAAACTGGGATTTATGTACGAAATAGCTATTATCTAGGTATTTCGCGGAATGTAAGTTTTCTTTAGTACAAAGAACTTGATAATTCATGGGAAAAACGTCACTTCCGATTGTCGTAAAATTCTGTGCTCTCTACTATTCGAGCGAAATACGAATTGATGTGGTTAACTATCGCACCCAGGGAAACTGTATATCGTAAAGTGAAGCATGGCGGGTTTTATACGGAGGATAGCGATTTCAGATAAAGTAAACAAGATGCAGACGAAAATAGATAACAGACGGATTTTAACCATTGTTATGTCTGTGGTGTGCAGTGTAACACCATGTGTATATTTATTTTTCTATATCAGTGGTATGTATGGTGAAAGCTTAATTTAGATGGGATCCCTTTGACTTTCATATAGTTTTTTTACAGCCTGCAATTAACATCTTGTATTAAACCAAGAAGCGGGTTTTAAAGTAAACTTTGTTGCAATAGGTTTTTAATTGCACCTTGTAATTCACAATTTCCATTCTCCTATGTCCATGAATTGCAGATTAAAGTGCAAATTCATGGTGCAACCTACTTGATATCGACCACGGTTTTCAGGTCACCTGGCCAAAGGCCAAGTGAGCTTTTTCCATCACTTGGCATTCGTCGTCGTCCGTTCCTTCGCTCATCCGTCCGTCCCTTGTACGTTGTAAGCTTTCACATTTAATTTTTTTCCCTCTGAAATCACTGAACCACATTACGCCAAACCTGGGGTCTTCCTTGAGTGGGTTCCTTTCTAAATTGTGTCTGACAGCCCTGGTCGTGATCATGTGGCGTAGGGTTTACAACCACCCGTGCAATCAGTGGTACTCTGGTTTCCTCCACCAATAAAACTCACTGCCACGATATAATTGAAATATTGCTGAAAGTGGCGTTAACACCATAATCCCCTCCCAATCCATTCAAGATGGCTGCTGTTACAAAAAATAGAAATTTCTTCAATGGTACATTGCTTCTTTTTTATAAATCAAAATGAGCTCAAATTGTAATATCTGCTACAATTGGCAATGAGTAGTTTAACATTCAACATAAGCAAAGCACGATATAGTCTACATTTTTCAGCATGATTCAACAGAAGCCAAGCTCAATGTAGTCTACATGCAACAAAAACCAAGCCGTGTAGTCTACATACACCATAAATCAAGCACAATGTAGTCTACATACAATATAATGCAATGTTTTATTTTATTTTTTTCCATTTTCACCTTTAACAAATATTTTGGCATTCAATTCATAAGCTCCAAAAGAAGGACATATTTTATTTTATTTTATTTTGTAATTCTTTATTTTTTGGCATTAAATTTATGATATATTACTTGTTTAACATGTGAATGTCAGTTTATTGTGGTATATATATATAATTTGTATTGCCCTTCAATGTTATGAACTGTAATTAGCATTGATAGTTCTGCTCTCATGTAGATGTGTATGCTCTATAGCCAATGTATGTATATTGTGTTTATCCTGCAATGTCAAAAAGCCCAAAGAAAACTGGCAAACTATATAAAAATAGCAGAAATAAACGGCGTTATAATTGTTTTGATGATGTCAACGCGTATACTGTTACCACCTCTTACCGTCGCTCAACATGAATCAGGTACCAGGACTTGGTTAATGACCATATATATCTAAAACCTATCAAATCAATGCTATATTTAACTGATCAAATAGAACCAGTGCAGGATAAAAAGACATCTATGTTCATGTCATGTACATATAATACTGAAATTGATAAATACATTACAATAGTATGTACCAAGATAAGGGCGACTCACTTCCTAACTATATTTTTTTAATTCCTAAGCTTCTTCAATTTTTTTTAATAAATGGTCCAATCAGGTAAAGACATATCTAGCACACCATTGTAGTCGAAAATAATGGTCTCGTAAAAAAAGAATTAATCACTGTTAGCAACAAAAGATCTAAAAGAAGCATTTATATTATTATGTGATTCCCCATAAAAACACGAAGTTACGCAGAATCTAATTACAATTTATCCATGACATTTATGTTGTCTCCTTCAATCGATGTTCGCATGGTGCTGAAAATAGATTTTTCAGGATGCAAATATTATATAATCCATTTATTAAACAGTTCTTATGATTTCACATGCCGTAGCTATATTATTCAGTTTACTAAAACGCCCATCATATTTTTTTAATACAATTACAAGTTTACCTAAAAAATATATTTTCTATGAAACTCTTGACCCGAAGTTTTATAAATACAGATACTGATGAATTAAAATCATAACATGATTTCTGTTTCACTTAAAAAAAATCATTAAGAGTTTTGTTTTTGTTTCTGTTTTATATCATATAGACACCCCATCGAGAATAACTTGGTCAACAAATAATTTAGAAAGAAAATCTTATGATGCCTAACTTTTTGATATACTGTTTTAAATTTATATAGCATAATTATTGAGTATTTTGTCTTATTTAGTACCCTTTAAAATGCAAGTAATTCAAATAAGATGGCAGTCTGACAATGTTATGGAAACAGGGGAGGTGTTAGATCCAAAAAAACACAAGTCAAAGGATCCCTATGTCAGATATGAGTGAGTGAGTTTGTTTAACGCCAACTCAGCAATTATTCAGGTATATCATGACGAGAACAAGTTATTTTTCAATGAGATGGTGATGAGGTGTGCTTTGTACTAGACCAATACGCGGATAGACATGTTTCCCCACTCGGACACATTATCCTGATTCCGGGGACTTTCTCCTTTATACTGAGTGTTTAGCGGAGGAGCAGCCAATTCCAATTTTATAGTCTTTGTTTTGAACTTACCGGCCTCGAACCCACGATCTACCACACTCGAGGCGAACACGATAACCTTTAAACCACGGTGGGGTTGTGTCAGTTATTAAAGTTATTCACAATTGATTGTTGTCTTTATTCGAAAATGAAGTTTGCATAATAAATATGATACGTATTGATGTGTACTTAATCATTAAAAAGGTTTTCGATCATGAAAGTATTGTAAATAGTTTCAGAAAAGTGCATTTCTATGTGCATGCTACTTGAATTTATTTGACCTTTTTCAAATAGAGTGTTTATGTTCAATAGATTATGTAATGCATTGAAATATTTCTTTTAAAAATGCATTAGTATCATATAATTAATTTATCCTGCATTGATTCTATTTGAGTAGTCAAATTACAAATGTTAATTTAAAAAAATGCATTGATCTGCAATATATTAATAATAATTGCATTGACTACGATATACATATTGTAGTAACAGTATAAGCGCGGACGTAACATAGGACACCATCAAAACAATTAGAACGACGCTTGTTTCTGCTCTTTATATACAACTTAGTAGTTGTTTTGTGCTATTTGACATTGCAGGATAAACACAATACACGTACATTGTCGGAAAATATAAAACTCATTTGCACTCGCAGCGAAACAAAACGGAAAAGCTCGTGAAAGCATCGCTGTTCTACCAGTTTCTAAAGCTCGTACAGATATATTTTGTATTCTATGACAACAAGGTCGTAACTAGGGTCTCATTTTTAGTGAGGCAAGTGGTCTGATTTAGCATACGCCATAGGAAATCGGGACGTGAGGACGTCGCAATACGGCGGAACATACAACTAGCTTTTTCAATGGCGATGCCAGAACCACAAGAATATGCTTAATATTTAAGTCATCGCATGCTTTTTACACTCGAAAATCAACGCAGTCATACAGGAAAAGCTTTAATTACCAAAATAATATGAAAATATAACTATGAAGCGAATGCCCTGTCTGCGAGAAGTAGGGCCATACAATATATGTCTTGCACCATAGCTGAGAAACCGAAAAATGCAAAATACCCCACGTAATGAAATTCGAACTTGATCTGTATCTGATGTTCTTAGCAACATTTTCAAACAAGTGATTTTAAGGTGATTATGTTGAGTGTTTTTCAGTTATTGCACAGAAACCATTTCTTGACGAACGAACGGTAAAATTGAATACCCAGTCGCCTAAAGGCGGGGACATAATAAAAACAAGAAATATGTTGAAGTGCAATTAAATTTCCACGGAAACATACTCCGGGACAGAAGGACATGGGTAAAACATATTTTGACGCCTGAAAACCTAGGAATAACATGATATAAATTGCACAAGGTAACCCTGGACCAATATACAATTCCGTCGGAAAGTTGGAGTTCATCCACAGTGATGGGCTTATGGATCTACGCTTTTCAAGTTCGAAAAACGACGTGCAATCCTCACTACATTTTTGACACTTCCAACTATAAACTGTGGTGAATTCTTAGCGACCTACAATTTGTAGACGGCCTTGCAACCGATGTTTAGTTACTTATGCCTGTGCAACCATGAAGCAACGGGATCGATGCAAGGGAAGCAAGGAATCGTTGGGAAAGGAAAATGATGTCTTGGATCCAGATTTAAACTTTTTGATGTGATTGCTCTTATGTTGGGGCCGCCGGCTTCGTGTTGTGTGTGTGGGGAGAGGGGTCATGTTGTGTTGAAAATCATATGCGGTAAGCACTGGAAATCTTTTTGTAATATGCTACATCGGGTGATTTTGTACTGTCTTCGTGGCATTACCTCATATCCGTTATCTCCAGTATTTCGTCACTAGTACTTTTTAACGGGTGAAGAAGAAGACGGCACGGTGCATTTTATATTTTTTTCGATGTACACTTTGAAATATGTGTATGGAAAATTACAACATACAACTTACATAAACTTAATTCGGACTGTCCTGCTTTATTTTTCGGCAAGACCCTGTTTTCAGCCAAATATCCATTTCGTACAAGAAGTGTCGTCAATGTAAACATGTAACGTGTATAACTACATCACGTAATGACATAATGTAACTAAATGAGTGATGGATATACGGTTTGATGCTGAGTGAACTCCAACGTACAATAACATACGGAATAGACTAACCATTATACGATTGGAACAACGGGATACTACTTCGGCAAAATCAACATAAAAGGATCCACAAGACACAAGACACCTTTGTAAATCATTTATTTTAAAAAAAATTGAAGGAATTTTTAGTGAGACAATTGCCTCACTTGCCCCAATGGAAGTTCCGGCCTTGGACAATGTACGTATATTGTCTATATTATTTTTTTTAAGATTGATAGAAACAGTGTTTAGAAAAGCTTTATTTTCTATGGTTGTAGGTTTATTAAATCGACAATGAAACTATCCCGAGGATTGATTATCATATTAGTGTTTAGTAGAAAAGTTTGAAGAATCCAACGAGGTAATCAAAAACCGTACAAAAAGAAGAATAGACAATACAATGGTCTAAGGAAAACAGGACAAAATTATCAACAATAATGTACAAACACTACACAGAAAACACCTTGTGCAAGTCAATGTACTGTCAAAAGTACTATTTGATGGGGTAAAAATATATTAATACCAATGGCGGTTTTCTTAAAAGAAACAGAAACTGCGTACCATTCGTGAGCACCTGGCTTCTCCTCGGTATGTTCGTGTTGCTCATCTTTGTAGTTTTCTTGGTTGGTATGTTTTGTTTGTCTTTCGTTCTGTGTCTTGTGGCCAATGTTATGGAAAGAATGCTTAAGCAGTGATGGTCATCAATTCTACCAATATCAACCAACCGAGCAGTCACCTCTCGTCTTCACTGAACGTATACTTGCTTAGACGTTTGTATAATATACATTATTTCCTGTGACTGTATAATGAATTCCTCATTTTCCTATGCAATATATTAAAAATTGCTGAGTTAGATTGCTGTCAAATTATAATATTAAGTATATATGTACCATCTACACACGCTTATACACATGTCTTACGTCTAACCCTAGATTTGCCTTACGAGACAAGGTAACACTTCGATTATTGAAGCCACTTAAGAAGCGGATGTGGTCGAGTGGTCTAGGGCGCTGGACATAAGGCTAAGCGAATGGTGCCTGCAGTCTACCAATGGTATGAGTTCAAATCCCGTCGAGGGAAGAACAAAAATTTGACAGCTCAAAAATCTAATTCTAGCACTGTTTGGTTTAATTTTCAGACGTATATAATATTTAATTTTTAGTATTAACCTAGTATCACAAGTAACTTTGAGATCCAGTGGGACAGATATATTGTATGGTTGTCACTTGCTTAGCCGTTTGTATAATATACTTTATTTCCTGTGACTGTATAATGAATTCTTCATTATCCTATACAATACATTAAAAATTGCTGAGTTAGATTGCTGTCAAATTATAATATTAAGTATATATGTACCGTCTACACACGCTTATACACATGTCTAACGTCTAACCCTAGATTTGCCTTACGAGACAAGGTAACACTTCGATTATTGAAGCTCCTTTTCTTAAGGAGCAGATGTGGTCGAGTGGTCTAGGGCGCTGGACGTAAGGCTAAGCGATTGGTGCTGCAGTGTATCAATGGTGTGAGTTCAAATCCCGTCGAGGGAAGAACAAAAATTTGACAACTCAAAGATCTAATTCTATATATATATATATACGTCTGAAAATTAAACCAAACAGTGTTAGAATTAGATTTTTGAGCTGTCAAATTTTTGTTCTTCCCTCGACGGGATTTGAACTCACCATTGATACACTGCAGTACCAGTCGCTTAGCCTTACGTCCAGCGCCCTAGACCACTCGACCACATATATATTTAATTAGACATTGATAAAGTTCCTCGGTGGGACGAAAAGTATGTCATTTATCAAAGTGTTTAATTCTTTATCACTTTGTTTTGTGTACTTGGTGTTGTTTTACAAACCATTTTATACGTTTATATATATATATATATTAAAAAGTCAAATGAAATCCGTATGCTGGTACATATAAAAGAAATTAGTAAAAAAAAAAAGAACAAGACGGATTTTTCACAACATTCTTGTACTAACGATTTCACTGCTGTTGCAGATCTTCAGGTACAATATATATATAGTTTGTCCATTCTTGTTTGCATCGTCGGTTTTCTCTAATGTTTGCTTCCATATTCATCTGGATTCGAGGCTACACTTGCTTCTTGAAATAATATTAGTAGATGTTCACAACTGAACCGAATACTGCTGTTCGAACTAATTAACAGAAATAGTCCCATTTTTATATTTGATTATCATGTCATAAGATCTTCATTGAGTGATTTACAACGATGTGAATGCTTATCAATGTGACAGATATTAAACACGAGTTAATGTTCTTTAACCAATGTTTGTTATAATGTAACGATTCGATAAATGTAATGCCTATGTTATTTTGAATGGTGTAGATAATAATAAGTGTTCGAGAAAACAGAAGGGGCAATCACAGATGGACAATCATTGAACACAGTCAAAAATGGCCACAAGACGCAGGCCGAAGACAAGCAAAACAAACAACACAGAAAACTAAAATGATAAGCAACACAGACCCCACCATAAAACAGGGATGGACTCAGATGTACACGAAGAGTAAGCAGTTCCTACTTCTTACGTCAACCAGACAGCAGTGTGCAATGATATTTTGTGTTATTTTAAAGATAATGCATGGCATTTATAAATATGTCACTTTAATTTTAAATACATCTGGCCATGGCTGATTATCACGAGAATTCAACAATTATTGACTTATAATTAGGAATATTTGATAATTGATGTAATGTTTTTTGTTTGTTCTTTTCTCTTTTTTTGGGGGGTGTTTTTTTGAGGGGGGAGTAATTTATTTTCAAACCAAACGTTGAAATGAGTTTACCTTATTGTAAAAGGGATTATTACACATAGGCAAAATACTAAACAGAGTGGTTGTGAATGGGGTATGTACTCGACACAACATTATATGATAAAGTTTGTTAGTGACGTACGGCACGTCGGTGGTTTTCTCCGGATACTCTGGTTTCCTCAACCAGTAAAACTGACCGCCACGATGTAACTGGAATATTGTTGAAAGTGGCGTTAAACACCACAACCACCTATCGCATGCCATTGATATAGTATTATTTAACTTAAATAAGCACATTAAATCTACATTTCCAAAGCAGCTTATAATATAGATTGTATTAATATAAGACTATTGTCGAGGTCTCAAAATCACTTTATTGAAACAACTTTACTTATTCGGGCTCTTCTTTCAATTGCAATTTATCTTCAAATATCCCACTTAAGGATAATATAACGTTTATAATTATTATGTGTATAGTAATATAATAATGTAGGTGAGGAGGAAAAAGCTGCCAGCGGCTGAACAATTCACGCTAAAGATAACATTTCACGTAATTCGATTAATCCCAACACAAATCTGTATGTAATTGTTATTGTTTATAAAAATAAAAACATAGATATCAAATTTAGTGCCCACGACGCGCTTCTGGAATAACCTTCATCAGGCGCGTTCAAAATTGAAATATTTCACTTAATGATTCACTTAATTTGTCGTAAATCAGAATTTTAAATGATCAAATACTTACACATTTATTATCATAGATGACTTTAATGGTCATAACCGCCTATGAGGTTGTAATGACAAAGGATAAACAAAGCCATACGCATTCTCACAGTAAGGATTGAGGATCGTTAACTATGTTTCTTATACATATTTAAACACTGCGAATGGATCTTATTCTGTTATTGATCTTACTGTTACCGATCCTTCACTACTTCTTTGATGAAATATTGTTCAAAGTGGCGCTAAACACCATAACCATAACCCTCTTCTTCTTTGATATCTACCGAAAAGTACGAATGTACATGCTAAGCTGTGTGTAAGAGATCACTTTCTTATTATTCTAGAAATGTTATATTTTTACCCAAGTAAAACATTAACTTACATGATATAAATATGACAAATCTTAATTGGTCTCTGCACGAACAGATGTACAAAGAAGAATTTAAAACTCAAATGTTTCGAAGTGTCACGGATTCAATTTTGAAGTTTAATGAAATGGTAATATGACACTTTTGGTACAGGTACTACTTAAAAGTCAAGAGTACTTGAGTTCGTCCTCGGTTTTATGAGGAGTTTTGTCTAAAAAGAGTTTTTGAAGACACCAAAGGGGTAATCAGAATCTGAAATCAAAGAAGGACAGACAACACAATGACCAAAAGAAAAAAGACAAAAGGATAAAAAACGATCAACAAAAAATACACATAAAACTAAAAATAGAGTAACACGAACCTCACTAAAACAGAGAGTGTCTAAGTGTAATGTTGGGTAATCTCTCATGTCCATTTACATCCATATTCTGTCTTACTAATTGATCTATCAGAGGCCAACATATATCTTATAGGACTTCCTATTACTTGTAAAGAACAACGACTCTCTTTATATTGATTGGTTAGTTGGCAACGGAAAATGGTGAAATGTGCAATGTAAAATCTCAGCACATGAAGGGATGTTGGTGTCTCGATTTTCTTTCAAACATGCGGCACGGAGATGAAATTATTGTCGGACTTAATACAATCAAATTCAATGTGACAAAAACCATCACTTGATAGAACGCCATGAGCAATTACCGTTTCTCATGCATTTTAGTTGACTTTTGAAAGGGTTGGGTGTAATTGTACAGAGTATATACAATATAAAGTCAATATTTCCTCAGAAATGAAAAAATAAGTACAAGAACTGTTTACTCTTCCGCACCACCTAAGTTCTTTGCGTTGTCTCTCCTTCTTAGATTTACAGATTCTGATTTTCCCTTTGGTATCTTCAAACTCTTCTTGAAGGTCTCGACTACCTCTTAGCCTATTTCCATTCTTTCACATAGTTTAAATTGCGTTGGTATCTCCGCTATGTACAACACCTGTGATACATGTAATAGTATATTTACGAAATGAATTACTTTTCTAACTATGTACAATTTGGATTCTTGCTTCGTATAATCTACAGAATAAAGCACTGTTAGCTAATTAGTAGTGATGCCTTATGTAATCGTCTGTTGATTTACCAAACATTTGTGAGTTCGAATCCCACATATGACGAGTTATACTCAATACGACATTATGATATTCAATTTTGTCAGTGATTTGCGACAGGTCGGTGGTTTCTCCATTTACACCGGTTTCCTCCACCAATAAAACTGACCTCCACGATATAACTGAAATTATGTTGAAAGTGGCGTTAAACACGATAACCATAAATTGCCCAAACATTTGCTTCGTCTCCACAGCGACCAGAAAATATAAAACTTTTAATGAATATGTATCACCCTAATCAAATATATTGAAGGGAAACTGCAATCCGCTAATCCAAATAGTACCAATTTATTACAAAGTTAATTTCTCATGATCTTATAGTAGTTACATTTACATCTTTCTATGCAATGATTTTTTTTCTTCATAATATTAGCTAGATTCCTGTCCCAAGACAATGTGTTCACGATACACCTTAACGTGAAATGTGTGTCGGTTACTTGCGACAGGTTGGTGTCTTTACTTGGGTATTCAACTTTCATCTGATAATAAAGCTGGCCACAATGATATAACTGAACACATGAAATATGGTAACCACAATCCGAGAGGACTGGGAAAAGACTAAAATAAATTGCTTTATAATCTTTTAACTAAGAGCGTACCTGATAACGGTTCTTCCACCAACGTGCCGTGTGCACTGATATAAATTAGATATCTACGTTTTTATTGAAATTTCATTGTTGCTTGAAACTGAATAATACATCCATGAAATAATTTAATAAAATAAATAAATTTTCATCTACGTGAAATATAAAATTATATTTTCCATTTAACTAATTGAAAGAGCACCGATAGTTCTAGATGTTATGTGACTGTCAGGTGAGACACTTCTATCGTCACATGACCCGCAATCACCTGACATTCTACTTTGCATAGGAACAGCAGATATTCGAATTAAGTTTCTATCATAAAATGATTCACCAGACCCCACTGATATCTGACCATTAGCATGACTATACATCATGGTCAGTTCTGGTGTCCGATTAGACGCTATGTCATGCATATAGCTTCGTTGTGCAGTCAAATCTTTTTCTTGGCGTAGCGATAATCGAATTGCCTTTGTTTCTTCTTCCTCCTTTGGAAGAGTAATACGAATACTTTGCCTATGCTTTGGCGATAAAAAACCTTTTCTAGGAGATGAAGACAATATAGGTATGTAAACCGAACTTCTCGACGAATCGACACTAACTCTAGAGATGTTTGTTTCACGTTTTTGTTCATAGTCATTCTCACTTTCATGGGCTATGCTTGTAACTTCTAGATCAGACTTGGACGAGTTGTGAATGGTGTCATCATCTTCTTCTTCCAGAAAATCATGTACACTTGGAAGACGAATCATGCTTGAACTATTCCGAGAGACCTTTCCATCATCAGAGTCGGTCACTGAAATGTCATCTTTCTGACTTATTTTTTGAAAGCGCGTTCTTTGGTGCATAAGTGTTGTCGTCTTGCCAAGGTTATACTTATCCGTTTCCGTCATTGATCTACCAATTAGACCATCAGAGACATTGTCAGGAGAAAGTAAATCCGTTTTATTATTTGAATTGTCTTTGTTTAGTGCCCTATAATGAGATGGCAATGGTCGTTCTGAAGACACCCTCATTTGTGATATTCTGTCCTCTGATTTTGATCGTTTCTTTGCACCTCCTTCAGATTTTAGTCCTTCCCTCGTCGATACCCAATTGTTTGACTTAGTCTGAGTCAGATTTGAAATAATTAACGGATTTGTTTTCTGTCCTTCCGCGTTTGGGGCTAATGCCAGAAATCGGTGTAATTTAAATTCCTTCACACGTTTCCTTGAATGTTTATTTTTATCTCTTTCCTTTCCGTTTTCATTAGATGATCGACTATTTCTATCACGAACATCATCCGTAAAACTCTTTGCGACTTTATCCTTTCTGTCTGATTGCGATCTTGTAAGATGTACATTATCATGTTTGTGAACATGCCCCCTTTCATGTTTGTGCATGTGTCCGCTTTCATGTTTGTGCACGTGTCCGCTTTCATGTTTATGAGACATGTTAAATCGGCTGTTGGGTGTCGATGAACCTTTTGAGGATATGTCAGAATCCCTACTCATTAACTTACTCCTGCTAGCTATGCTAATTTCACTTGCTCGAGATCTCATCGAGTCACTTGTTTTTAAATCCGACCGAATTTTATCACCCATTGTAAAATTAGCCGGGGCAGTTTTAGGTGCTATCTCAACACTACGACGATCTGGAGACCTGGAGATATGCGTATCCGGTCTTGGCGATACAGGTGGTTTTTGTTTTTGCAGAAATCTTATCACTTGCTTCATATTAAGTTTGTCCGGATCATGGTCATTAATAGGAGTATTACTACGCGGAAGCTGGTTGACATTGAGCTTGTACTTTTTTTGTCTTTGTGCTTGCTCTTTTGCGTATTGTTCTTTCTGCTTCTGCAGCTCAATTTCACCCGGTGTAAATGGTGCCGATTTTCTAAATCCATTCTGTCTGTAAAGATATTTTTTATCAGAAAATATTGGCTTTGGAAGCCCATTTGAAGCAACACTACCGTTAGCCGACACTGTTGACAATGAAATACCAGTATCACTACTAGAAACACTGCTCCTGCGGGGGGTCGTTGTACAAGACTGGTCATTTAAATCTTGAACAGCAAATTTAACCATCATGTCGCTACGATTTTCACGCATCGAAGAATGTCTTGCAATTTTACGAAATCCTCTATCTTTCTTCACTGAAACTGTCGGTGTACGTCCAGAATACGGTACCGAATCACTCACTTCCGATTTGTAATCACTGAACGCGAGTGAATTGAGTGTTTCGAGTGACACAATAGAGTCGTCCTGCGATATCCCAGATTGACTTCTAGTAACTGCCAAAATGGGAAAGCACCTTTTACTTCCAGCTGATGATGAGCTCGTTTTCTTTAAACTACTATGTCTTTGAATTTTTTTATTCGCAAAAGGAACAAGTTGTACAATAGATGGCTTCCATGCATCAGCTACCATGACGACTGCACTCATTTTTAACAGAATTTAACAATCCTAAGACTAAGATATCTACATTTACAAACAACACTACCCTTGAAATATACATTGAAAAAGTGATCTACGGGGTCAGAATACACAGAATAAATCTTTAAGTAATTAGTGCATAACGTAAAACATTTAATCCACACCGATTAATCCAGAGACAAACTTTGTCTCTAGCAATTAAATATTTATATATTTAGCCGCTCCATTGTGATTTGGACTTCTCGGCCATATCGATTGGCTTTTTTAATGCGGTAAACATTCTGCACCCACTGGATTATCACTAACACCTTTAATCAATCTCTCTCTGCTATTTACCTTCAATACCTGTAAATAAAAGAAATGAACAAGAATGAAATATTTGCTATAGCCACACGTGGGTTGTTGTTAATGGCTATGGTTATGGTGTTTAACGCCACTTTCCACAATATTTCAGTTATATCGTGGTGGTCAGTTTCATTGGTGGAGGAAACGGGAGTACAAGTAGAACATCACCGATCTACCACAAGTTACTGACAAACTTTATCACCTCAAGTTGTATCGGAGATGATATTTTGTTAGCAAATGATTTTTTCTTACACAGGGATTTAACCCTAAAGATATGTAGATATCCGAATACAACAGGACATCGATAAAATTAACGTTCACTGCAGCAAGTACATATGAGTTTTGGATTATAACTACCTATGCAATCAGTGCCTATCACCACTAACGTTGTGGGTTCGAACCCCGCTCAGGCGATGTGCATCCGATACAACAGTATGTGATAAAGTTTGTCAGTGACTTGCGACAGGTCAGTGTCTTCTTCGGATTACTCCACCAATAAAACTTACCCCTACGATATAACTGAAATATTGTTGAAAGTGATGTTAATAGTGCGGTACGCTGATGGTTAATTCGTTTCCTATCATTTATGGTAACTATTTATACTTAGGGAAGGATCATTCATCTGTAATCGGGGACATTTTTGTAAACAAATTCTGTCGCCAAATTCTATATAAAAAAAACCGAAAGATGCAAGAAATTTATAATCTGCAGCTGGAGGTTTCAGTGAGATTTTTTTTACTTGTAAAATTTGAAAACAAAATTACCGAATTTTCCTGTCCATAAAATAATAATCTGATTTTTTGTTTCACGGGAATTAAAATGTCTGTCTCGGGGGTAGAGTGTCGGAAAACATAATACCCCCTAAAAGTTAAAAGATCGGTAAATAATTATACACGAACAATCTCATTTTAATACAAAGTGATATTTGTTTTGGTGCAGATGTATACAGAATTGATAAATACAGCTCTGTAAAATTCACTTAATAATCTACTTATTAGATTGTAGAATGTACACAAGGGGTATTTAATCATTATGTTATTAAGTAATTTATACTTCTTAATCTATTTTAAACATCAAGCAAATCTATTGATAAATCAACCCTATGTATTTCAGTAATAAGGTCACATTAACATGTATATATTTATCAAGATTTTCCCCTACAAAACAATATTGATGACAAAATACTGGTATGCAATTGTTTGCTAAATTCGATTTCTATGTTTTCATTTTCAATCATGAACATGATATTATAACTACCGTTTTCATTCTAATGATCGTCGTGGTCGTGATCGTATGGTAGTTGGATTTACAACTACATATGCAATTATTAGTACAAAAAAAAATATCATCACTACAGTTGTGAGTTCGAATCCCACTCAAGTGGGGTGTACTCGATACAACATTATGTGATAAAGTTTTCAGTGTCTTACGATAGGTCGGTGGTGTTTTATTGGTATTCCGGTTTTCCTCCACCAATAAAACTGACCGCCATGATATAACTGAAATATTGTTTAAATTTTTCGAATTTCGTCTGTTTTCTATGCCCATATGATACAATTGCTCAACCTAATCCACTTGGTAGGCATTATCCATCGCAAGTAACAATACATAGCAAGCTGTACTTTCTGTTGAGTCTAGTTATACTGTCCACTTTTTGTACTATCAGAGCATACACATAAACGTCGTAGGAGATTCATCTCAAGCTTTCTTTTTACTTCCCTTATTTTAAGCTAGACGATTAGTAAGAAAAAAGGATATAGATGTAAATGAACATGAACATGAAAGACTACCCACCATTACACTTAGACACAAATTAAAGCAAAGGAACGGTACTTTTATTGCTGTTCTAGATTTAATAGTTACAGTGCACGATTCATATTTAATTAACTTCACACAGATAGCATGAATACATGTAGGTTACCATATCATGCTTCGAAAACTTTAAATAAATAAATTTGAATTGTGACAGGATACATTTTACACCCGTTGAAATAAATTACTCCTCGTATTTTAACAAATAAGAGTTATTCAAGAGACCATAATTTGTAGGATAACCACAGTTAACGATACTTTATACAATGCATCAAAAAGTTACCTATCAAAATTATGCAATATACATGCAGCAATAAACATATATACACTTATTTTTACTTTAGCTAACAGGATACTGTTAATGATCCGACATAACACTTCCTCAATAAATTTAAATTTATTTACCTATGATTTATTATATATTACAAGTCGTAATATACAGACACATATGATACATATGTATCTGTATGTTACCCCTCATATCAACAGTCAAATTAAATACACTGGACCTTAGGATGACTATAATACAAACGTTAATATCTAATTTCGTGCGCACGATGCGATTTCTGGACTATTTTTGATCAGGTACACTTGTACGCTCATAGTCAAAAGATTGGAAAGCCAAATTATTTAAAAACCCTTTGGAAGCCTGTAAACCAAAGTGATCTAAAGATATATACTAACAGCAAAGGTTCCCCTTAGGTGACATGTGTATTGCTAAAAGAAAAAAATGAAGGTTACAAAGATGTAATCAGAAGCAGTAAATCATAGAATGAACACACAATACAATTACCAAAAATGAAAATACAAAAAGACCAATAATTGGCCAAAATATATTACAGGGAAAACTAAAGAATGAACAGCAAGAACCTCACAACAAATAGTGGATTAAACTAATTTGCTTCGGAAAGGTACGGTTTTTTTTCTGTTCCACTAGCCGCACCCGTCGTGTACTACCCATTTGTAAAATATGATGGTAAGTCATATCTGGTGACAAGTCATGAACGAGGAAAAAAGGATGGAATTGTGACTGTGACAGGAATATATCCTTGGCAATCTGTGACGACCGTGATGTCTTCATTTTAATCACCAGGACATCTTGATTCAATAACGTCATGTTTGTCAGTAACCTTCTATAAATGAAACCCGGATAGGAAACATAACCGCTCTGGAATATTGACAGGTGTTGTTGGAATGTAAGAACGTTCTTGACTCACTTATCAGTAAACTATAGACACGAAGGATAAATTACAATTGTATATACAGGTACATGTAATTTGCAACAAGCTATTCTTTCAAAAAGTTTAAATCGATGAAACACGGTGGGATATTAACAATTGCCATGCATTTTAACTGACTTGAAACAGTGACACAGAGTTTAGTTCATTTTCAAACCTTATTTGTTTTTGAAGAAAATGAGACAATTCTAGATTCGTATATGATTACAAAGTTAAAATACAGTACATGATCTTAAACCCATGACCGTACGGTTAATAAATTAACACAAGCTTTAGAGAAATTGCTCGTCTTTAAATTTGAATAAGCAAAATAAGGCTTGCTATCATTGATAAATGTACTTCGGATTTAAAGCAGTCTAATAATATTAATAATATTTGTTTAACAACGTGATATCTTTTATTCAAATGCTTGTTACACTTAAAACACTCCAAAAGTCCAAGCTCCTTTTGGTGTTTCCCTGTTACATCCTGTTCTGATTATCCAGGGCTATAATCAAAATTACATGAAAGATATACAAACTAAATACTATATAATAATTAAATACATTTAAGAAACATTTATGTATGTTGTATTTTGTATATAATAGTTTACTTTTATTAAGAAAAAAAGCTTACCCAACAGTGTATTGTTGTTGAACATTACTGTAGAACTGTCAATGATTTTCAAATATTTCCCCAGATATAAGTTAAACTTACTTTTTTAATTGGATTTCTTTATTGGCCCCACAATTCTATCATCTTACATTTAATGTTCCCCTAAACAGAATATCTATTGCTCTGAATGTCAGTCCTAGTAATTGAATTTTCCAAATGTCAACATGATAATTGCTGGAAACTGGTGTTTATTTTGTGATTTCGTGCCCTATTAATAGAGGGTCTAAAAGATAAGTTCAAATTAAATAATCTTTACAATTTAAGTTCGGATCGAAAAACATTCATTTCAAGTAATGAGAATTTTTAAAGGTTTCCATGTATGTAATTAAAATAGAGCTCTATAATTGTCTAAACAACTTGCTGTCTCCAGTAACTACTTCAATGGACATGACGTCTAAACATTCTAGACCAATAAATTCACATCTAATCACTTTCCTTTGACAGAACGTTGCCAATAATATAAGTTCTTGTAACTTGTTTCCCAATCCTATTAATTTCTTCTTATCATGTAATGTATATAGCTGAATATTGTAATGTTATATTGAATTAATTAATAAAATATGTTTAAACTAATAATATTTCTTCTTCTTTTTACGATTGCTATACTACCTGTAAGCATAGGAATATCTGAATCCCATTAAGAGACTCATCTTGTCATTAACCTTCGCTATCATTCTTTTATTAGGTAGGCTAACATTCAACATTTATTATTCAACATAAAAGCCTCTAATTTTCTCACTCTTCTTTTAATGGTGATATAAGGCGTCTTAAGCACAGCCATACATAAATGTAGATATATATGGTTGGCTTTCTTCAATTAGAAAGGTAAAATTATTTTGTTGACATTTATCATAGTAAAAGTGTTTTTAACTTCTAAAATAACCCTGAAAAGGGTGACGCTTAAATAATTTAAAGCTTTTGAAATTTGAAGTGTATATTTTAAATTTAATGTCAAACATTAATTATATCTTCTGAAATCCATTAGAAATTTTATAAGATATATAAGTGTCCTATTTAATACAATGTTATGGCTTTATTGTTGTTATGCTCCATAAAAAATATTACAGAACTGTGTTAGGTAGACTGATTCTTGTTTAACGTCAAGGTATCGCTTAGTGTAGACATGGGATTGCCAAACACGTATGTAAAAAAAGTAGCGCTGCAATGATAAATAATCTTGATATCGTTCCTTTCATCTCAATATAATATAACCATTTACATCTCGTTTATCAATGTGTGACGTAGAATTGTTTTTGACATTTACTTCACTGAATTTGGTACTGCTTTGACAACTATTTTACCTATTTTGTTCAAGTATTGTTATAAATACTGTTATAGTGACAGCCGGAACATTTGAGCCGTAATGAAAGCGGGAGGTTTGGCGCTTTAAAATCTGATTCATCCCACCATTTCTTTAGAAATGCCTGTACCAAGTCAGGGTCATTACGGTTTTCACAGTTTTCCGGTTGTTGACTGATTTTGTCTGTTTATATACTTATGAGTTTTGACTTTCCCTTTGTAAGATTGCTCGGAGTTCGGTAATTTTGTTATTACCCTGACTTGATATCGTTCCTTTCACCCCAATATAATATAGCCATTTACATCTCGTTTGCTAGATTATAGTCGTATATTGTTTTACAGTCTGCACAACTGATGGATGTCCCTGTAGGAAGGGTCGTAGCTGGGACAACTATGTTATATTTCTATGTCTGGGGATTCCATGGGGATATTAGATCATCAAAACCCAAATCAATATTTCCACTTAAGGATATTCAGAATATCAAGCAATGAATGATATTTGCTATTGATTTCTAAATATATGGGAATAAACAGTAAAAAGACAGTCAGTAAACTGATTGATTGATTGATTGATTGATTGATTGATTGATTGATTGATTGATTAGTGTTCACGTCAAATCACAGATATATCGTGGTGTATGATACTAATCATACATGCTAAACGCAGCTGAATGTATTCAAAACACAATCAAATGGAATACTTTTAAATCGGGGTTTATAAACATAATCATCATTATTTCTGAACTCTAGAATTATTTAAATTAATGATGTTTTTGTTGAATAATTATTACGATTATGCGTCGTGTCTCCATATTTAAGTAGTAGATATATATACATGTACCATATTATTTTTTGCATTCTTATATATAGTAAATATTAAAAATGTCAAGATACTAATATTAATGTAGTTTTCGAGATAATCATGTTTGCTTTTAATTTCATCAGAGGTCATTTCGACACAAAAGTTAAAACATGTCGCGACAAATACAGTCAACCTGAACTTTTAGAGTTATTTCCCTTTTTGTAATAATAATAATAATATTAATTAACACATACCCTAATATGAGATTTACCATTTCAAAACATCAATGAAAATAACACAGATTAATTTATGAAATGCACAAAGATCCCATCTAACATTACTAGGTATTAGGTAATGTTTACTTAACAAGATAAAGTATCTCAAGATGACGTATATTACAGATATAAAACACCTTAAGTTTTTTTCAATCCAACTTTACAGTGTTCATGCTAAATAATTGTAGAAATTACATGACGTAGCATATTCCTAGTCTTGAGAGTGTATTTCCGTTTCCGGTGTACCATTTTCAACTGCCGAGTGTCAATATTTTATCATAGTTTAAACTCTCGTTAACGAAACTTTCAACAATATTACAGTTATATCGTGGGGATGAGTTTTATTGGTGAAGGAAACCAGAGAAAACCACCGACCTGCCGCAAGTCACTGACAAACTGTATCACATAATGTTGTATCTAGTACACCTCGCCATGATCAGGATTTATAATTAAGGTCAGGAATATATTTCACTACGTGTCCTATGGAGTAACGTAAGCTAAATTCACATAATTTAGACTCGTGCAATATTCCTCAATCGAGTCTAAATATACATATCTTAGTCAAAGAACCAGTACAATTGTTATTGTACAGCCACATAGGATAAAACAGCATCAAAACAAATTACAACAAAGTTTGTGATAACTATAACAAAGAATCAAAAATCATAATCACATGCTTGGACAATGTACTTCGCAATACACACAATATCTAAGCAGAACTTTTTATTATTTAAATACCTCGACCACAATGATAATATTCACAAAACATATGAATATAGCCTATATGAAAATTGTCGCGGAATATAAAATTTCTTTTTGTTTCAGTCTTAGAGACAAGTAGAAATGTGAGACGAATACTAACAATAGCTATTACACTGGATTGAAACAACAGTATATCTTAAAGACGAATGTAATCCAAAGTTTCACACAAAGACTTCAATTCAAAAGTCGATCCAATACTCTACTATGTAAAGTACATTTTACCCTGTCTGGTGTACTAGATATCTAAGTTTTTATTGTCTACGATTTGTTCATCTTAAATGTGCGTGTAATTTTAATACAACTATAATGTGTACATTTGACGAAAAAAAACACAACCTACATATGCAAGACAAATGTGGCAACGCAACTTAAAATGCATTATTGAGACATGTCTATGAAATAAGATTAATATATATAAAGTAACATGTTATCAAAGCAATGAAATTATAATGATAATTTGGTATACATTGTTGACATATACAAAAACTATGAGTCTTGATTGACAATAAAGCATTTGTTTGTGTTTGCTTAGTCAAAAGATTGGAAAGCCAAATAATCTGAACGTCTTTGGGGGGTAGTAACCCAAAGGGCCTAAATAGGATCGACAAAAAGTAGACTTAGCTGTATCTGTGGTATCCTTTATTTCGTGTTCAATGGGAAAGATACAATCATTACAATTACCAAATTTTGAATTATTTAGTCAAAGAACATCATATGTATAGCAGAACGTGAAATCAAAGGATCGGGCTAGCTTCCTTTTAATCAATTCTTGAAAAGTCCCGATATGAAGTCTGCCTCATACGAATAAAGAAACAAGTCGTAGAGAAGATGAGCACAGTTTGTACTCAAAGGCATGGTGCATGTATGTTGAATAATACGTCAAACAATCATAGTATTTATGTTGTCAATCAAAACCTCGAACGTTTCGCTGCTTCAGTTGCAATGAACCTTTTGTAAGAATCAGAGTGTTATTATCTATTAATTTTAATCTATATTTTAGTTTTTGAGTATAGAATGGTTAGTGCCTTAGGGTTTATTGGTCCCCGTTCTTTGTTAATTACTATTTTGGAGGTTATTGGTCCCTGTTCTTTGCTCATTACATTATTTTTAATAGGTTATTAGCTAAAAGATTCGCATGTTATATGAAAAGCTAGTAAGATAATGATGAAAACATATTTACAAAAACAAACATATTTGTCTCTAAATTCTTTTATTATAATTGTATAGTGTGAACTATGTGAAACGTCTATTCAATATTCTAACATGGCGTGCTACTTTCGCTTTGAAAACAATAGAGGGCTCTAAATAGCACAGAACACCCTAGCATATCTAATCGACAGCGTATTTTGCATAGTTGTACTGTATGTATGTTAAATTAAAAGAATAAAAATAATAAATATACAAAAAAAATCAGATGAAACTAATTTTTTGATCGTTATCAATTTTCATAGCGTTTCTGTAGCGTTATATATTCCTGTAAATAATAGCAGGAGGTAATTGGAACAGCTTCTGCAGCGTTATATATTCTTGTAAATAATAGCGGGAGGTAATTAAAACATCGCCCAAAAATAACCTCTGTCTAGGTACGCTTGAAATCATAAAATTACCGTCAATGCCCTGTTAGAATCAAAATAATTCTCGGATGCCGGGCTCTATGCTTATTTTAACATGAGTAGGCATTATATTTGTCAAGATTTTACACCTCGCTTTCGCTCGGTGTAAATTAATGCTTATTTTAACATGGGTAGGCATTATATTTGTCAAGATTTTACACCTCGTTATCGCTCTGTGTAAAATAATGACAAATATAATGCCTACCCATGTTAAAATAAGCATTACATTTGTCAGGATTTTACACCTCGCTTTCGCTCGGTGTAAAATAATGACAAATATAATGCCTACCCATGTTAAAATAAGCATAGAGCCCGGCATCCGAGAATTATTTCTTAAACATATGTTGTATATCTTCCTATTGTTCATTCTAAACAATAGTATCCATTAAAACAAGGAAGTGTACTTAGCAAAGATGTTTTGACAAGAGGATGAGCTTAAAATGCACTAGGTAAAAGCTTTGGGCCAATAAAACTAGCTAAGCCCGCCACTGTTTTTATCGAAATGCCTGTATCAAGCCAGGAATGTGATTGTATTTGTGTTAGGAGTATCAATTTTGCCTCTTTCTACGATTTTAGATTTGTTTCGACAGTGTGGTATTTGTTGTTTTTCATTTCATTACCGAACATAACTTACCCCTCCCCTTAGCTTACCCCCCCCCCCCCTTAACTTACCCCTCCCCTTAGCTTACCCCTCCCATTCAAACACATATCTGTTATGTTAGTTTAAACATATGTTTACATAACTCTATAATGATGTGTGCACAGCTTAAGAGTCTTCAGTTTCTGATCACTATCCAAATATGACTGTTTCGTCAAATCCGTTTTTGCTCCCATTAATAACATTTCGCAAAGCAAAATATTAATCTTTTTTCAATTTTTTCCGGAACTACTTGACTGGCGGTACTACCCGTCTCCGAACAAATTCTTCGTTACCCGGGTATCAGTGTCAACTGTCAAGCACAGGGCAATTTATTTTAGTTTTATCTTTTATCATCCGTGTATCTACATAATATTGATATGAAAAATATGAGATAATATGATATAACGAATTAATATATACGTAGTTTAACTTAAGACAAAATACTATATAAGCACTTCTGTCTGCTTTATCTTAATTCAATAATGACTTCACTTCCTGGATAATCATTAAAAAGGGTAATTTCGAATTTCAAGTATTCATGATTTATTTATGCTTTTTTGAAAACACAATCACATTGCAGAAAATAAATGTTAGAAAATACCAAGGGATAATAAAAAAAAATTGACAATCCAGAGAACCTGACAACATATGGAACACAAGACGAAGACAAACAAAACAAAAACACAACACAATAGGTATTGGACATCACTATACGCAAACAAACACAAACAAGGTAAATAAGACGCGTGTCCTCCTACAAACAAACGATTCGTATATTTAGACACAATAATTCAATACTTTGTGAACATATAATACTATAAACAATATAATATGCACAAACTTGCATAGATTACGATCAGTGATACCTCATACCAGGGCTTATGAAATATATACATACATTCTAACTTACAAGTGTACACTCAGGGAATAACAGGTCGGGACTAGTATTTTCTTATCTATCTTCTTGAATATATCCGAAAAGAAGTTAAATAAAATGTCCATATCGTGCCAGTAATCAGTATGGCGAGCTCTTACAAAGCATTGCATTACAATGAAAAAACTTAAACAGTGATGATGAACAATTCCACCAATATTCACAAAACCACATATCACCGAATACCCTTGAACATAAAAATACCATGCCATGTGGCGTTGGAAAATCCATGTCCTGGCTTGGAACTGGTACAAATTTGGTGTTAATTTTAGAATAATTTTAGCCAATAATATACAAATGTACACGAAAATCCAGACAGAATCAAAAGCTCGTGCTTTCAAGTCCTGGAGCGTGCATCAGCTTTCTAAATCAAACAAGAACAAAGGCCCACAAACGTTCTATGATAGTTAAAAATTACATTATTGACCCAGGACAAACACAATCGTTCAGAAGATATAAAACTGAAAGACAACATAATGATAAGACGACTTCAAATAAACTTTTGAAAATATACTTGAGTTTAATGCGACATTGCCTTCAAGTACAAGTAAAATATATGAAATGAGTAAGAAAACGTTCAGAAAACCTTGAAATAAACCATATAATAGTGTGATCATACCAATTTATACGGATTCATAAAATAGAAACGCTATATTTTTTTAGATTTTGGCATTTATGTATAGATTGATTAAACAAACATTTCAAGACAAGAGGTGGGGGCACCTTTAAACGACTTTAAAAGTAAAGTAAATTAAAAAGTTAAGTTGAAATGTGATATTTCATACTTTTGACATTTATTGCATTAATATTATATTTGTGCATTGATAAGCAAAATATATATTATGCAATATTTGTCATGTCGGAACGTATTTATAATTGTTTTTCAAATTTAGATTGTTTTATTCAATTAAAACTTATAAATGAAAATCAAAATTAGAATAATTACAATTAACAACCCCCTATGTCAGACGAAAGTTTTTCAATTACGCAAACAATAGGTGAACATATTTATCCTGTTTGTAGAACTTAATCATTACCTACATATGTAGGACAGCTCAATGTCAGACAGAAATTTGTTTTCGGTAACGTAAACAAGAGGAGAACATATTTATCCTATTTTTAGAACATAGTCATAATCTAGAACAGCTTACCAAATGTCTTTGAATCAAAATACTAATATGAATATTGTATACCAGTATATTTATCTAGTTTCATTACTAACATAATTTATATAAGTTATTATGATTTGGCAAAACATTTGCAAATTCCAAAAGTAGGTCCATATGATTGTTCAAATATAAGTGTAAAGCAAACGGTCGGTGTCCATACTGTACATTTACAAAAACACAGCCATTTGTAATCTTTGACGATTTAGGTCATCCTGTTATGTCCGTTGGTTTACTTTCTCCCAAAGCCTTTTAAATTATTTGGCTTTTCAATCTTTTAATTAAATGAGAACCTTATTAAGGTTATTTCAGACACGCGTAGTGCATTCTAAATTAGATATCTATCCATATATTTTTTGCTTTGTTTATTTCTAATAATAATAATAAAATGTAAAACAAACAAATACCACACTGTCGGAACAAATCCAATTAAGGATTGATCTCAATTTTTTTCCTTGTCCTAAAAATATTTTGTCGGATAATAATTGCTTAAAAAGAATTAAAATAAAAAAAATTCCCAATTGAGACCCCAACATGTGACTTCCTGTTTAAAATTGTGTCTATGGAAAATAACATCAATTTTTTATCCAATCAAAATCTCTTAAACACATCAAATTAATTTATAATCAAATATGAAAATCGTAGAAAGAGGCAAAATTGATACCCCTAACACACAAATAGAACATTTATTTAGAAGTTTAATAATGAAGATATGCAATTTTATGCTGCCAAAATATGTCACAGTATCTTATCTAAAAGAAAAAGTAGTTTATATGTTTCAAATTTGTATATATTCGTATACATTCTTTTAATAGTCTCTGGTAACTCCGTTTTAGAGTGACTTTTGTATATATTGTTGTTGATATTGTGTTTATGTAAATGTGTTTGATATGTATACATGAGGTGATACTTTAATAAAATATTTGTCTTTTCCTATCTTGTTTCAAACATAGATTGATTGTAATACATTTTATATACCCATATTTTTCGTCCATTTTACAATCAATTTCCATAACCAAACAATCTAATTCTCAATAACCCATTCCACTCTATTTGCAAATGTAAAAGAATAACAAACAATTTATGAGCCCTATAAATTACTAGAATACCAAATATTAAAAATAAATGGCATAACATTAGTCTGTCTGAAATCACTATAGTTACTCATGGTTAATTGGGTGAGTGAGTGATTGTTGTTTAACGTCAAATGAGACATTTTTCATCTATATTATGGCGAGAACAAGTTATATTTTGATGAGATGATGATGATGATATCCGCTTTGTACTAGACCATCACGCTAAGTTTGATTTTTAGAGTACTAGCTCATTTAAACAACTGTCCGTGGACAGACATGTCGCTCCACTCAGACATATCAATCTGATTCCGAGCCACCCAGTATTTGTTCTTACCCCTTACTGCTGCGTGGTAATAGCGTAGAAGCAACAAATACCAATTTCATAATCTTTTGTTTGACCCGACGAAGGCGTGAGCTCAGGATCTACCACAATCGTGGCGAGCATGCTAACCATTACACCATCGACGCGGTTCATAATTAATTGAATTCTGATCACAACATTATTTTTAATAGTATGAGTAATAAAATGAAAAACAAATAAAAATACCAGAGGGTCAAAACGTTCCATTTTATAATCGAAATATTGTAGAAACGGGACGTGGGGGGGGGGGGGGGGGCGAATAGATATCCCTAACACACATACATGTATACATGCATAGATGAGGTTCACATTGTTTGCAATCGACAAATGTTCTGTATGGAGAGATAAAGTAATATTTTCTAGCATTCGCGTCTTTTATCCCCCCCCCCCCCCCACCACCACCAATCAAATTGCCAAGGGATTTACAAGATTTCATTCACCTTCACTCTACAAAATCTTAAGTAAATGTACATTAAATTATTGTCAACATATTCTAATAATACTACCTAAACGTATAGTTCGAACCCCGTTCATGGCGAGGTGTACTCGATATATCATTAAGTGATAAAATTTGTCAGTGACTTGCGACAGGTCGATGGTTTTCTCCGGGTACTCCGGTTTCCTCCACCGATAAAACTGACCTCCAAGATATAACTGAAATATTGTTAAAAGTGGCGTTAAACACCATAACCCTAACCATTCATATATTTGAATTGTTTAATAAAATATATGACACCAACTTGCTTACGACTTCAAATCAGTTAATATTTTAATGTGTTCAAAATGCAGTCAGTTTCATATACTAAGTATTGCATTTAGCCATTACAAGTAGAGCTATAAAAATAAAATTTCATTAAAGACATCAAAGAGATAACATAAAAATATCTTTCAATTTTATTAAATTTCCATTTTATTACTATGTACCATCCATAATGTTATTAAATAAACGTAATTATATATATTGTATATACATGTATACAGTCAAACCTGCTCAAGCGGTCACCTCTATTAAGCAGTCACCTGTTTTAAAGGGTGATTTTTTTTTCTCGTTCTGTCATAGAAAATTTCATATTAACCGAACTTCTTTTAAGAGGTCACCTGTCCTAGAAGACCACTTTTTCTTTTTTCCAAAGGTGACCTCTTAATACAGGTTTGACTGTACATGTATATACTAGTATACTATTTGTAAATAATAAACATAAGCTTGCTGCTGATAGGTACGTATATACAAGGCCCGATAATCAGCCTATTGACATATCAATCAATTGAATCAAATCTTATTGAACCCAATCAAAGGTGTCGATTCAAAGCTAACAACGCTATTGACATATCTGATATTTAGGGACGATATATTTCTCTTTTGTAGATTTCATTGTATGTATATTTCAGTAGTATGTATAATATATTATTTCATTATCAAGTTGGTAGCAGTACCTTTTGTAAAGTGTAAATGTTTACAATACCGATAAAATAGTGATTAGACTAGTAGTATATGATTAAGGAAATAATACGACGATAAAAAGTCAACATTTCGATACTTGTCCAACTTTACTTAATATGGGTATTAATATAAGGTCAAAATATCCAATGTGCTTTCTGTGATATTGGAAGTTATATGTGTTGTTCAGGGGCGGATCCAGGGGGGGCGCGCACCCGGCGCGCGTCCCCCTAAAATTGGAAAAAATATGATTTTTTGGTGTAAAATCGTAATCATTCACACGAAATACCCCATAAAATTTTCGCGCCTCCCTCCGCTCGGCGCAAGTTTTTTTAAGTGCGCACCCCCTAACTTGAAATCCTGGATCCGCCCCTGTTGTTTTATCCACCCCGATTAAGAAACAATATTGAAGATCTCCTCACTTTATCAACTGTCGTCCTTTTACTTTTTGACACTATGTCTTACTTGTTTTCTTTTATTTTAGCATTAATGGCGAAAATGATCTTGAGAAAAGTTTGCAGATACCAAAGGGACAATCAGAAGCGATAACTCGAAGACGGACAGACAATACAATGACCAAACGAAAAGGAACAAAAGGACAAACAATGATCTACAAAGCACTACATAGAAAACGATAGATTGGAAAAAACGACCCCACAAGAAACCGGGGGTGTTCCGGAAGGGTGAGCAGTTCCTACTCCACTGGTGGCACCCGTCGTGCTACACTCGGCGAAATAATGCATCACATATATAACTGGTTAAGTAGCGTTGTTGTAAGAATACAACGTAAACAAACACCAACAATCGGGATACTCATGGTTACATGTATGTGATCCAAATATTCATTTTATTTACATCTAAAACTGCATTCATTTACTACAACATTAAAAGGTCAAAATGAGTACAAAATATCATATCAAATCGTCCTTGTGTTCAGGATATGAATATTTTAGATTTCATTGTTGAGGTTATTCAAGTTTTATTTGAAGAGACTTCGACTTAAAATTGAAATATATAACTTTAATAGCTGTTAGGGCTTTTATGGAGGTAAGCTTTATGTAAACATATAGTCGTAATATATAAAACCATTTGACAGTTTCAATTTAAATTTCGCAATTTTACAGATGTCAAACTCTCTCTACTATATAATATATGTTAGTAACAAAGTAATATAATATTTTGGTATTTTGATATTTGGTTTATTGGTGCATTAGGAAAAGTTTAAATCCGTAAAATTGATATATTTATTTGATATTTGATATATTGTAGTGAAAGAATATTATTGTTAAGGTTAAAACTAAATATCAAGGTATAATTGTGACATTGTTAAGGCCACTCGTCATTACACAAGTATTCAACATCTCTCTCTCTCTCTCTCTCTCTTTATATATGTATCAATATGTCGGTCGATACTCTCTCTCTCTCTCTCTCTCTCTCTCTCTCTCTCTCTCTCTATTTATATGTGTATCAATATGTCGGTCGATACTATGAGAGTAAGTATCTCTCTTAATTGAAATGGTAGTGCGAAAATATTACTTCAAGTCAAATTAATACCAATACACTCTATAATAGGAATTTCTCTAAACATCAGGTTAAAAATAGTTATCATTTAGTTTTTTTTTCACATTTTTCCAATATGAAGTCATTATCTATTCCATGACGTATCAATAGTACTGAAACAATGCATAGCAACGTCCAAATGGGGGAAATTTCAACAAGTCAGATATTGCAATTTTTCTCCACTGTCACATCTGATGTCGCATTCAGCTGACACGAACTGTATTGATGTTCATCTATGGATATTATCACAAATTACCATTCACTTGATTGGACAAAATATTTTGTGATAATATTAGAGAACTAACTTACTACAATTTATCGATTAATTGTGCATTGTGAATTCTGATGATACATGTATCACGATTTACATGAATTGACGGACAATTAACATTGGGTGATGTTTATGTACATATGTCCTCAAAAAATGCATATAATATGGCATACGTTTTATTGCTTAAAGCCAGCGCAGTAACAGTCAAACTGATTTGGATCAAGGCTGAGAAACCCATTCCCATAATTGGAGAAGTCTCTTTCCACACGGAAAAGAAACGCACACCGTCGAAACCAGTAAAAGGCGAAGAGGAGTGAAGCCGTTGTTGACCTAAAAGTACACGAAGATGCACAGACTGATAATACTACACAGACTTACCAGCAAAGCAGTCACGACCTCGACCACAACACACCACCTGATGTATTGCAAAAGAGGGAGCGGACCACACAGAGCAGATCTCATATTAAAGGCAGAAGAAGAATCCTAGAATTTCTGAAAAAGATGTACATCCGTGCGTAGTCCGTATATGCCAGAACTCCTCTGCTACAAGACCGAATTCAGAGACGGAACTGAGTCATACTCCTCAGCCTTCGATCCAGATGATCCTACACTAATAGACCGTTACCTTAGATATGAGACGGACACACTACCGACTCCGACGCAACAACGAGAGGTTCTCTTTACACGAAAATCAAGTAGAAAAAAGACAGAGCAGTAATCTCTGTAAAAGTAAACTGTTCGCAATACCTCCTGAAGGTAGCCGGACGTTAAACACCAATAACTAACCAACTATTTGTTAAAAGCCACTTTCGAAACCCGAAAACTGAAGGGGCAAACTAAAATGGACAACATTGGACACAATACACAGAACGAAGACAAGCACAATACACAACAATCAACATACACAACTAAAAAGATGAGTAACATGGAATCTAGCAACAACTGGAGATGAATTCATGTGCTCGCGAAGTGTAACTTATAAGACACCCGCCGTGTAGCTCATAAACTCGGATAAAAATCAAAGCTGACGAACTAAGCCTTTGTTGCTCCACCTCGTATCTGAGGTCAAATATTCTGTACCTCCTGAGTGTAATAGTCAAATATTCTGTACCTCCTGAGTGTAATAGTCAAATATTCTGTACCTCCTGAGTGTAATAGTCAAATATTATGTACCTCCTGAGTGTAATAGTCAAATATTCTGTGCCTCCTGAGTGTAATAGTCAAATATTCTGTACCTCCTGAGTGTAATAGTCAAATATTCTGTACCTCCTGAGTGTAATAGTCAAATATTATGTACCTCCTGAGTGTAATAGTCAAATATTCTGTACCTCCCGAGTGTAATAGTCAAATATTCTGTACCTTCTGAGTGTAATAATCAAATATTCTGTACCTCCTGAGTGTAATAGTCAAATATTCTGTACCTCCTGAGTGCAATAGTCAAATATTCTGTACCTCCTGAGTGTAATAGTCAAATATTCTGTACCTCCTGAGTGTAATA
Source organism: Bathymodiolus brooksi (assembly GCA_963680875.1). NCBI lineage: Eukaryota > Metazoa > Mollusca > Bivalvia > Mytilida > Modiolidae > Bathymodiolus > Bathymodiolus brooksi. Next base: position 96,772,444 of record OY804581.1, on the reverse strand, counting down.
GTCAAATATTCTGTACCTCCTGAGTGTAATAGTAAAATATTCTGTACCTTCTGAGTGTAATAATCAAATATTCTGTACCTCCTGAGTGTAATAATCAAATATTATGTACCTCCTGAGTGTAATAGTCAAATATTCTGTACCTCCTGAGTGTAATAGTCAAATATTATGTACCTCCTGAGTGTAATAGTCAAATATTCTGTACCCCTGAGTGTAATAGTCAAATATTATGTACCTCCTGAGTGTAATAGTTCAGATTGTATTCCATACATGCCGTTGGATTTTTTTCATTTAAGATTTTATTACTTTAAGCCATAGTATATAACTTTAATAATTTGTACAGATTTTATTTATTGAGGCGTTTTATAGACAATTAGTTCTACTAAATATTTCACCGCCAATTTCAGTTTTTTAATCTCTAAATTCAACAAGGACATCAATTGACATAAGTATTTCCTTTTACATTTGGACTGACTATTTCAAAGTACATTTGGGGTACAAAATATTTCTTAAAATATGGATATATGCCCAAATTAGCGATATTATTTGAAATATTGACAATATAATATTTACTCGATCTTTAGTTTTATGTATATGTTTTGTAGATCGTTATTTGTCCTTTTGTTCTTTTTCTTTTGGCCATTGTGTTGTCTGTTCTTCTTCGATATACAGATTCTGATTACCCCTTTGGTATCTTCAAACTCTTCTTACAATCTCTTTGATTTATTTTTTAAATTGCATATATTAGTTTGATGACTTGCTACGTATTGATGTACTTATAAAAATATATTGGAAACATATTGTATTGAATGTATGAATACAGAGTACACAAAGAATGACTACAACACAATGAAGGACTGAATGAATGAGAATAAATGAAACATGCTCTTTTACAAGGGTCATGCTGAGAACATCACAGTAGAAATAACGTTAGTGAATAATTTAGTCTAAGCCCCTTTGGTATCTTCAAACTTTTCTTTTTCAACATATTAACATGAATTTAGCCTTCATGTTAATATGTTGAAAAAGAAAAGCTGGAAAATACTAAATCAGAAGACGTAAATCGAAGGACATACAAAATAATGGACAAAAGAAAGAAAGACAAAAGGACAAACAATGATGCACATGTACAAAACACTACACAGACTACGAAAGATTGGGAAACACGCACCCCATTTAAATCTGGAAAATACACTCAGGTGCTTCGGAAGGGTAGGCAGTTCCTGCTCCACTACTGGCATGATATCTAATTAGGAAAGGACATTTCACCCATCTATTTTTCGAAAACACGATTTCTCACCAACAAAATGTACATTTTTTCTTTTCCAGTAATAGCTTTTTGATGCGCATCTTGGAAAAAAAGTTATATTCCCAAGGGTGTTAATTTCATCATTTGTTTTCATGACTGACTCTGCAAGGAAAAACAATTAGTTCATTGGGGGTAATTAAACTTAGCACAAAGAAATCGAATGTGTTCGTGTTTCATGTTGTACTTTAACGGTTGATTCTCGGTCATAAATCGGATAATTAATAAAAATTAAATAAATCCGATAGTTTTTATTCAAGGTTAGTTGTACTAATTGGTATAATCTGATTAGTTTTATTGTTACCTTTTTCTTCTTTATATTGCGAATTGGAATTTTATCAAAAGGTTTTCATTTTAATGAACAGATATGCAAAAAGATAAAATACTTGACATTCTTAAATTAACATATATAATTGTAAAATAGCAGCATTTTTATGATGTGTAGCCATTGCATTCGTTGCTGTCTTTTTCCAAGACTAGTTTAACCATGCCTCTTTTTATTAAAGCGCCTATACCAAGCAGTGCATTGAGCGGTCATGCATATGTGTGCGAGAGGTATTAATTTTACTTCTGTCCCTACGATTTTTCTATTAGATTTTTTAGTTATCCTGAGGGTGTAGTATTTTTGTTATTTGTTTTAATGTATCATTTCTGGATCATTCTGTACAACCGATCAATCGAAGAAATCGGTAGTTGATTGCGAATAACTGTACGAACACGGCGCACATATAAAACTGGTACAAACACAAAGATAAAACAAGTAAAGACTGTTCATCTGTTGGTTCTAATTTTGAATTTTATATTTCCGTTTATGCTTATATTGACATTGCATTGTGTTTGCAATTGACTGTTGCATCTACGATACTCCACTTCTGTTGTTTAAAAGAAACACAGACAAATCATGCCAAAAGTAATATTCTTGTCAATCGACAATTTCGATAAAAAAAACAATAATGGTCAAACACAAAGAACAAAGAAAAACACAGGCAAGGTCATATACCACAAGCTCTCATAAAGTACTCAAAACTATTCTTATAACTTTAAGGATATGTTATTCTCTATGACCATATGACAAATTTCTCATAAGAGTTTCTGACGGAACTTTTCGAATGACAAATCCATTATGAAACGACAATGTTATTCGCGGCTATTGGAACTCAAAGACTCCGCTATAATTTGAAGGAGGATGGTCTGTTAAGCACATTTAGCCACGGGATACCGGTATGTGGCAATCTATTCCTCATTGGTGAGACTAATTGTTTATAAATGATACATAATTTAAGCTACTTTGTTCCGTACTCATCAAAATATTTCATTTCTTGAAATTTCGTTTCGAGATATCCGAAATAAGTAGATTATTCCGAATATGCTATAATGTAATTCTTGCAAATATATTTCTCTTTTACGATTAGTCTATGGTGTTACAGTTCAGAACACGATAGAAAGTGGGTTGTACTTTAAACGAACAAAAGCTATTTGAAAGGGGATATCCTGTTTGGCTATACAAAACCAGGAGTATCAACTAATGAAATAGATCTAAATTGAACGTAGATAAACAAAAAATAAAAACGTGGATACATAATTAAGCCCGCACGTGTTATTGCAATATCAGTCATACAAAACGGAGAGAGTACGTCAATATCAGAGATTTGATTGACTACGTTACGGTAAGCAAATGCTATAAACAACAAAATGAAAGAAAGATATCGCTCAGGCGTAATTTTGAAATAAATAATAAATTGATATGTTTATTTAGTGCAAATGTACCTGATTATGTTGTTTTGATTGCTTTTTTTTTTGCCAAACTATTTAAATGTTTGTCAATTTAATCATTTTCAATCAAAATTGTTTGTAATAATTGTATATTAAAGTTCTAAATATAGTATTATATATAAATTAAATATAATGTGTTTCGACAGACGTCGTATTTTATGTTTTCATATTTTATAACTCTGGAATTTGCAGGGACGTGACTCACAAGACTTACCGACGTATTTATAAATTCACTAGTTGAGATATTTCAACCCGTTATAAGGAGATTAGTGGTGCCAATAATAATACATGTCATGAACTGATGTGTTGCATATAGACATAGTACACTTGTATGAGGCGTAGAGAAATAAGTAATACAAAACGATAGCAAAGTTTAAATCTGTATAAATAATTGCAATTTTTCAAACGCTCCGGACATCACTTTATAAGTCAATATTCTGTATTTCTAACTATATACTAAAACGTCCGATCACTGAAATACTTGCAAACCAAATTTGGAAAAAGAATAATTTAGTGACCAATTTTGAACGTTTTAGCTCATGGCATAACGCCCATTTCGAATGTCCTTTGCAAATGGGGGATAGTGGTGGTGATCGTATAATAGCTGCATTTACATCTGCTTATGGAATATGTGCCTATCACCACTAACATTGTGAATTTCATACCGCTCAGATTGTACATTTAACCTCATACATATGAATTTTTTTTCTGTTACCTGCATGCGACAGGTCGGGCGGTTTTCGTTGGGTACTACCTGCCATCCAAAACTACCATCATAATAACTTAACTGTTGTTGAAAGTAACGTTAAGCACCAATAACCCTGATCTTAACCCTTTACAAAAATGCCACTTTACCATCATTTGTATATCACAACTAATTATATGGGCAGTTTGGATTTTATAGTTAATTTATATCTGATGTTGCAACGGATATATTTGATACATTGCAATGTATAACGTGGAAATCCTGAAATTCTAAGTTTAAAGAACTAAAAATGCAAAAATCACACAAAGGTTATTTCATGTATTTTTGTAAAAATCATTTCAGAAAATTCTGGAAATTTCAAACCTTTTCCAATAATTTCATCTCCATATATCAACATGCAATAATGGTTTGTGACCGTGGGATTACGAACTAATACAAAATCCCACTGGAAACGCATGCATGCTGATTAAACTAACAAATGAAATCTGATGACAATTTTATAGCTTAATTGCTACCGCTTACAATAATATATTATTGCATAATGATGTTTTAATAGATAGATACAACTAAATGTTTTATCATTTAAGTTTTTTACAGCTTCCTATTTACGGAATGTAAAAAAATATTATCTCCCTTGCCGTCATTCTTTGGTAGTCATTTTGATAAAATTTCAATGTGGAAAATATGTAAGAATGCATTTTCTATGGAATGAAATAAATTTTGCGCAAAGGCAAAAAGAGATATTAAAGATATAATTAGGTTGGAATAAGATTGGAAGCATTAAACAGCCAAACATTTACATAGGAACTCTAATAGAAATACATACCCCAAAAATACAGAACTTTTGCAGAAAACGTTTCTTTGAACATTTTTAATATATATTGTAATTTTTACATAATACACATACATAACTGTACTTCCCCAAACTTAAATTCAATTTAAATGAAATTTATGTTTCTTTCCGACATTTGTTGCTAATTGTCGTATGAAAATACAGTATTATCTGCCTTAAAGGGCATCTCTATATATCAAATCACTGTCTATAAAGGGCAGTTTCATTTTCCCCCTTTAATGAATGGTGCATATAATTTTAACCTGTATATAAAGGGAAACTGCTCACAAAGGCCACATTTTCGGTTCCATTGAGTGGCATTTAAATACAGGTTTGACTGTACATGTATGTGTTTCGACGTGATGCATTTACATGCATAATTATATATGCATGTACCTATCTATATAAGCTTCGTTTACACAAAAATAGATTTCGACGAATCACAAATCAATTTATATTCAACATGATGCATGTACATTTACTAAGTAATTAAAAGCACTTCATGTTCAGCACAAATGTAAATTATATTTCTGTAACAGTTCAAAATGTGTCTGTAATACAACTTTGAATTATCTGTTGTATTTATATATACATAAAAATGTATGTAAAAGGTTTTTACATATAGGATTTTAGATCTCCTCGTAGATTTAAATAATTCAGTTTTAAATACTGTGAAATTATGTATCGTTGAATGAATTGATGTGAAAATTTGTATTCAAACCCAAATCTAATATTTGATCAAATTTTAGAATTCAAGTGATTTATGAGATAGTGATAGCATTGATAAAAAAAATCAACTGAACAAAAATTGTATTCAATTATTGAATAGACTTTCATTTTTCACTACTGGTTTACAATACGTAAGACCGGCGAATGAAAAGAAATAAACGCAAGTTCCTTTATCAGACTTGTAAAATTGTTATTTTCATTTTTAAACTTTGACAATTTCATAGTCATCAATTGTATTCAATTCAAAATGAAAACATCATATCATATCTGCTATCATAAAATTTCAAAATCTCTCCTTACTGAGTTATTATAAAAATACATATGATCATATTTGGATATAACAGGTTTGTCCGTAACTGTTACGTACAGTTTATATGAAAATGACAATAGAACAACTAGAGGATCTCGAATGATTATTATAAACATATTTTAAATTATACTTTGTAACATTTGTGTTCATTTTCATATTCCGTATATGTATTTATGTTATTTTTTAAATTTCAACCATGATTTCGGTATAATAAAAAACGATTTTCACGTCGTCTGTACATGACAGTATCGTATATGGAGCAGGATAATTTTTTTTATTCGAAAATATATTCTGACTTCTCTTATCTACGCTTTGTTAATCTTGTATCCACAAACAATCCAATATTAGTAATGTTTTTAAATCCAACTAAAAACACCTCTACTTCTGGAAAAAAAATTGTACTCAAGAGGGGATTTTTATTTCACTTAAAAGTTTATTCTAAGTTTAAAAATGATCTTAAGTTTATCTTAATTCAATATTGTGTTATGTTTTATCATTCATATTTTAAAGATCTACAAGTATTTACTGTATTTTAAAGGTATAGTTGCTGTGAAATATCTTTACTTTAGTACATACATGTGTACTGTGAATTTAGTTTAATTCGTGGATACCAGTTTTCATGGTTGGAGGAAAAATTGTATTTTCGTGGAGACGTAATCTCGGGAATCCACAGCAATATAGTCAGTACATATGGTGATAACAGGAAAAACAAAAAAATGACACACTTCCGGTACAGTTCCAAAATACAATCGAAAAATCGTAGAAAGATCGATGCAAAATCGATACCCCGAATACATATATATGACAAATATTGATTGAATTCTTAATGTCGTGGTTTGATGCAATCCACGATATCTACGAAAATTTGTATATCACGAATATTAACAATGAATTCACAGTATATTATTTTGATGAGATACGTTTTATTGTATCTTTTTTCTGTGTTTTGAAAGTTTCCCACAGAGAAGACATTATATTGTGACAAGTTAATCAAGTCATTACAGGAAATAATTGACAAAAGTTACTTTCAATTTACATTTATAAACATCCTTAAACCATTAAAGCATACACATGTTAGAGCAATACAACACTATATGGTATTTTCATTTAAAATTTCAGAAATAATTTCAGTACGTAATAAAATATTCTGGGGTGAATATAACTTTAGTTTGTGAGATTATATATCTATGTAAGCTTTTTTCCAATTAACGGATCTTTGCTATAAGTTGTAGTTATTGGTAATTTTTTTCCCCCTTTGATCTGACAGGGATATTGTCAGTCTGGCTGATACTGAAAATGATCGGTCAGTACGACGTCTAACACCTTATATGACGTTACTGAAAAATATAGCGGTAGTAATGAAAGTCGAGACAGAAATTTTCGGTAGTATAGCAGCGAGTCCGATAGGAAGAGCTTACTAATGATAATGTATGTCGGGACCTTCTAAACGGACGTTTTTTCCCGTATCAGAGTCAGTCCGTTGATACTGACAATATCAACCTGTGGTAGTAATGGATGTCGAGACAGAATTAATATTGTCGCTAGCAGAGCATCGAGTCCGACAGGAGTGAGTGCGTGATTGTTGCTTAACGCCAACTCAGCAATTTTTCAACTATATCATGGCGAGAACAATTTACTTTTCAATGAAATGATGATGAAGAGTCCGATAGGACAAGCTGTGATACTAGTGATAATGTATGTCGGGACCTTATTATTTTTTTCGGTAAAGTTACAATCGATTTGATGTCACGCTGATCGATATTTCTTTTCAGTATCAGAGTCAGTCCGTTGATACTGACAATATCATCCTGCAAGGTCAAGAGAAAAATGTCCAAATTGTAATGTAAATACTGTATATATACGTATTTCTGTATCTGTTATTTGTTTGTCATGTATATGTTATATTGTATTTTTTTCTGTTGTAACTTCTCTATACCATTGTAATTTATGGTTTATTTGAGAATAACGTTGTGTATTGTCTTGCCGAAAACAAAAAATAATTTCGACGGTTGTGAAGGTCTGAACATAAATTATCACTAGTCTCACAGTTTGTACGATCGTATTCGCTGTTGTGCATGTTAATTAGCGATAATATCTGTCTCGCCCCCTCGCAGTTATTGAGAAATCTTAATTCTTCAACAAAAATAATAGCCATATAAATGATCACAGGAAATCTCTTGTTACGTATTACTGACACAGAAAAAAATAATGCAATATTTATTGAAATGACAAGCAAAAAATTAAAACCACATTATAAGATCTACGGAACACAAAAATGATCGATGAAGTGATCATGGAACCTTTGGAAAATCAGAAAAAAAATATTTAAAACGTGATAATAATTATTTTGACAACTTTTGGAAAACTATTCCAGTTTGATAGTATAAAATATATAAAAATATGATCATTATTAAAAAATTATTAAAAATAAAAAATCTTTGCATTTTCAATTTTTTATAACATTTTTACAACCTTCACGATATAACTGAGATATTGTTGAAAGTGGCGTTAAACACCATAACCCTATTACATTTTTACACAAACTTTTTTTACGGGAATCAATGTAACGACATATCAGTGACATTTTTGTAATATGATACAATGTTAATTTTTAAATTCTGAAATATTACAATAATAAAAAGGAGACAATCTAATCTAATCTAATCACACTATATAGTATACTAAGCATTACATATATAACGTACCTTCATTTTAAATGTCTTGGCTTATTGTATAATCCAATTTGCGACTTAATACTAAATTTATGAAATATCAACGTCTGAAATTACTTTACAAGAATAAATCGTACACTAAATATATCAGATTTCACAATATGACTGGTCTGATCGTTACCTTATCGATTTTGTAATGATTGATCAATGAGCGCGAAAAACTGTTATAATCAATTGCCCCAAAGTTTTGTCAACAAACCTGATTTAAGGTATTACTTTCGACTAGAACAAAATTGACGGAAAAGATTTTAAATTATACCTCGAGATTTAAATTTCTTTTTAAACGTAACTCCACCGAGGCATTTCAAAGATATGTTGATATATTTTTGTGTATTCGGTTTTTAATGTTATCTACATGTAAGTGTCAAAGAAAATCAATAAAATCGATGACAATAATTATTTTAATTAGATTGATTACCATGCCTTTGAATACACAATACACGTGGTGAAAATTTCAACTAATTTTGGATGTGAAAATAAAATAATCTTTAGCCTACAATGATTTTAACATTGTTTGATCTTGATCATTAATGCTTAAATAAATTACGATATTTGGACTATTAGAGTGCGATATGATAAAAAAAAATGACATGAAATATTTTATATTAAGATTATAACGTAAACTGGACCCTGGTCATATTGACATTGGAGGAGTTAGAGTTATGGTGTTAAGCGCCACTTTCAACAATATTTCATCTATATCGTAGCGGTCAGTTTTGTTGGTGGAGGAAACTCGCAAGTCACTGACAAACTTTACGTTTAAGTCAAGGAGTAATCTAACTTGTGGTTATTAAGATAACTCTAAATAGTAATAATAAAATGAAAACTAATACATGTACACTGTCGAACAGTTCCAAATCTAAAGTTGTGATTTCAAACGCTGTTCATGGCGAGGTGTACTCGATACAACATTATGTGATAAAGTTTGTTAGTGACTTGCCACATGTCGGTAGTTTTCTCCTGGGAATCCGGTTTCCTCCACCAATAAACTGACCGCCATGAAATATTGTTGAAAGTGGCGTTAAGCACCATAAACCTAAACCAAACCAAATCTAATTGAAAAAACCTAAGAAACAAGAGGCAGCACACATATATTTACACGACTGCTCATTTTCTGGCTTCATACCGGCAACTCAATAAAAAGTAGCGGGGTTTAACCAGCTCATGTGTCAAAACTTCCCTTCTTCATGAATCCATCACACACATAGTAACATCATGTAAAGGTGTCTAAATTTATATATTATATTGCCAGTATATCGAATGTTTTACGATTTTGACCTGACATTACGGGACCAAGTTCAAGCTAGCGACCACTAAGTTAACGACCACTAACGCGATATGTCTCAAAACCAAAAACATTAATAAGAGTAGAATGGAGAGAAATAAGAAAATTATGCAATATGTAAAATAAAAAATAGAATGAAAGACAACAAATATCACACCGTCAGATTGACGCCATGATTTTAAATATAAACATATTAGTCTCACTTTCCGATACGTATTGTCCGTGCTCGTTCCTACGTATATGTTACATAAAATATTTGGCCTCATTATCCAAAAGAATTAATTTGAAGATTTTTGTGAGGTCAGATTTCCTATGTTTTCTACAGTCAAGTGTTAATTGAAAATTGAACTTCAAAAATCAAGAATCGTTTCAATGTTGATTTAATCATGAACTAAAAAGGATTTGAACAATTTAACATTTGGTTTAAATTGATATTCAATAAAGATTAAATTTAATTGTAGAATGCATTAAGATTTTGACTGAATTTACAAATAACCAACCTGTGAGAATTTAATTTATTGCCTTTAAGAAAACGCGATGATATCTGTATGTGTGAAAAGTCAATTTTAACAAACAAGCTAGTATAGAAATGTGTTGTATAATTATAACACTATAGTTGTTATAATACTATAATTTTGGAGGACAAGTTTGAAGACACCAAAGGTGTAATCTAAAACCGAAAAAGAACAGACAATGCAAAGGCCACAAGGAAAGCGACCAAAGGACACACAATGGTCGATATAACATAACACAGAAAACTATAGATTGAGCAACACGAGCCCTACCGAAAACCGGGGGATGAACGCGGATGCCCCGGAAGGGCTAACCATTCCCGTCACTTTTAGAAGCGAATTCAGGGTTTTGGTCCTAAATGTAAGATCCGTCCAGCCTATAAAGACGTCTCTATTTCAATAAGGAAGACCAGAACAATAATTGTGTCATCTGAATATAACATTCATCATATTCTCATATGAAACTGTAGAATCATTGCCTTTTAAAGAGGTTCATATATTGATAAGATACGTAAATTGTCGGAAAATATAAAAATTATTTGTACGAGCTTTAGAAACAGGTAGAAAAGCGATCACTTGACGAGCTTTTCTGTCCTGTTTCACAACGAGTGCAAATATACATTTAATGTATTTTATATTTTCCAACACTGAACGTATACTATATACTATATTTATCCTGTAATTGCCTAAAACAAATTGCAGAAACAAGTCGTTCTCTTCGTTTTTATAGTGTCCTATATAGATGTGCTGTCCATGCATATACTGTTACCGTATACTACCGTCGTTCAGCATGAATTAGGTACCAGAAAAACAATATCTTGGCCAGATACCGTATATAACAACCAAATATCCAGTCAATGCAATTTGACTGTTTTAAAAATAGAACAAGTGCAGGATAAATACCCATTACATACATAGTGTGTTGGTACAAGACTTTGCATCAGGTTTTCTGTATTCAGGTCGAGACTGTTTTGTAAACCAGTATCACTACGGGTCGCGTAAGCGACGAGTTGTGATGCGGTTAGTTCATGCAACAGGCATGACCTGATATAGGGTCGTGTACCAACACACCATATATGTAATAAGTTGATCTAACATTTCAGTAAAAACGAATTTTAAACAAATAACAAGAGTTGAATTAAAGTTTGTACATTACCTTGAAGGATACTACATTTCATGCTTGACGTCACATTCCAATGATATAACGTTATGACAAAGTAGTTCGTCCGAGAACGTTTCGTGCAACGCCGCGCCATTCTTTTATCACCACAGTGTGGTGGTACAACAACTTGTATCAGACACCTTGTATCAGACAGACGACTTTCGTTAATTTCAAAGGAAAACGTACATAATGTCAAATAAATACCCATTACATACATATTGTGTTTGTACAAGACTTTGTATCAGGTCTTGCCTGTTTTGTGAACAAACCGCATCATAGTGATACTGGTTCACACAACAGGCACGACCTGATACAAAGTCTTGTACAAACACAATATGTATGTAATAAGTTTATCTAACATTTCAATAAAAACAAATTTTAAGCAAATAACAAGGGTCGAAATAAGATTAACAAATTTGTACAATACTCTGAGGGAGACTACATTTTGTGCACGATGTCACGTTTATTTGTTGCTGTTCATTCTATTGCTTTGTTACCGTTGCTCACATTTACGTGTTTTACCCCGTATTACAATTATATGACGTCATGACAAAATAGTTCGACAGAGAAGATCTCGTGCAACGTCGCGCCATTCTTTTTATCACCACGGTGTGGTGATACAACATCTTGTATCAGACAACTTGCATCAGACAGGCTACTTTCTTTAAATTCAAAGGAAAACGTACAAAATGTTTGATAAAAAGAGTTATCAACACAATAAATAATATTCACCAAGGCCGTACCTTAAACAATACTATGAGATCAACTTACTACAATTTTAGTAGGCACTGATAAACAATGTTAAGGAGGGCAGTCGTTTCTGGAATAAGCGTTAAGGTACACTTCAACAGATTGGAGCCCCAAATAATCTAATAGTGTTCCAAGCAAGTAAACCAAAGGGTCTAAGCAGGACAGCAAAAATTAGCAAAGGTCACCGATGCCTGAGTGATATTAACCTTAGTTCTAATAATTTACATTATCAACAAAACTGTAGATTGCAACAATAATTATATCTATTAAACAATGTGGACGCTGAAGCACTAAGGATGCCATTTCACATCTTGTATTTAATTATTTAATTTCCAGAATGATCTAATGAACAATGAAGCGTTACGGTTTTTTCAATTTCCTGTCATATTAAAGGGTTAAGAGTGTAATACAATTAAATATCGAACTATGTTTTCATTCTGTTTTACAAGTCAGTATCAAGTTTCCCTATACCAATAATACAGCATTGATTTATTGTTAAAACTTGAAAGTAATCTATACCATTGTTCAAATAACAGACCGATGAAATTACAATAGCGAGGAAAACAAGTATTTTACATTCAATTTACAGAGGTTTAATTACACCTTGTATAAATATCATAGATTTGGATTGGTTGATAGCAGGTGTATGTCGCATGTACTTTGCATATATCCAATGAATTTCGCTCATTTTATCCATCGCCGGGATATTTGCCCGAGTATTTCTTTTTTTCCCTTTTATCTTGTGGTATTTGCCAAGACATATTTGAGGGGCCATCGTGATCGTGATCGTATGGTAGTTGGATTTACAACTACCTACAGGTGCAATCAGTGCATATCACCATTAAAGTTGTGAGTTCGAACCCTGTTCATGGCGAGGTGTACTCGATACAACAGTATGTGATAAAGTTTGACAGTGACTTGCGACTAGTAGGATATTTTCTCCGGGAAATAGCCACCACGATATAGCTGACATATTTTTAAAAGTGGATTTGTATTGGTGTGTGTCGTGCATTTTCATATTTCGAATGAATTTCATTCATTTCTCCCATCGTATTTGCACGTGTAATTTCACTTTTTGTACTTTTGTCTTGTGGTATTTGCCAAAACGTATTTGCATATTTAACGTTCTTTATAGTAACGCTGTTCGCCCTGTTATAATTTGAGGGTTGGCATTTTACTTACATGTGGAAAGCGCTTGAAGGACTCATTATTTCACTAAGAGGAAAGGTTTTGACCCATAAAACTAGTTTAATCCCACCACTTTTTATTGAAGTGTGTCAGGAAAGGAATCGATCATGTATTTGTGTGTTTGTTATCGCATTTGCCTCTGATGAACCACCACCTATGTTGTCATCGCCGTCTGGTGACTACGTTACTTCTGGTAACTACGTTACTTCTGGTGACTACGTTACTTCTGGTGACTTAAAATTAGAAATCGAAACGATATATCCAAATATCAGAACTCATATATGGTTCATTACCATTTGATATGTATTATAGCAGTAATTGATATATGTATGATCCATTTTGTAAGAGTAATTCTCGTGGCTTGTTATATGGATGTCTGTTGCGTGGGCAAATACCATTCAAAGTTACTAGAAACTCAGGCTTTCAACACACGAGAAGAAACCGGTTGTTAATGGCTGACGAGGGGATTTTATGTGTTTATGATAAATAAAAACATAGATATCTAATTTAGTGTGCACGATGCGTTTTGGAAATAACCTCCATTAGGTACGCTCAAAGTAGAAAGATTAAAAAGCCAAATATAATTCAAAAGTTTTTGGGAGTAAGAAAATCAAAGGGCCTTAACCGTATAGTCAGAATCTACTAAGGTTACCTATGCCTGAGAACCTTTTTTCCTTTATAAATCTTTGATATAGCAGTTGATATATGTATACCGACATTTATGATTAAAGTGTGTTTATTCTATAAAAGCCATTTTAACTATATCATTTATTATCGTTAAGAAGTTACATTTTCATATTTATATCATATTTAATAAAAGATTAATCAATTTTTCATCAGATTAGTTTTATTTTCGACAATATGTTTACGATTGAAGTCATATATGGTTTAATTATGTTGCTACTTTCAAGGGCAGACTGTTTGATGCTGTTTTTGTATCAACTTTGTATTTGTAAGTTATAGCAAATTATAAGTAATGTAATAAAATATTTATATGTTCATTTCATATGGTGAATGCAGGACTGGCCTTAATTGAACCAATTGCTCTAAATTGCGCACTGCGCTGAAGGCGCCCCACGCTAGAGTAATCTACTCTCGGCTGTTCAAGTACACACAACAACACAATGTTTTACAGAGAACAACATTGGGTCCCGCACCTACTAAGGTCGTCCCTGTGTGAATGAATTTGCTTAGAGATATTCACAGGCTTAGTGAATCACATCTCCTTCCACAAATACACACACAAACTTCATATGTTGAAATAGCACTCATCATTCACAAAATGGTAGAAAAATCTGCTTATGTTCAATCAAAGAAGTAAATATAACCATAAGCAATGTACATGTATATATAACAATATACTCTATCAACTTGTCATTCGGAATACGTAATATCGGAAGTCTGTAACATGGTTTCAATTTCAAAGGCTGTCACGGTAATAATGATATCAGACAAATTGTCATTGAAGCTATGGTTGTGAAATTTCATAGTAGCTTGTAGTCAATAACGTTCTTGTGGCAGGAAATACAAACGGCCAATCGCTAATAGAGAGTCAGTTGGATCGAACACAATTCATGAGCAAAATAGCGTGTGTCCGACACAATAAATAGAAGTTGTGAATCGAGGTAATTCAGATAATCAACACAGGAAGTGATATGGAAAAAACATAATTGAATATTGATTGATCGATTGGTGCTTAACCCCAACTTTAGCAGTATTTCAGCTATATCGTGGCGTGAAAAAGTTTAATTATTAACTCATGATAATTGAATACATTTTATGATATTATACAATAATCATCACATGTACACCCCCCTTTTTTAATTAGATATCCGAGGTTACAATGCATGTAAGTCAATTTAATGACAGACTGCCAATTAAGTTATTATTGTCGAAAAACAGATGTTACTATCATTTATTCAAATTTTCAATATCAGTTAAAAGGTATGAATTCGCTTCATGAATTGAAAACGTTGAAAATAACTAAGTGAAACCCGCAATCAGACCGGTACAATATATGTCAAGCATGCCTTAAAGGGCACCTCTATATAGCAAATCACTGTCTATAAAGGGCAATCTCATTTTTCCCATTAATGAATAGTGCATATAATTTTAACCTGTATATATAGGGCAACTGCTCATAAAGGCCACATTTTCAGGTTCCCTTGAATGACCTATATATAGGTTTGACTGTATATTGAATTATTATGACTGATATATTCTTTGTCACGTCATGATGTAGATCAAGATATAGAGCAATGGAGGGTGCTTTCGACCGTGGGTAGTTTTCGACCCCCTCCATATATTCTGAGTCTCTAATCTATTTTTAGGCATAGGAAATACACGATGCGTTGTCAGGAGACTGGTAAAACGCTTGTCAAGCCACCGAGGGAGATATTGACAGGTCAACATTATGAAACCTGCAGAAAAAAATAAAAATATTTGTGTGACTACAAACAATCATTTAAAAAAAAAGCTTCTTAATGGATATCGTTTAGAAGGGAGCTTCAAACTAACATTTCCATATTAGATATTATCAACGATAAATATTCACATAAATGATAAAGCAAGCCAGCATCGATGGTCTGTGAATCTGATCAGTGGATTTTGACATAACAACTGTCAAGGTCACATGACCAAGTGGGGTCGAAAACTACCTCCACAAAAATTAATGCGCGGCAGTTTTCGACCCCCTATTTTTTTAGATGTATCATCAAGATTTCAATACTATTTGTGGCTAGTTGATGATGTTTTCCAACAATATAATCAGTTGACTGCCACAAACCTGTTGTAATGTGGCCTAATGTGTCCGTGAAAAAAATTATGACACGGAGTCATATAAAATAATATTATTACATCGGGCCATAATTGATCTGATATGATTCCAATGATTGTTGAACTGTCTGAGAATATTTATGTTCCAGCTGATAATAAGCAACATAATTACATTTATAGAAACAAGAATGTAATATATGGTAGAGGTTTGGCTCCAGCAGCTACAGTATATGGATGTAACTCAACAAATATAGCAAGGGGGTCGAAAACTGCCTCCCTATGTCGAAAACTGCCTCCCAAATTTGGAAAATTTGAACAAACAAATGTTCCTTTCAGAATCGTTTTACGTGACCAATGCATGGTGAAAATCATTAAATGGAGTTTGTACATTAATAATATTTCACTACGTGATGGCACAATGGAATAATGTCACATGTTTGCACATTTTAATCTTAAGGGGTCGAAAACTGCCTCCATTGCTCTACGTGTGATTACTATCACTGTGTCGAAATCTCTGCTGTTAGACTATTAGTCCCCCAGGGTATCATCCGACCAGTACACTGTGTATCGGCACTGACATGGTTTATTATATATATATATCTATTATTGAACCCGACCAGTACACTGTGTATCGGCACTGACATGGTTTATTATATATATATATCTATTATTGAACCCGACCAGTACACTGTGTATCGGATCTATTATTGAACCCGACCAGTACACTGTGTATCGGCACTGGTTTATTTTACATATATCTATCATTGAACTTTACAGTTACAGAATGTAATTATCAATAAAACTAAGGTTCTCCTCCCTCATACATACGCGACCTTAGTCAATAATAAAACTAAGGTTCTCCTCCCTCATACATACGCGACCTTAGTCAATAATAAAACTAAGGTTCTCCTCCCTCATACATACGCGACCTTAGTCAATAATAAAACTAAGGTTCTCCTCCCTCATACATACGCGACCTTAGTCAATAATAAAACTAAGGTTCTCCTCCCTCATACATACGCGACCTTAGTCAATAATAAAACTAAGGTTCTCCTCCCTCATACATACGCGACCTTAGTCAATAATAAAACTAAGGTTCTCCTCCCTCATACATACGCGACCTTAGTCGATTTTGGCTATCCTATTCAGGCCCTTTAGCGTTTCTGCTCCCGGTCAAAGTCTTTTAAAATATTTTGCTTTCCAATGTACTGATTATGAGCGTACACGTACTCGGTGAAGGTCATCCCAGAAACGAGTCGTGCTCACTAAATTAGATATCTACGTTTTTATTGGTGGACCCAATTCACGAATACAAATTAATTTTGTTTGGCTCTTTTCCTTCCATATCTACTATATTTTACAACAATGTTCCCAGGTATTTACTATGGTTCAACTCGATTTGAAATTTTATATCAAGTATGCATACATAACATGAATAGCAAGACGAGTTTGAAGACATCAAATGGGTAATCAGAATCCGAAAATCGACGAAAGACAGACAACACAAAAGAAAAAAAGAAAAAAGTACAAATAACGATCTACTACAAAACATTACACATAAAACAAATATAGAGAAACACGAACCCCACTAAAAACCGGGGGTGAATTCATGTGCTCCGGAAGGGTAAGCAGTTCCTGCTCATAACATATAAATAGCAAGTCGGGGAAATCTCATCTGGTCCGTTGTGGGTTATCTTGACTTTTACAAACAGCTTTCCTTTCTTTGAATACTTTTTTTTATAATTAATTCTATGCTTTGATTTCGTTAATAAAATTTTTTTTAAATAAGAAGGAAGTATTGGTGTGAACTAATCATTAATATGTGATACCGATGAACGCGATGATCGATTCTATTATCGGAAGTCTTGTTAATTGACGAAAGTGTTGAGGTTTAAAATGAATGATGTTCAATACACAGGATGTACATTTTTAATTAATACTGTGTTTATTCAAAAGCCAGTCTGCATGTCAATCAAATATACATCAATATAAATCATTCACAGCGAGATTTTGCTCACTTCGATGATATCAATTCAATATCATCTTTCTTTTTTTCCCCGTTTTTTTAATGATTTCATTGTCAATATTTATACAAATACAAAATTTACAACTCTAAGAAGAGTTTGAAGATACCAAAAGGGTAATCAGAATCCGTAAATCGAAGAAGGACAGACAACACAATGGCCAAAAGAAAAATGAAAAAAGGACAAACAACGATCTACAAAACATACACATAAAACTAAAGATCGAGTAACATGAACCTTACTAAAACCGGGGGTGAACTCAGGTCACACTCCATACAAATACAATAATAACATAAATCAAATAACAGCAAATGTTTTGTTTTGTTTGTTTGTTATGTGTCTTGTTCCGAATGCTGCCTGTGGTCCTGGATTGTCTACACTTGATTGACCCTTCGGAATTCGCTAACGTTTATAGAAATAAGCTATGAGTGTGTGCATAAAGACTTTGGTGTACTTAATCCGAATGTCATAGTTAAGACTACTGCAAATAAACGTTAGAGAATACCGAGAAAATCCAGAGAAACTGGCAAACATAGAGTACACAAGACGAGGAAAAACAAAACAAAAATACAATATGAGTAGGACATCGCTATCCGCAAACAATCACAAATAACTTAAATAAGACATGAGCCCTCCTACAAATTAATATACATTTTAGAAACCACAAAGGGCACATAATCCTGGTGACTAATTGTATTGGTGCTGAAATCCGAACCCCAGTAAACATTAAAAAGAAAACATAAACTGATTTTAGGACCACCATGTTGTATATAGTAGATTCAAGGTTAAAATGTGGCATGATCAACTAATTACTATACCTTTTTAAATCTAATTATGATAATTTGCCATGAGAAACATATCATTTTGAAAATAGCACGCAAATGTATTGATTTTCTGAGCAAAACACCAAAATGAATAGAACTACCTTTAAAAATGGCTAGAAAACATTGTAGAGAGAGAGGACTTTTGAACAAAACTGAACAAATAATATCAGTGAGGTATGGTATGTACCGCCACGAATTTGGAAGGGACACATAGTAAGTGACTCTCTTCATCGAATTTAAAAGTGGAAAATCGATGATGGAACGCTGTGAATTTTTATGTTTTATTTTTTCAAATCAATTTTGGAATTCATTGAAATCGCGTATTACTACACGAGGACAGCAGTAAAAACGTAGATATCAAATTTAGTGAGTATGACGCGTTTCTGGAATAACCTTCATCAGGTACACCCAATGACCTTCATCAGGTACGCTCAATAATCTTCATCAGGTACACTCAATAACCTTCATCAGGTACGCTCAATAACCTTCTTCAGGTACGCTATAACATACATCAGGTACGCTCAATAACCTGCATCAGGTACGCCCAATAACCTTCATCAGGTACGCTCAATAACCTTCATCAGGTACGCTCAATAACCTTATCAGGCACGCTCAATAACCTTCATCAGGTACACTCAATAACCTTCATCAGGTACGCTCAATAACCTTCATCAGGTACGCTCAATAACATTCATCAGGTACACTCAATAACCTTCATCAGGTACGCTCAATAACCTTCATCAGGTACGCTCAATAACCTTCATCAGGTACGCTCAATAACCTTCATCAGGTTCGCTCAATAACCTTATCAGGTACGCTCAATAACCTTATCAGGTACGCTCAATAACCTTATCAGTTACGCTCAATAACCTTATCAGGTACGTTCAATAACCTTCATCAGGTACGCTCAATGACCTTCATCAGGTACGCTCAATAACCTTATCAGGAACGCTCAATAACCTTCACCAGGTACGCTCAATAACCTTATCAGGTACGCTCAATAACATTCATCAGGTACACTCAATAACCTTCATCAGGTACGCTCAATAACCTTCATCAGGTACGCTCAATAACCTTCATCAGGTACGCTCAATAACCTTCATCAGGTTCGCTCAATAACCTTATCAGGTACGCTCAATAACCTTATCAGGTACGCTCAATAACCTTATCAGGTACGCTCAATAACCTTATCAGGTACGTTCAATAACCTTCATCAGGTACGCTCAATGACCTTCATCAGGTACGCTCAATAACCTTATCAGGAACGCTCAATAACCTTCACCAGGTACGCTCAATAACCTTATCAGGTACGCTCAATAACCTTCATCAGGTACGCTCAATATCGAAAGATTGCAAAGTCAAATAAAATTACTTTTCAATTCTTTATATTATTAAAAAAAAAAATAATTTGAATCGAATTTGCATTCATTTCGTTTTTACAATTGTACATATACACGAGATTAAGATCACTCCGATGTTTTGAATCAGCAATACAAGTAAACCCTTTTGAGTGCATTGATTTCAATGGTTTCTTCTATGGCTATTTGTTTTACACAGTTCAAACGTATTGACTTGTATTAGGTTAATTTCTAACCATTATTACATATTTATGTTTAATTTCTAACCATTATAATATTTCCAAACTATTTATATCGACAGGTGTCCGAGTTAGTTATCAAGACCACATTATTTGATTCTGTTTATCCAAGAGGTTTTCTGTTTTAAACACTTAATTCAATATTTGTATTATCACAGCTATAGAACAATCCTACAAATACTAATATTGTATTATAGAAATGCAGCATATATGTGTATACTATAATCCTATACATAAATACCACAAAACAAAGTTATAAATGTCTTATGTATTTATTTGTCTGTATGTGTCTTCACCTCGACAAAATCTCCTCAAAAATACGACAAAGCAAAGTTATATATTTCATATGTATTTATTTGTCTGTAGATGTCTTGACCTTGACAAAGTCTGCTCAAAAATACGACAATACAAAATTATACATTTCATATGTATTTATTTGTCAGTAGATGTCTTGACCTTGACAAAGTCTGCTCAAAAATACGACAAAACAAAATTATATATTTCATATGTATTTATTTGTCTGTAGATGTCTTGACCTTGACAAAGTCTGCTAAAAAATACGACAAAACAAAATTATACATTTCATATGTATTTATTTGTCAGTAGATGTCTTGACCTTGACAAAGTCTGCTCAAAAATACGACAAAGCAAAGTTATATATTTCATATGTATTTATTTGTCAGTAGATGTCTTGACCTTGACAAAGTCTGCTCAAAAATACGACAAAGCAAAGTTATATATTTCATATGTATTTATTTGTCTGTATGTGTCTTGACCTCGGTAAAGTATGTTCAAAACTACGAGAAAACAAAGTTATATATTTCATACGTATTTATTTGTCTGTATGTGTCTTGACCTCGGTAAAGTATGTTCAAAAATACGACAAAACAAAGTTATATATTTCATATGTATTTATTGTCTGTATGTGTCTTGACCTCGACAAAATCTGCAGACACGTGTATATGTTCCTACTCTATTTTTGCAAACGATTTTACATTGTTTGGTCTCAATGTGAATTTCAACCGTTACGGAATATCAGTGCCACAAATGACCACGGATATGTTCCATTTGTTGTAATCACAATTCGTCCTTTCCTCATTCAATATATATTTGAAATCAATTTGACAATACTATTTTTTCTATATTTAGAATCTTTTGTTTTACGATATTTGCATCACTCATTGTTCGTTGTTTTTGAAGTTATAAGACTTATTAGCGCATAGATACATAGGAAGGAACCACTCTTCCAAAGACAAAAAACAAATCACCAAAGTAATGCTAAACCGTCTGATTTATGGTCGCCCAAAAACGATCATGCTCCTTCTTCGCTCAGAAAGAGTGGTTTTCAACTCTTTAGCATTGGGTTAGGGTTAGGGTAGTGGTGATAGGCACTGATTGTACAAGTAGTTGTAAATCCAACTGCCAAACGATCACGCCCACGATGGCCCCGCCAGTTTAACATTGATAATAGACGGGTAGGTTTAACACACTATATATCGCCTCAAAAAATATGTGACATTTAATGCCAAGATTCAAGAGAAAACTTGCAAGTTATAAATATAATTATGCATTTAGTTTGAAAAGGTATTATATAACTATGACAGGTATTCATTCTGTCATTTTGCAATTTGACAGGTGAACGATTTACCTAATAAGTAAGAGTTAATTAGCCTGAAGCACAAAACCAATATATAATTATACGTAAATGCAGTCTTCTGTGTATATACAAACTTCAAAGTTTATTCAATAAAGTTTGAAGTTTGATCTACATGTGTATATACACGTTGTGGTGTGTGGTTTGTTGTCAGTACTCTCATTGTGTATAACTGGATAATTCTGCTACGAATACAAATATGTACGCACGAAATAAGAAATACATTACCCGGTATCCTGTACATAACAAAATAATCTAATTTCTTCAATACAAGCACTTTTGTAAAAATGAGCAATTAGTACAATATTTGCAATGTACTGGTTTATGAAAACTGTGCTATCAGTATACATGTATTAGAAGTACAAATTAACTTGTTATCGCCATGATATAGCTGAAAAAATGCTGAGTGGGCGTTAAACAACAATCACTCATTCCATTAGAAGTAAATATGCAAAGATAATTATCTCGTCATTAGTTTGGGCGCTAAACAACAATCACTCATTCCATTAGAAGTAAATATGCAAAGATAATTATCTCGTCAAATAACAAAACAAACAAAAACAAAAAATATTTAAACCAAAATAGACCAAAGATGTGGACTAAAGCTATTCAAATCTCTAGATTAGAACAATTTAATATTTTTAATTGTGAATTGGAAAATATTACCAACCACAATTCATTCAGTAAATTGAATACTGAGCTGATGATCCATAAATACAGATTAAAATATTACTCAGAGAAGAACAATACAAAAACATCTAAATGATGTAGAGTGAAAATGGAAAAGAAAAAAACCATTATACCACCATTGTAGACTGAAATACCAATTAGAGAGAACAAAACAACACATCCTTTTCTGGAAGAGTGAAAAGAAACAAAAGAATAACAATAACATTTCCTGCAAACATACCAGTGTGACCAGGTTATTTGAGGGTGTCGTCATCTATTTACGACAACCATCACGATATATTTACGACATGAACTTTTTTGTACGGTAATCAATGAGTGGATACTTCCTTTCAGTTTTTAATCCCTTTATTAATATCTTATTTTCCCAGTTTTCCGGTTGTTGTCTGATTTTGACTGTTTATATACTTATGAGTTTTGACTTTCCCTTTGGAAGATTGTTCGGAGTTCGGTAATTTTGTTATTACCCTTATTACATAAGAAAAATTTGATGATATCGAAGGAGTAATCAGAAGCCGTAAATAGGTCAAACAATGCAATGGTGAATAGAAATATGACGAGAAGACAAATAGTGGTCGGTAAAATACTTTACAGAAAACTTAAAGATTGAGCAACATGAAACCCGTTTAAAACGGTGATGAACTCGGGTTCTCTGGAAGGGTAGCACTTCCTGTTCCACAAGTGGCATCTGTGGAGTTGCTGTTAATTGGCGCGAACCGTATGTATCAATAAATACAAATAACTAACAAAAACGTGAATATTGTACAATACAAATGAGAGTAAAGACGAATCAAAGATAGATTTCTAGATTTCAAGATTTTATTAATTAACGCCCAGACAACAATATATATTTGTGCTAGACGAGGTCAAAATATACAACAATATGACATACATGACGAAATGAACATATACAATAGATTGTTTACTGCCATTAATTAATTTCACATAATTATGTTTTCACAACTCACATATTTACACACATGACTTCATTAACATATAATGTATTGTTTTTGTGTTTCGGGTTAAATAAATCTTTCAACTGTCGAAATTTAAAATGACGAGATAAGACATGTTATTGTACAATTATATAGGGTAGTCAGTTCAAAAACTATTCTCGAACAGAGCGACTATATGGATATAAAAGAGCGACTATCCGGATATAAAAGGGTGACTATCCGGATATAAAAAGGCGACTATCCGGATATAAATGACGACTATACGGAAATAACGGACGATTATCCGGATATAAAGAATGATTATCCGAATATAAAAGAGCGGCTATCCAGATATAGAATAGTGACTATTCGGTTATAAAGAACGAATATCAGGATATAAAAGAATGGCTATCCGGATATAAAGAATGACTTTCCAGATATAAAAGAGGGACTATTTGGATATAAAGAACGACTATCCGGATATAAAAGAATGAATATCCGGATATAAATACTGAATAAATATACAAGCAAAAAACAAAGTCAAAACCACGAATCCAGAAGTAAGGCCATAGAGTTAACGATATAGTAACCATCTCCTGTCCCATACATAGCAACCATTGTGGAGTCATAATCCCCAAGGATAGATAATTAAGGAAACCGTGACTTCATATTTGCATTTGACACATGTCTGCAATCAGCAAAAAATGAAAATGTCGCATGAGTTAACGCATTCACGATAACTACCATTGAATTTGAAATGACAACTTAAGGTTTGGTTTCTTGTAAACATGTTTGAGCAAGTTCATGGTGAAGCCTAAAATACAGATTTCCAGGTCTAGAATTAGGAGATAGCTGTATTGTATTTGAAAATTTCACGGCATCAATTGGAGATTTGATGGTTGCAAATTTAGTTTACTGGCGACGCGATATTTCTTTTATAATGTGGTGGTCAGTTTTATTGGTGGAGGAAACCGGAGTACCCGGAGAAAACCACCAACCTGTCGCAAGTCACTGACAAACTTTATCACATAATGTTGTATCGACTACACCTCACCTGAACTGAATTCGAATTCACACCGTTAGTGGTGATAGTGTGTTTTATGAACTACACACAACTGGAGGTAAAGACGAATCGAACATCGTTTTTATGCGGAAGTCGTAACGTATATCACAACACGGAACTCAGAACGATCAAATACTGATCTGTCAGTTGTTGTAATCGGTACTTATTCCTATCAAACTTCAATGGAAAATGGTGATTAGATATCGTCTGCTTTAAATTATTTTTTTTATTTATTTTTTGTGGACGGAAAACTGTTTTATCGTCACGACAATGTTAACTACAATTAACAATTACTTCATTATTGTCACATACCGTAAAAACATAATATTGACAACCCGAACAAAGACTGTATGAGTGGGGTTGGTTTTTTTTGTAATTAACATTATTTATATCTAGTAGATATAGGATCTTATCAAACTATTTTGTTGTTTGTCTGTTTGGGTTCAGGATTTTTGCAATGACCTCTTTTAATTAGATTATATTAATAACGTTATCATTTTGACATTTAACACGAAATTTGAACGGTGTCAGTTATTTAATGTGCTCTTATTGTGCTAAAGTAGCTATTTTCGTGAGAAGATTGTGTTTCTCACTGTATATATATTATTTTGAGTTCACTTAGTACAGTAACTATAAGATTGTGTACACATTTCAACTTTAAATTAAATATAGTTCTGATATTTTGAAATCCCTTTGTCTACAAATGTTGTGAAGATACTTCATTACTTCGATAAGAAACTGAAGAAAAGTGAAGTCAAGATGAGTAAGCTTATACAGCTGGGTAAAGTCTGTATATAAATTAATTCTAGATAAGTTATTTATAAGTACATGTATACTAAAGGGGTAATCAGAAGCCGTAAATCGAAGAATGTCGGACAATACAATGGTCAAACGAAAAATGACAAAAGGATAAACAATAATCTACAAAACACTACACAGAAACCTAATGATCGGCCAACACGAACCCCACCAAAAACCGGGGATAAACTCAGGTGCTCCGGAAGTGTAAGCAGTTCCTGCTCCACTAGCGACACCCGTAGAGTTACTCTTAACGAGAAAACCATCATGTCATATGGATATTGCCAGTATACGCTAAATAATACAAATTCCATCTATAAAATATGAAACCCCCTACAAAACAAATGGGTGCAAAGACGAATCGAACATCGTTGTTACGTTGAAACCGTAGCGTAATGCACAACTCGGAACTAAAATCCGAAAAACATGTAAAATGGTCATAGTCGTACATACCGTGTATTTACTTCAGGGTATGTGCATTTCGGAAGTTGTATTACGTTGTTATTTGAGCTGTCTTGTTATACATACAATCGGGATGGCTATAATGTTTATATATAAATATATTTTTTAAGCGAGAGAAACAAATTCACATTCTATGCAAGAAAATGTCCGTGTTAAACTTCTGTCAGTTTGTACAAAGAGTCACGAAAGATATAAGCATTTTGCCAATACCTTTAGAAATACTAAGTTAAATTAAAGAAATAGTTAATTTCAAGCAGGTAAAGTGAATAAAATAAGTATTATTACCTGTTGTATAGTAAGAAAAATCCTTTTCAAATAATGTCTTGCCGTTGAAAATCACATATATATAACATTACTCAATAATAGTCCCACTGTTTTCTTATTGAAATCTACTGTCTCGTTTTTCAATAAATAACTGCACTTATTGTAAACAGTGCATGAAATAGATCAGCTTGATTAAATCTTTACTTGTTTTCGAAT